>JBCNJP010000007.1:127923665-128312653 GCA_039602395.1 Deinandra increscens subsp. villosa
TAAATAAAAGCATGACACGTAACGTAATTGAAAGACAGAAATGAATGAAGTTGAACTACATTTGGAATAATGGTAACCTATCCTTGTTGAAGCTGTTAGTTATACCAATGTTGGAAATCGTATCCCATTCATACATATACCTAAAAACATATAAAAAAACAAAATTATAAAGTCTTTCTTCATAAATAATATCATTTAAATCAAAAAACTGAAATACCTAATACCTCCATCTATTAAAATATAAAATTTGCATGATCATATATTTTTATTGTAAATTGTGCTTAAATTAATCAAGTTACAAATATTAAACTTCTAAAACTAATTTATTTTTCGAAAATAGAGTTAATTACATTGATTTTTCATATAACATATAGGTAAATGAGATTGTGTAATTAAGTCTTAAAAATATTAACCCAAACCATTATTATTTTTCATAACTAAAAGATCGCAACCGCTGCAGAAAATGACCCCACGATTTACGATTTTAACCACCCCACTCTGTTAGGTTTTTACCCACTTCATTATACCCACCACCATTTTCACTATTTCACACAACCTCACACCTATAAATACTCATTTCCTCACCATGCAACCTTCATCATCAACTCATCATCTACAAAAATGGCTTATAGTTATAATACACTCCTCACCACTCTCCTCCTCCTCTCCGCCGCCGCATCCTCCACCGCCGCCACCGGCACCATCGGCGTCAACTACGGCCGTATAGCCGACAACCTACCCGACCCGACCAAAGTCGTTCAACTGCTAAAATCGAACGACATTGGCCGCGTCAAGATTTTCGATACCGATTCCTCGGTCCTCAAAGCCCTTTCCGGCTCCAAAATCGCGGTCACGGTCTGCCTGCCCAACGAACAGCTCAAATCCGCGGCTGCTGACCAAGCTTTCACCGATAATTGGGTGAAATCGAACATACTACCCTATCATCCTTCCACAATAATCGAAGCAATCGCAATCGGTAACGAAGTGTTCGTAGATCCTAATAACTTATCCGATTTCCTCGTTCCCGCCATGCAGAACGTTTATGCTTCACTTGCGAAGAACAATGATAATAAACGGCATTAACGTTTCGTCTCCGATTGCTCTTAGCGCATTGGCGACCTCCTATCCGTCGTCTTCCGGATCGTTCAAACCGGATCTGGTCGAACCGGTGATGAAACCGATGCTTAGCTTCCTCAGGAAAACCGGCTCGTATCTCATGGTGAATGTGTATCCGTTTTTCGCTTACGAAGCTAATTCCGATACGATTTCGTTGGATTACGCTTTGTTACGCGAAAACAACGGCGTGCCGGATCCGAAATCCGGAATCGTTTACAAATCGCTTCTGGAAGCGCAGATCGACGCGGTTTATGCTGCGATGAACGCGTTGAAGTTCAACGATGTGAAACTGGTGGTTTCGGAGACCGGATGGCCTTCGAAAGGTGATTCGAACGAAATCGGCGCCGGAGAAGAGAACGCGGCGCAGTACAACGGGAATCTGGTGCGCAGAGTGCTCACCGGCGGTGGATCTCCGATGAGGCCGAACGATCCGTTAGTTGTTTACCTGTTCGCTTTGTTCAACGAGAATTCGAAATCCGGTCCGACTTCCGAACGGAATTACGGTTTGTTTTATCCGAATCAACAGAAGGTGTACAATGTGCCGTTTAGCGTGGAAGCTCTGGCGGACTTACCGTCGGCGGTTAGTAACGGTACCGGTAACGGTAACGGGAACGGGAACGGGAACGGTACGAAGGCGGAGGTGGCGGTGGCGCCGTCGCCTAGCGGCGGAGATGTGACGGAGAGTAGCGTAGGGCAGACGTGGTGTGTGGCGAATGGGAAGGTGGGGCAGAAGAAGTTACAGGATGCGTTGGATTATGCGTGTGGTGAAGGTGGGGCTGATTGCCGTCCGATTCAGTCCGGTGACACGTGTTACAATCCTGATACACTTGAGGCGCATGCTTCGTATGCGTTTAACAGTTATTACCAGAAACAGGCACGTGCGAGTGGATCGTGTGATTTTGGGGGTGCGGCTTACGTGGTCTCGCAAACTCCTCGTACGTATCCTAACTTTTTCTCTGATTATTATTTTGGTATGAGTTAATTTCCTTTTTGGTCCCTGTGGTTTGGGCCATTTAACGCTTTTAGTCCAAAAGTTTAAAAAATCCGATTTTAGTTCAAACATTTCATTTTTGTTTCAATTTCGATCATTTTTTTAACACTGTTAATATTTTTCTGTTAAATCTAATAAAATGACAAATATACCCCTGTTGATAAAAATTAAAAACAATTAAAAAATATATATTTTCCAAATACCCCTGTTCTTTTATTAAAAAAAATCATAATAAAAATCCGAGTCTCTAAAAATCCCCTAAAAGATCTTCTTCTCCATTTTTCCCAGTTGCCATGGTCAACCATCCAAAACCCTAGATCTTCTCTGTCAACCTCATGTCATCTCTGTCACGGTCTCTCTTCATCTCCGGCCCACAAACACCGCCACCAGTTATTCAACGGTATACAATTCCCATTTCTCTTGTGGCCCTGAGAGAATGCCCTACAAAGGAAGCTTCATGTGAGGTTCTTTCAAATCCAACACCCACCAGCACAAATCTGGTTATTGTTCAAATCCTACACGCACCAGCGATTTTAGTTCCATGGATAGCAAGAGACGCGGCTATGTTACTCATCATCGTCGTCATCTTGGGACGAAGAGACCTAAAACCCTAGATGGGTGCGGTTGTTGCCACCAGAACTGTCGGATGCCGGCTCTCGGTCCACGGCTAACATCGCCCGGAGCACCATCCTCATGTTCGCAGCTTCGTATGCGACTGGAACGAGATCGTGGCTATCGCCGACGGTGGACGGAATCTTACCGGACCACCGTGGTCGGCCCTTTTCCCTGGTCGGCCCTTTCCCCTCGAACTCAGTCTCCCGACAAACATTGAAAAGTGGGTTTGGAACCCTAGTCACATCTAAAATGGGTATTTTAAAGATGTATTTTTTTTAAGTTTTAGTTAATTTTTTAATATAGGGGTATATTGGTCATTTCATATGGGCTTAACAGAAAATTATTAACAGTATTAATAAAAGGACTGAAATTGAAACGAAAATGAAATGTTAGGACCAAAATCGGATTTTTTAAACTTTTGGACTAAAAGCGTTAAATGGCCCAAACCACAGGGACCAAAAAGGAAATTAACTCTTTTGGTATTTAATTTTGGTATATCATAGAAGGATTAATGATTGATTATTGTTATTTATTAATTAATTGATTTGATTTAATTTAATTTGCAGGATATGGCAGCTGCAAATTTCCTACCGGTTATTAGTGAGAAACAAGAGGGAAAATAGTGAGTTTGGTGGGGTTGTTTAACTCATTATTGGTCGTGATTTAGAAATATTTATTATTATTATTATTTATTTTAGAAGAAGATTGTTTAGGTTTGTTTTATTGGTTTCTTGTATGTGTTACGACGTTCATGTTTCTTTGTAAGTAGATTGATCCTTTCTTTCGTACTCAGAGAAGGGATTGATAAGCTATCTTATGTTTTATTATGTTTTGAATATTTTAATTTTTAACATGGTGTTTATAATTTACTATATTGGGTTCCTTGCGCCGGAGGCTGTTGATTTCCTACGACGGGTTCAGCGGGTCGTGCACAGCAATTCAACATCCCCTAAGGCTCATAACTTTGTGTTTAGTAGAATAGGGTTTGCTATCCAAAAGGGCCTAGCGGCGCAGCTTGTTGCCCGCTTACCCGCCACCTCTTTGTAATTTGTTATGCTTTTATGTTGAATCAAAAAAAAAAAAAAAAAAAATGGCCATTTAATGTTTTAAATCTATTTAGTGGTTTTATTTGACTACTTCTTCTTTTAGCCGTTAGTTTTATCTACTAAATTTGTTTATAAAATCACCATTATTTACATTTTCTACTTTTCTCTAACATTACACTTTCATCACCACACTCTCTCCGCTTAACTTCTACTTCTAATATAAGCAAAGTGGTTGGAATGGGTATGGATGAAGGCAACGGTAAAAAGAGGTTGTTTCCCAACAGTTACTTCATTGAAAATGTTATTTTAAATGATGCATTAGCAAGAAGAAACATTACCGTCATATCCTCGCTATGCCCTCTGTGTGCTAAAAACTCAGCGGATCCCGATCATCTAATACACTCGTATACTAGTATCGAGCAGAATATGCAAAACATCATCACTTGGTTAAAAATCCTTTCATCTTCGCATTTTCAACCAAAGATATCCTCGAGCTTCATAATCACTTTCTAGGGGACAGAAAAAGGAAAGTGGTGCAAGCGGTTTGCCTCACGGCGTGTTGGTGGCTTGAAACGATAAGGAATACAACAAAAAACCAGTTAACTATGCAAAAATCATAGAAGACAATAAGCTATTATCACACAACTGGATAAGAAGCTGATTCAAGTGTGTTTTAACGAGTGTTTTTTGATAATTTTACAGAATTTGGTTATATTTAATTTGCTTGATGTATTGATGTTTAATTTTTCCTTGTTGTTTCCTGCTATATGTTTTGTGGTCGCTAGAAGGAGTTTCTCTTGTTAATAAAAGTTACTTATCTTAAAACAAATATAAACAAAAGTATTATTTTAAGCTTTGAAAAAAATATCTCTTATTTTTGTATGAGAAAATCATCATAATTTATCTTTCAAGATTTAAACTCATCACCTTTGGTTAGGAGTATGTCCCTTGAAGACATTTAGGCCCCATTTGTTTTGTGTAAGAGATTTATGTCTGAATCTGAATATCACTTCTGAATATTAAAAGAAAGTTTAAATGTCTGAAATCTGAATCATTAAGCTGTTTGTTTTTATTTTTCTAAACATCTTAATATTAATAACATTTGTTTTATAAAAAAACAAAAGGGGGCTTTTATTCATCGAGTTTTAGAAGACATGTTTGTTTTTATTTTTTAAACATATATTAATAACATCAGTTTTAAGAAGAAAAAAAATGGCTTTTATTCATCGTGTTTTAGAAGATATGGTACACATAGGGCTGTAAACGAACCAAAATTTCATGAAAAGTTCGTGAACCGTTCGGGCCGGAGTTCGTTTGTGTTCGTTTGTTTACTAAATGGACAAACACGGACAAAAAAATTTGTTCGTTAAGCTTAACAAACGAAAACGAAAAGAGTCCTCGTTCGTCCATTTGTGTTCGTGAACGTTCGGTAAGTGTGTTCGTGAACGTTCGGTAAGTGTTCGTTCGTTTGCGTTTGTTCGTATTGTTTGTTTGTGTTTGTTTGTTAACATTAATACTTCTAATAATATTTTTTTAAAATTATTCATTATTTCCCTTTTAAGATATTCTCTATTTAGCTTTTATTTTTAAAAATATTTATAAATTATACCATCCAATATCTTCTATAATTAGGGTTAACACAATACATTATACAACCTCTACGATTCCATGCATCTCCAGCCTTTGGATGAATGCTTTGTTTTTATACAAGCATATAGTGTTTGTTTGTTTGATTCATTTATGTTAATTTGGTTCGTTTGGTTTATATGGTTTTGTTTGTGATTGTGTTTGGTTTGGTTTGTTTGGTATGTTTGTGACTAAGTTTGATTTGGTTTGTCCATTTCGTTTGGTTCATTTGACCTTAAATGTAAAAAATTCACAAACAAACACAAACAAACATGAAAAAGTTTTTTTGCTTAACAAACGGACACAAACAAAAAATCTTGTTCGGCTATTTGTTCGTGTTCGTTCGATTGTCCGATAACATGTTAACAAACAAACACAAACATGTCTCGTTCGTGTTTGTTCGGTTCGTTTACAGCCCTAGGTACACATCGAACCAAATAAAAACGGAAATATCGAACCAGCGTTTTATTCAATCATAACTCTTTCAATTCCGAATGAATCATGAAATTAAACATATCGTTGCATTCGAAATCGAAATGCGATTCCAACTAGATCCATTGTTGATGTGTTTTGATGATGTTTTGAAGAACGAGTATGAACACGGTTATGTCAACGTAGAAGACAATCCACGGACCTCTTTATGATCATGATTTCAAACCAAAGCTCAAACAAATCATGAAATTGATCACAGAAATCAACTCTAAATTTAATACTGAGCTAAATGAGATTGATTTTGTTGTGATTTGTTGTTGTTTTGAAGACTAAAAAAATATGAACTCGGTGATGTGAGAACGACAGAGGCTGAGCTCGTCGGAGGAGGAAGCGCCGCTACCGGAGGAGGAGGACAGAGGCTGAGCTCGTCGGAGGAGGAAGCGCCGCTACCAGAGGAGGAGGCTGAGAGAGGCGAGAGGAGCCGGTGGTAGTGAGAAATCGGAGAGTGTTTGATATGGTACACAACGAAGAGAGGGAGAAATCGAAGAGAGAGGTGAGAGGCGCTCTTTATGTTTACCTAGAACATCTGAGCGAATTTTGTTTTCTATTAAGAGGTGTTTTTATGTTTTAGGGGTTTAGAGGTTATTAAGATTTATATCCTCTTAATAACAAGTAAATAACAAACAATGATTATTTTTTAAAAGTCCTAGCGATTCATATTTAAGAGGTTATTAAGACTTTTTTTAGAAAAACAAGCGGACCCTTAATATTTAATTTCGACTTTAAAAGCCATTCAATTACACCATATTTAACACACTTCTTATTTTTCGTTAACTTTCATACAATTTTGTAAAAGTACGTCCTAAATTAAGACTCTTCGTCTAAGGAAGGTGTATCACTGATTGTTTTGGAGATAACAAATGTCATACTGGTTAAAATTCCAAGAGATCAATGTTGAAAGTGTGAACCCAAATATGTTTACACGAAGAGCTGCCTTGTATAAAGATCATGAAGCGGCCCATGATAATTTTGTTATTGACGGTGCTGTTTATGGTGAATACTTTTTACGAGACGATTCTGATTGAGCAAAGGGTTATTTGATAGGATGACCAACATTTTAGAACACTAGGTGTCATTTTTCACCTTAAGGTGTGATGCTAGATATATAAGAGGGTTTACTCCTTGACAAAAGACCATCATCGCACGTAGTCAACTGACTTGTGAAATCGTATCCGACACATTGGATTAAGGGGTTGTTTGTTTGCATCTGAATAACTTCTTAATGAGGCAATATTTGAATCGCTCAGATTCATACCCTTTGTTTCGAGAGACAATGTCTAAACCGGTCAGACCTCGTCGTTTATTTCGCGCATTTGAATAACATCTAAATCGATCCCTTGCCTCTTAATACCATCTGAACCGGTCATACATGTACCCATGTCTGAATGGCACACGACTCTTACTCGTTAAGCACTTGATGGTATAGACATCTTACTGATCTAGCACTTAATGAGATAGATGTTACCAAACAACCCCTAATTATTTAAAACGTATGAGAAAACCATACGGTTTTGTTCTACAAATTTTGTAACACCATCACGAATATTTAAGGACCAAAATATTCACCTTAAACGAAAGTCAGAGGCGTTAAACAGCTGTATAGTCCACATGAACTGGTACATGGACTTCCCAACATGCTTGGTATCCAAGACTATATGTATTCGGTGCTGAGTAAATTGCCAAATGCATATCACTAACATTATACGTGAGGTGATCATTTGACTCTAACTGTAATGGTTGAGTCACTGACATCACATGATTTATGATTTTGCAATTATTTATTTCGAGTAGCGCGATAAAACAACGACGTAAATATACTTGACCAGTCGATATTCAACGATATAATAATCGGAGCAACACTCGACACTCCATTTGTGGTCAGATCGATACAAGTACGGTTAGCACCTAACTAAGGGTTTATATTTCCAGTGTGCTACTTTTGTCAAAACCTTTACGTGTATGTCAGATAATAACAAAATTAAGTTTAAAAGAGCACATTAATCTGGTAGAAAAGATATAGAAAGAGCGTCTGATGTTCTAAAAATAGCAAACAGTGACAACCCTGACATGAGCATGAAAGCTTCATGAAACACGTGTCATGGACCCGTATATCATCCTACATAACATGATCTTACGGGATGAAATCCAAACAATTTGTGAGTACAACAAATATGAGTTTTTAAGCAACAATCCAATTAGAAGAGCCAATGAAAAGCAAAGAGACGAACAAAATGCATAATATTCTTCATTCGTATCCGGTGATAATTTGTCTCACTTAAATTATTATGCGCGTCTTTCAAACAATTTTAATTCTTCATGTGATGTCTATCTTTTATTTACAACTTAAAAACATTAAACTATTATTTCTATTTACAAAATAAAACTAACATGATAATAAAAAAAAACTTAAAAAGATGTAGAAGTGGAACCACTCCCTAATGTGACACTAACACAACCTAATTTTTGGTTCAAAAGCACTAGTGTGTGTTTTGTGTCCGTACGCCACGGTATCAAAATTGCTTCAAGTAAATAAATCCATTGAAGTTAAAATCACTCAAAGGTTTGGCGCCTCGCACCACCAAAGGAATAAAAAAATATCTTGACTGTAGTTCCAAACTTTTGCAGCGTCGGCGAGATCTGGAAGATTAGGGATTTTCATCGATTTTCAAATCCCCTAATCTGCATGTGATCAGCTTTCGTAAAATGGAGATTGATTCATCAGCGATTAGTCGGTGCTCCGTTGAAAACCAGAAGATCTACACCGAGTGGTTCAATGTCGCTGATTCAGGTTTCGTTTCTTCGTTTCTCCATCTTCATCTGTTCATGTACGTATTTGGATTCTGTTTCACCTAGGGTTTGGTTTTTACCGTCTAATTACAGATGGCGATGGGCGCGTCACTGGTGTCGATGCCACGAATTTCTTCGTCATGTCCAATTTAGCTCGGCAAGATCTCAAGCAGGTTTTTGTCCTTGTCTATGTTTGTGCCCTAATTTTGTTCGCCTTTACTATGGATAGTTGATACCTATGTATGATACTACCTTGTGATTGCTTAGTTTTCAAGTTATATGAGCTGTTCTGAAACAATGGGGTTTTGTGTTTTCGATCCTTTGCCTATCACAGATAGCAGCTTTGTAACAAGTGTACACTCGTTTATTTGTGTTAAAAGACTTGCCCTGTAAATTTGTTACTTTCTCAAGTTTGGGGATAGTCCACTTGATGAATGTTATGTCTGTGGCTCTGTGCTAATGTTGCATTTTCTACTGTGACACATAGATTTATTGTTTTTATATCACCAAATATACTGGAAAGTCACACTGTGGCTCACCATTCATCTCATCGAACTTAAGAAGACGGTGATTCGAATATTTGATAAGACAAGAAACCTATTGATTTCCAAATTGGAACCAGGGAACATGCCAAAATCCTTGATTAAATGATATTAGTTATCTATGGCCTAGTGGCACCTAGTTGTATGCTACCAGAGTGGTTAGGATTCAAGTCCCATAAAGTGGCATTAGGTGGATTTTAAGAGTTAAAGAAATGATGTTAGTTACTAGATAGGATTACCCTTTTATTGAAGTGGAATACTGGAACTAGAACAATATATTGGATCAAACAAGTAGCATCATACAAATGACCTATTTGAAAATAAGAGAAAAATGATTACCTATTGAAGACCCTGATATCCTCTTTGCAAATGTGATACATTTTTTTTTACGGATTGTTGCTGAAAGCTGAAATTGATTTTATATGCAACAAAAGCATCTGGCCTGTAGGACAGACAGCACGACCTTTTAAACAACTAACAGAATTGGAATATGATAGTATATTTAAAACTTACATAAGAACATGAGCACAACCTTTTAATCAACCAACAGAATTGGAATATGATAGTATGTTTAAAACTTACATAAGAACACGCCACATGTATACCATAATGGTCCCTTACTCCCTGATATGTCCAACCTTGGCGTGCTCATAAGGATCCATTTGTATCAATACTAGTGTTAATATGACGATCTATATGAGTGGTGGTTGAATCATGTGCACTCTAGATAGATCTAAAGTTTCTTGAGATCAAGGTTCTTTGATACATTTGGCTGGATAAGCAAACATTGCAGCATTTCAAGCATCACAACACAAGTTATATCAGCAGTAGTGGCCTACCTCAAGTTATGCTAACTGTAACTTTATGTTAGAGGCTTTAGCCATGAAAGGTGGATTGGCCTCCTCAAAATTTCGGATTTGCATGATATTTATGCCATAGTTATTTCTTCTAAGCTTATACCGCTCTTATTCTTCTAATTGTTTTTTTTTACTTTTGAATCCTGATCTGTTTATATTTGCCCACCTGTTCATACGACTACTCAAGGTGTGGGCAATTGCAGACTCTAAACGACAAGGATTTCTTGGCTTTAAAGAGTTTATTACTGCAATGCAGGTAGTTTGTTTTTTGGCATCATCTTCCTTTTATTGCATGCATTATTTACCTACAAATGACCTTATTTGGCGTGTTTGGTAATTGTAGCTGGTTTCTTTGGCACAAGCAGGAAATGAAATAAGTAATGACCTCTTAAATTCTGATGGTAAGCAGTGTAGTCACATTTTTTTTCTCACTGCTGTTTTAATGTGTAATATTCTCATGTTTGATTGATTTTCTTGTTACTATATGTTACAACTCAGTTGATTTTGGCAATCTGAAACCACCGGCGATGGACGGTCTGGATGCTTTATTAGCTGTATGTATACTTTCCTCTTATGCTATCAAAGAAAAGCTGTAGGGCCACTATGAGCCTAGAAATTAAATGTCTTGAAATTCTAACTTATTTATCAACATATGTAGAGGACAAAGCGTCCGAAAAGTGATTCTGAATCAAATGGTAATGATTCTTATCGCCCTAATTATTATTACAAAAATAGAGAATTACAATGATATGATGTTCACACTCAACATTGATTAGGTGGTTCGCAACAAGCTTCACCAACAGCATCATCTAGCTGGTTTACTTCACCAAAATCTGCAAAAAAGGTATGTGCTGTCGGCTGTCCTTTTCTTCACTATGTAAAATGAGGTTTTTAAATGTAGAAATCAGATTAGTATACACTTATGAAAGAAACATCCACATTCAAAACATAGACACTGATATTATGCTTTTATTATCCCGGTTCTAGATGCAACACAATCCTCTAATACAACCTGCATCATACAAATAGGGCTTGTATAGTTGTATATTTTGCAGAACTTGAGATCTACATTTGTAGATTTGTTATCTGTTCGAATGGTACAAGTTATCTTCACATTATCCTACACTAAGATACTTTTGAGCTCTTTCTGACATTAGCCCTTTTGATTATTATCCACTATTTTCATATTTTTATTTTCATTTTTTTTTTAAACAAGTTCACATTAGAGATTTAGAGGATATGTACCAATGGTTGGGTTTTAAATATTAAGGTTTCATCACAATATCCCATATTGTTTATGCATGCTTAGGTTCCCTTGACTGCTGTTACATCAATCATATTGTTTATGGTTTTAAACAAGTTCACATTAGAGATTTTTATTTTAAATATTAAGGTTTATAATATTAAGGTTTCATCACAATATCCCATATTGTTTATGCATGCTTAGGTTCCCTTGACTGCTGTTACATCAATCATAGACGGCCTGAAGAAGCTGTACATTCAGAAGCTGAAACCTTTAGAAGTCACATATCAATTTAATGATTTTGTTTCTCCTTTATTGGTAAGTGATTTTTAATCCATGTCTTTCTTATATCGTTTACTGATTTAATGCATGACCATCTATGGTTGGTTTCCATGCTAATGTTTCTTGATGTTCTGTTTCTAGGCAAACAGTGATTTTGATGCCAAACCGATGGTGATGCTTTTGGGTCAATACTCAACAGGGAAAACAACATTTATCAAACATTTGCTTAGAAGTAGTTATCCAGGCATGTTCTTCACTCATCCTAGTCTTTCTTCCTTCTTTTAATCACATGTCTAATTATCCTTCATCTTTGTAACAGGAGCCCATATTGGACCTGAGCCTACCACAGATAGATTTGTCGTTGTTATGGTATTGCCTTAAAAATCCCCTTTTATTTTCTTGGTATGATAACATTGTTTTTATTGATCTGTGCATGTGTAGATATGTGGTTCTAGAATATCTTTTAATAAATGTATGGAATGTGGTACATTGGTACACATCAAGTATAAGATGAAAGAATCTTTATCGCTCATGAAGAATAAAAAACAACTAAGTTGTTTTTGAGAAAAACAACAAATTAACTGCATATCAGGTTTGAAAAGCAAAAACTTAACCAGAATGTCCTAAAACATCTCATCTTCAACCATAAGTTTCATTCTCAAACTCAATATAAGAGTACTATTTATAATTTATGGCTTTTACTAAATCAAAATGATTGCGGCCTTTTTTTTTTGTTTGGAGTTTTTTTTGATATCCAGTGAGAAGAAGCTAAAAGCTATAGATTTTGTATCGTGGAGAGGGCAAAGCAAATAGCAAGTATATTTATGCATGTTTAGTTATCTTATTATTATGCATATTATTGTAACAATGAGACAGGGTAAGATGTAAGGAGAGTAAGTAAAAACCTTGGAAATGCTTTATTTGATTGAACATTATAGGTTTAACCTGCAGCTAGTATAAAAAGTCGTAAATTATTTGTTTTGCATGAAGTAATGAAGTATTTAAACCTAAATAATTCCCAATCTGGCAAGTGACATGAGCAAAGTTGATGAACTTAAAAAATGTGGAACAATACGAGGTTATCCTGATTTTCTCATCTGCTTACCTTCATGATGAAAAAACAGTAATTGGTCTCTGCAAATTTCAGTTATCGCATAATTAACATAATAACCACCTCATTTAAAATCTTAACTGCCAGAAGTTTTATTTTATCTAACTTTTTTCTTGTAAGTATTCTGCTATTGTTATCTATGCAGTATATATTGATGGCTTGACGAATTTACGATCAGTTTGTTACATCACAACCATCGACTAATACCCCAATCTTTTTTTTTGTTTTTTTTTTTTGCAGAATGGACCTGATGAAAGAAGCATTCCAGGAAACACCGTTGCTGTTCAAGCAGACATGCCGTACAGTGGTTTATCTAATTTTGGAACTGCATTCTTGTCAAAATTTGAGTGTTCTCAGATGCCACATCCTGTTAGTTACTATTACAAACTTATTTGGGTTAGATATAATCATTATTTCATCTTGCTAAAGCATACGCTGTGTTTTCTGACTAAAAGCTGCTGGAGCATATTACATTTGTGGACACTCCTGGAGTATTATCAGGAGAAAAACAAAGAACACAAAGAAGCTATGACTTCACAGGTGTCACGTCTTGGTTTGCTGCAAAGTGTGACCTAATATTGCTTCTCTTTGATCCTCATAAGCTTGACATTAGTGATGAATTTAAACGTGTTATATCTTCCCTGAGAGGAAATGATGACAAGATACGTGTGGTCTTGAACAAGGCTGATCAAGTTGATACCCAACAAGTACTAAATGATTTTCAGTATTGAATATTATCATCCTCCTGATTGGATCTATTTTATGCTTACGAGTGGTTTTCTGGTTGTAGCTGATGAGGGTGTATGGAGCCCTAATGTGGTCCCTTGGTAAAGTCCTAAACACTCCTGAGGTTATGCGCGTTTACATTGGGTATGATCATCTAATTTTTTTTCTTATTGGTCAAAGTGTTCCGGGTTGGGTCATCCCACAACCCAATTTGTTCTCTTGTGTTTTTTAGAGTTGATGATTGCTAAAACAATCTCTTTACGTTAATAATCTGATTTATTTTGATAAATCGTCTTTCAACCTGTCTCGTATTTAACAAAATATTTTAGATATACAATTTGACCTGTCTGGATGATGATATCTAAATTGACCAATTTGCCTAGCGGGCCTGTCACCTCTACACTTTATGATTTACATTTGCACAAAATGTTTAGGGTCTTTTTCTATTACAACCTAAACCCATTTACGCAAATACTGATTTTTTTTTTGTCATATTATAAGCGCATATCACACACACGGGTCAGATATAAAGCTTTGCGAGTTGCGATAGGGTTTTGACATTTCAAAATCTTAGTAGAGAACACGAACTTTTAAGTATTTAAAACATAATAGTGAAAGTTTATCTTCTTTCCTATTCATCTTTTATCATTTCTTTCACGCCATCTTGTTTTTTCACAAGAATCCCTTTTCATCTTCTTATAGGAGCAAAAATTGTGCATTGTTTGATTTAATGTTTTGTATCATTAATACATTCAAGAATACATGTAGCAATGAGATTCTTATTTGGCCTTTACTATTACTATTAATAAGTTACCCTTTTTAGCTAAGATACCATTATATCCTCCTTCTTCAATGTATATAAATCCACATGTAATGGGCAACGCATTTCATTTGTATATAATGAAGTATTATATCCTCTGTCATATTATATTGTCTTCAATTAATGTTTTATATCATTAATACATTCCGTTAACTTAGCAATAAAGTTTCTTCTCACGTGAGTATTATTTTTCCAAATATATCAGACTTTACAACTTGTTTACATTTAGTTTGAAATTTATGACATATTTCTTTTATGTCTGATAGCTCCTTCAATGACAAACCTATAAATTCGGTTACTGCTGGGCCAATTGGGACAGAGCTGTTTGAGAAAGAGCAGGAAGATCTTCTTAGTGACTTAAAGGATATCCCTAAGAGAGCCTGTGATCGCAGAGTGAGTTACTTAAACTTTAAAACTCCATTTTTTGTTACATTTTCCTCATTGTCATTTTAAAGTTCCCGCCTCTTCTCTTCTATACATGAAGATGGGTCCCACAATGAGAATGTAGTACTACACATATCAACACTCTTTTGCAAGTTTTATTGATATTAAATGCTTGCATGTCAAAGTTGATATCCTCCTATTTTTTTTAGAGCGTAAAGATCGAGCACTTGTATAGGTGGTAAATTGGCAGGTTAGACAAGTTGGGTAAAGGCTCAAAATCGGTAACTTTTTGGTACAGGTTGAGCAGTGCAGTTTGGGTTGAATTTGAAATGGCTATAGTGTAAAAGTATTAAATTACTTTTGACCCATTTGACCCGTTAGAGATTAAAACATAACCAAACTACCCGTATTTGAATAAATGGGCTGAGTTGTCACCTCTAGTTGATATGTAATTATACGTTGTTTGTTTATAATTCAATCTTTTTACAGATTAATGAATTTGTGAAACGAGCTAGGGCAGCCAAGATTCATGCTTTCATAATTAGCCATCTTAAGAAAGAGATGCCAGCCATGATGGGCAAGGCTAAAGCTCAGCAGAAGCTCATCGATAACCTGGAAGATGTTTTTGCAAAGGTTAATCTCCATCCCTCTCTCTCTATATATATGTATATGTATGTATAGGGTGTGGTTCATGTAAAAACACTAATTACTGTGAGTACAAAAGAAAGAACCTAAATTGTTATATGTTTTGATCAATGGTTTATATTTTTAAAATTTTGCACTTCTTACATACAAATGTGTATGTTACTACATAAAAAGCCATCAAACTATGTTGTTCATATGTTTTTTTTTCTTTTCATTTTTTACCATCTACCAGCATGACTTACACATGCATGTGTAGGTTTTATTCATAACTTCTCTTTATTTTTTTAAAATTTTCTGGAGAGATGAATAAACATTGCATTTCCAACCAGTTTTTATATTTTAAGAACTTTTAATATTGAAAATATAAATGATTTTTTTTTTGTTCTGTGTTCTGGCAACATACTTTGTTCTGTCTAGAACCCAACCCTATATGTGTGTGCTCATGTGTTTACTGGCTTTTGTATACAGGTTCAAAGGGAGCATCACTTACCAGCAGGGGACTTGCCATTCGTAGAAAGCTTTAGAGAGAGATTGAGCGGTTACAACCTGGACAAATTTGAGAAACTGAAGCCAAAAATGATCCAAACTGTAGACGATATGCTCGGTTATGACATCCCTGATCTTTTAAAGAATTTCAGGAACCCGTATGATTAAAGCTAGACGGTGGTGTCTGTATGCATTTATGTGTAGTGTAATGCGCTGTGTGTACTAAGAGAGCATTGTTTGCAGATGCGAGTATGAACATGATGTTTATTTGCAGCTAAAAATACTTTGAATACTAAACTTATTACGGAATTAGATTCGTTGTAAATTTGAATTTTGATTTGCAATATATGGATACAAACTTATAAGAAAATGGGTCTCAAATCACGACACTTCTGTTTTCGGTATTTGATTGCTTAAATGTAACATATATGGTTTTTGCACTCTTAGACCGATCTTGGCCTTTGGATGGATCGGAGGGAAACACGTATGTTTGGATCTTACTGGGGTCTCTCCTCTTGTAGGCTTGGGAGTTGGTGAGTTCAAGGTGGGTCAGACGGCTTTTTAAGCTGCTGTGGGGAAAGTGAACAAGCACGAGAAAGCGTGCCTTGAAAATCAACATGTGTTTGTTCCTTTTGCTTTTGACACCTTTGGGTTTCTCGCCCTTGAGGCCGTTGAAACTCTGAGTAGAGTCTAACGGGTCATGCATGGTAATGTTGTGACCCCTGGTTCTATGAATGTTGTTTTCACGCGACTTAGTTTTGCTATTAAAAAAGGTTTGGCGGTGCAGCTTGTTGTTCGCCTCACTTGCATGTTAGGGTGATTTCTATTTTGGATCCTCATTTGTGAAAATGGTTATATTTGAAAAAGTTATAACCTATTGATCGATAATAATCTATACTGTTAGTTTCATTATTAATTTTTTCAACTTTCATTTTTGTTGTCAAGGCAATTCAAGTACTATTATAATCATATATTTACACTCTGTTTTTGTTTGTTTTTGCTTTTATTTTTATCCTTTTTGTTCAAAGTTATCATCATGCGCAAGAAATCAAGTATAAATGTATTATTATTACGCATCTCGGATTATTATTGACAACAAAAATAAATGTTGATAGCTTTAATGGCGAAAATGATAGTATAGATTATCATTACTCAATTGATCATAATTTTGATTATTAAAATTCAATTTGACAAAAATAAATAATACAAAAACTACAATACCAACACCTATCTAACCATCATTGACATCTCCCGAATCCTATGAAGTCTGCGGTCTCCCATAAACACTATGATCAACTCTCATGAATCATCTCTCCCCACGTCACCATGCAAATCCTTTAGAAACACCATCTCCTTCCATCGTCAAAACCCAAATGAGGAAAAAGACACCAAAGTGAGATTGTATCTTGAATTGAGGTGCCAATTGATATCGTCTTCTGAATGATGATGTCAATCAAAATCTTTTTCCCGCTAAAATCACAACCGAAACCAAATTCTTGGACTAAGATGTCAATTTTAAATACTTAATCCTTTTACGTATCTAAGGTTGTAATGACTGTTCAATTTTGGCTATCTTCTCATCAACACCACGAAAACCCACCAAGTCCCCAGGTAAAGAGAGAGATATAATAATCATTTATTTAACTTGACATAATTTCTACGAATATCTATGTCACGAATCATAAATTTTACAATTTGTCAAACAATTGAACCAAAAAGGTATTTTTTAAATCTAAGGACTAAAAACAAAAATTTTACAAAGCAAAGGGACCATCCGAATAATTTACTCCAATGAATATAACCCGACGTCAAACAACCTCCTAGTCTCCTACAGTCCTACACCAACGGTGGCGACTGACGACTTATATCTCGCACGCAGAAGAACGACCGTCTGTCCAAATAAACCTCAATTAGTTGCTTTTCAAGCGTCAAAATCTGTGGTAAGATTCCATAAATTTCCTCTACTTAACTGTCACAGCTGCTCAATTCGTTGCACTGTTGTAAAATTCTTTGTACTTCATGTAACTATTATTTTCAGCTCATTGGATGATGATATGTGCACGTTTGTAATCTATTTCGTGTTACTTTTATGGCTGTTCGTTTATGATTTGTACGGTAGAACAGATGAGAACGGAAACCTGAATGAAGACAAGGTGTTTGATGAAATGCCTCACAGAGCTGCATTCCACAATCTGTTGATCACTGTCAATATTGGATAATTTTGAATAAAGTAGCGGTGTTTGTGGCTTGCTGGAATTGTAATTTTCATTGTGTTGCCACAAATATGGGCACTTGCTATGAATTGCAATTTTCTTTTAACATTTTCAATCTTGAAACAGTGATAATGTTACCACAAAGGATGAAGAAGGCTGTCACAGACAACCCGAAGAAACTTGCAACCTTGATCGATCTTGTTAACTTGCCTTCCACGTTTAAAGATTTTGTTGGGCGGTCTCAAAGTTCTCGACTAGGTTGTTTTAAGCATGTTTGGTCCTACATAAAAGACAACAAGCTCCAGGTACATACTACTGTTCTCAATATAGTGTCATTGCCATATTGTACCATACTGTTTGGAGCCACAAATTCACACTCTTGAGACTTTGTGCAAAAACTGCCGTAAAGTGCTTTAAAGATTGGACTTGGAATTAGTAGCTTTGAGTAGATATGGACCTGGTTAAACTTTACTGTTATATATTTCAATATGTCTGTTCAATACATTAATAGGTTCACATGTGTTTGCCACTCGCTCATTGTATGTCTCACTGTTGTGTGACTATCACTCTATCAGAGTAGTCAAAGTCATGAAGCATACTCGAGGTGCAAATGGTTCACACACCGCCTAGCACGGGCTAATGAGTTGCAAAACGCACACTTGTATAAACTAATCTTATTTTGGACCCAATGGTTGCCAGAAGTCAAGGGAGTTGCACACTTGCACCCCCTGCAGGTTAAGGGGCAGTGCCCTTAAAACAAAATGCACGTCTCGATTAATACTTATTATGTAAGTTATCAGTGATTATCAACATGACACCTTTTGAACAAAATCTGAAGTCCAACCAAACAGCATCTTGTTAAAACCTAAAAATATACCTGGAATTGCAAAGTACTCGCTGACTGGAGGGCCACACCTTGCATCTACATGAGGCATAGTGGCCTCGCCTCGGCACGTGCCTTTGCGCTTATGATTACTTTGGTTACTAATAGTTCATGCATTGCTACTTTTGTAGTTTCAAATAGATTTCACACTAGTTAAACTCAAGGATCAGAACTTTTTACTTGCTAGTTTATTTGTTAATCATCATCAAAGATTGTTGGGTTTGTGTTACCACTAAAGCATATGCGGTTACTTTTCTAATGCAGGATCCAAACAACAAAAACATAGTTCATTGTGATAAACAACTGAAGAAAATTCTGTTGGGAAAAACTCAGGTGGAGCTAGCTGAACTACCAATGCTAATCAAGCTGCATTTTCCGAAGGTGCAAAAGTGATTCCAGTTATCTTAGATTCATACATGTGCAGGTCCACATTATGCAATAAAATGTTTCTTCCTGTAGTTGACAGTTTGATTGGTCATTTTATAACAATGGGCACCCCGTTTTAACTGTGTGTAGTAACACTCATTTTAACGCAAAGTATATGCATCACGCTAGGAACAATTTGGTTCATAAAGAATCAGCTGCCATTTGAAGTTGTTGAGTACAAATAATAACATAATTCCTACCATTACAAAATAGTAAAATACATGTCTATCACTAATTGAATACACACCTTTATTCTTCAATCATCATCATTGTCGCCTCCCTTTTTCATTGGATCAGAATTCATTATTCTTAGATTCTTTCTGTACTGAGGGGATGTTAATCTCCTTTCTAATGGTGTTTTCCTCTTGCTTACAACAAACCGATTAACCCCTTTCCTCATTGGCATAATGGATGGGAAATCTTCATCAGGAATTTGACTTAGTTCAGAAATATCCTTAATTTGTGCAACACGCTTGAACCACCTTTCTGCCTTGGCCTCTTCTGACATGTCTAACGGGTCAGGTTCCGTCACTGCTGATCCCTCAAGGCTCTTTCCTGTCCATCCACTCTTTCCATTCATGCTTTCTTGTGTTTGTTGACCAACATAGGTTTCGGGTCCAGGCTCGCTTATTTTAAACTGGTTTCTTGTTTGTTGAACAAGATTTTTATCAAAAGTGGCATTATTTGAATCTGTGCTATTGAGTTGCTGCTGGTTATCTTTCTTGGCAAAATAGTCTGGTGGAAATGGAACAAAGTCGCGAGTGCTTCCTTGGTAAGGAGGAAACGGTTGATCTGTACTTTTGTGAGTTAATAAACGGCTTTCCTCTTTACGCACAGGTGTCATTTGAAGAAAATCATGCGAAATATCATTTTTCAGGCCAGTGGCACTATGCAACTCCTTTACTTTCTTGAACCATCTTTCTGGCTTACCTTCTTTATCAGTATCTTGAGTACCCCTGCTCGGAACATATCCTGAATTGCTTCCATGTAATGGACCCGCATCTGGTCGCACACACTCACATTTCAAGCACACCACGTTTCTTCGGTAATTAAAGTAATTACATCTGAAATAGGAAATAATTATAACTGTACCAGATTTGCAACAAGGGTTTCACAATTAGTAAATGTAGTGTTTCAAGAATTTTTACCTGGGGCAATCCCATTCCCCACCAGTCATTTGACACGGTGGTCTCAGCTCCTCACATTCAAGGCATTTTGTATTCCTTGCAAAGTTCATGAAATTACATCTGCTTGAAACACAGAAATTATAAAGGTGTACAAAATTATACGCATTCGGTTGGGGGTGTTTTTAACATGTCAAACACATGAACCTGAACATGACTCACATATTCACGGGTTGACCACGCATATTCGAATGTTGACACGAGCATGACCCTCAATTCAATTTTTTATATGTTTGCACATTGATAGTTTTAAGATTGCAAATTTACAACAAAATTACAAATGTATATAAAATAATGAATGCTCATTTGTGTATTATCTTTTACTTTTTAACATAAAATAAACAATCAGTTTAAGTTATGATACAAAATGTATTTTTTTTATAAAGACTATCTAAACAAACCAGTTAAAATGGATTAACCTATGAACCCATTAGGTTGACATGAACATGATCCATTTAGTTAAAAGGGTTTAATTGTTCTACTTGAAACTTAGCCGAACCCGTTTAGACCATACCTTAACCCGTGAATATCATGTAAGGTTTGTGCTTTCATGTTTCATGTAAAAGATTCACACCCTCTGCTTACTGTAAAGTAGCAGCCTAGATAAAATCATACATATACCCAAAGAAATTCTGCCTGTCTGCCAGAATGAATCAAAACAAGAAGTGTAACTTACTTTTGGCATATCCAATCACCCCTCTTCATTGTAATATTCGAGCCAAGATTTCTTGGCATTTGTTCATTCTGCTCTGATGCTCTGCTTCTGTTGGTCAAATTACCAATCTCCTGTAACATCCTTCTAACAGATGATTCAGTCGCCTCCTTGATGCTTCTTTCAGGATAGCTGACACGATTGCTTGCATAACTCAATATATACCTCATCAAGTCTACTAATGTTGCTTCATTTGACCCCTCTGTCTATGATATAACAACTGAGATCACACGAAATTCACACTATAATGATACATATTCAATGAAGCATACAAACACTATAAGAAGGGAACCTGTAAGAAAAACCTCATTCTTCTCTCGGTTTCATCGCCATTTCTGAAAAGAAATGGATACGCATCGTTGATAATCACCTCAATTTCCCTCCGTGGAAGCCACCTGGAAGAAGATTCATATAAACTCTCATTGTTAATCTGATTAATACTGTTCTCAGTTCATTTTGTGCAAGTTTGCATATGAAGTTATGAACAGACGAGCTTGTAATTTAGGGTTTCAAAATCCACTAGATTCAGAATAGAAAGAGATTCGTATTGCAAACCCTAGGATTTCTGGTCTATCACGAGCAAACGCCAGACACGAATTCGCAGCAGAGACGAATTCCTTTGATAAGTTCTCATTCGCGATGAATTCATCCTCGATATTACTGTTGCCGTTAGAGTAACCTGCAATGGATAGGGTTTCAAGCAGGCGGGGCCACTCCGGCCATGGACGAGACGGCGGGACCTGATAGCCGTTTCCGGAAATATGATTGTTGTCCTGAAATGCATAACTAGTCCCTCTGGAGCAAAAACTTGCGGAGTATTTGGTCGGAAGAAGGGGATTTTGGCGAGTGAGATGGAGGTGACGGTTGGGGATGACGGAGAGGGTAGTAGAATGGCGGCGAGCTAAGCGGAATAAGCGGAAGAGAATGATAGGGCGTTGATGAAGTAGAGATGCCGGATTTGTTAAGAGAAAGAGTAGTCGTGACGAAGGTCCAGCCATTTGGATTTGGTCGGAGGATTGAGATCCACCGGAGAAGATCGTCGGTGGAAATGGAGGAGAATGATGCTCCGGTTGTTAGGGTTGCATTTTGAAAAACTCGAATCGCGCTCCTTAAATAGCAATAAACTAAAGTTCATATAAACAACAGGACCTCCATAGATGAAGTAACGATACGTAAACAGAAATCCATAGATTTTGAACAACAAAACTGAAACGGGAGCAAGTGTTTACAATTTTTTACAATTTGATTACGACACATGGTCCTGTAGAAAATTTTTGATTACGACACATGGTCCTGTAGAGAATTTTTACTATTTTTATGGTCAAAGAATTGTAATATGTTGGTAATTTTAGTGTTATTAATGTCATTAATTTATCGTTTAAGTTAATCTCATTAGTAATTAACCGAGTTAGGTGATGCATGAGTGCGGGCTCGGTTGTTCCTTATGGATGATGTGTATGATAGGTTTAAGTATGGGTTGATTGGGTTATATCTACCATTAAAACTGAGTTTACAAAAATAATTTGCTTTTACTTAATTAATATGTTTACTTAATAAATTAATTTTATGATATGTATATCAGTTTTTGGAAGGGTAAGTACCGCAATTTTCAATTTAGATAGGAATTTGGATTCTACCAATAGTTTCATACATGAAAAAATTGGGTTATACAAAATCTGGATTCACGACCAAGGAACACACAAACGATCCTATTCAATTCTTATTCGATATGAACTATTCTAAAAAAATAAATTAATTTGATTCTTGTACGTATACTATGTTTTATCAGTTCAAACGTTTGATTGTACACAATCCCACCACCGAATCCCCAACATCTCCCCTTGACACCGGACTGACCACATATACCGTTGCCAACAAATATCCTGAATGGCGTCATGCTATGGCTGACGAGTACCCTGCGCTTGTCAATAATGGTAAATGGTTTCTTGTCCCACCGGTTTATGGTACTAATGTTGTTGATTGTAAGTGGGTTTACAAGATCAAACGAGACAAAACTGGAGCTCCATCTCGTTACAAAGCAAGACTTGTTGCGAAAGGCTTCACACTACAACTTGGCATCGATTTTCATGAAACATTTAGTCCCGTGGTTAAATCTACCACCATCTGGGTTGTCTTATCTCTTGTCGTATCTCACAAATGGTCTCTCAGGAAATCGGATGTCAAGAATGCCTTCTTACACGGGAATCTTAAAGAAACAATTTATCTCAAACACCCACAAGGATTTGTGGACCCTACAAAGCTCGATTATGTTTGCAAACTTCACAAGTCTTCATATGGTCTTAAACAGGCTCCTCGGGCATGGTTTGCTCGTTTATCTGCAGCCCTACAACGAATTGGATTCCATGGCTCCATAACTGATCCGTCACTCTTCATCTACAACTTCCATGACACGCTAATATATTTTCTCGTCTATGTCAACGATATTATAGTCACCGAAAACAATTATGCCGCAATTAAAAAGGTTGTCTATCAACTCACTGCTGAATTCGCTCTTAAAGAATTCGGCGATCTTGACTATTTTTTGGGTTTGGAGATTGTTAGAAAAGGCAATGATATTATTCTCTCTCAGCAGAAATACATTTTGGAGCTCCTACAACGAGTCAGTCTCTCCACTGCAAAACTGGTTCCATCTCCAATGACCACATCCATGGCGTTAAATCTTCAAGACAATGATCCTTTTTACGGACCCAGTTATGCATCGACAACTGGTTGGTGCTTTATAGTACATCACCTTATCTCGACCAACTATTACTTTTGTTGTTAATCATGTCTATCAGTTTATGCATGCTCCAACAGAAAACCACTGGACTGTGGTCAAACGCATATTACGACACCTGTTTGGTACTTCCAATTATGGCCTACTCATCAAACAAGCATCCGGGTCCTCACTTCATGCCTTCACAGACACGTGTTGGACCAATATTCAGGCATTCTCCAATGCAGACTGGGCAGGTTGGCTGGTTGATAGGCATTCTATAGGTATTGCCACTTATTTGGGGTCTAATCTTGTCTCCTGGACAGCTTGCAAACAACGCACTGTCTCTCGCTTTTCCACATGGTCTGGATACAAAGCCCTTGTTGATACACTAGCAAAACTTACATGGCTTGAAGCACTTTTACATGAACTCGGCTTGGTCATCAACACAGTTTCGACTTTTTGGTGCGATAATTTAGGAGCCACTTACCTCTATGCCAATCCTCTCTTTCACGCACGCACCAAACATGTCGAGGTTGATTTCCATTTTGTCAGAGAGAAAGTTGCCCAGGGGCTCTTACGAGTTCAATTCATCTCAACACATGATCAGATTGCTGACATCTTTACCAAGCCTTTACCGACGGATCGATTCGTGTTTCTGCGGTCCAAACTGTAGGTCATGTGCCGACCTCAGCTTGCGGGGGAATATTGTATATAAGTCTTGTATTATCAATACTTATACTAGAGGGATCTCTATTGTAACTTAGTATAATATACAATGTTTTAAAAACCGGTTTTTTAGTTGAACCGGAAAATTTTCCGGGGCCGGTTCGACCGGTCGGACCGGTTAGACCGGCCGGTTGAACCGGTTAGGGGATTTATATATATATTTTTACAAAAATGTTAATAAATGTGTACACCACAATGAAAATAGTTAAAATACAATTATAATCCACTATAAAATAATACCAAATAGGTATTTCATAAACATATATAAGTTTTAAACTTTAAAAAATAATAAAAAATAACAATAAATTAAAAAAAAATATTTTTTTTTTAATTGTCAGAAAACCGGTTGAACCGGACCGGTTAAACCGGAAAAACCGGAAAACCGCCCGGTTCAAAACGGTCCGGTCATGTCCAAAAACCCGGGGATTAAAAAACCGGTATGATGACCGGTTGGCGGTTGAACCGGTTTTTAAAACATTGATAATATATATAATTCCTTGTACTCCAGATTTATTCAATAATACAATATACACAATCACATATCGTTCCCTGGTTTGATTCTGTATACAGGTTCAAAGGGAGCATAACTTACCATCGAGAGACTTTCCAAATGTCCAAAGCTTCAGGGAGAGATTGAGCGGTTACAACCTGGACGGTTTTTTAGAAACTGCACCCAAATATGACATCCCTGACCTTTTAAAGAATTTCAGGAACCCGTATGATTGAAACTAGATGCTCTGTGATTCAGGGAAAAAAGGGACCTGTTTGTCAACCTTGTGAACATTGTTTGCAGATAGGAGTTTGAACATGATGCTTATTTGCTGCTAAAAATGCTTTGAAAACTAGAACTATTATGGAATTATATTCCTTGCAAACTTGAATTTTTAAGTTGCAAAATGTGTTCAAGTTTGTCTAAATGGGTCCCCAAATCACAGCAGTTATGGTATGGCATGGTTCCATTGTTTGCTCAAATGTTGCACAAATGGTTATCAGAGTAAATATTAGTTTTCAAGTTAAATTTTGTAGTAAATTATTGGTTAGGAAACGATGGCAGTGATGCGGCTCAAATATGCAATTATATACTTGGATAATACAATCTATTGATGTTGTACAAATCATTTTAGCTAAATGAGTAACATCGCGATAAGTGTATACTTATATATCTAAATATTAACTACAGAAATCCCGCCAAAGTGTTCTTGATTGCATGTTCTGCAACTATGAAATTTGTCTTCTCAGATGGGTGAATTGAATCCCAAAATACATATTTATTTGCAGTTTCACATGTGAATGGATTGAATTTGTTGCACAGATAACTCATTTCATATCTTCCAGTTGCACAACATGCTCTCTCTCCAACCTCAAACCCTACAACCACCAACATTAAACTCACACATACGCTTTAAACTGTTAAAAGCGCGTATAAACAATTGTCAAAAATAAAAACTTACCAAAAGAGTGTGGATTCTTGATGATATCTAGCAGAATGTTATAAATGTCTGAGTAGACCAATTGTATGCCACCCAACTCCTGGTTTAAATATCTTACCAATTGCTGCAACTTCACGTTGAACTCACGAGCCACAAGATTGTATTTGTGTATACATATCAAGTCATTTTCTGTTCTTTGTAACGGCAAACAACCCATTGGCGGGAGCCCGGCTATAGATATTTTGCGGGCTCCAAGATTGTATAAATCTGTGATGAAGTTTCTGGCTTTCACCAACAGAAAATTCTGGTATTCTTCAACAGAATACATGCTTGGTCTAAGTGGAAGTGCATAATAGTTTTCTAGGAAGTCATTTGTTCCTAGACTTATAAGGTAAAGTGCTTCAGTTAATAGTTTGGTAGCTGTTGCGGCTCCAAAGTGGATTCTCATTTTGTTCTGGTATTCCTTGAAGTATTCGAGCTCCTTCCATAGCGGTATGACAGACTGCGATTATGTAGACGCATGTTTACTTTAAGAGGTTGCGAAATACATTTTAGGTGACTCTCAACACGACTCATTTTTTAAGCTATTTTTGTTTATTTTGTTAAAGATAAAACATAACCTAAATTCACTCATTCTTAGTTAAATAAGTCGAAAATATCACCTCTAACTTGTTAATGAGCAAACAAGTCATTCATTGTATATTTGTATACACTTTACCAAGATAAAAACTGTTGCAATTTTCATGAGAATTTGTATAACAACTAGGTTACGAGGGCTCTGCGTTGCCGCGGGAATAACGCGAACACATGCCAGAGACAGGAGATAAAATGTCTTAATGTACTAAGATAATAAAAAAAACAGAAACCCAGAACACGAAAAACTACAAAAAAAAAAAAACAAAGAAACAACACTTTGGTACTATTAAAAAAGACAAGAACACTATAGATGAAAAATAAAAGCAAAATAGTATGTTGATTGTAGTAGAACACTATTCATTAAATATTCTTTGGTTTATACTTTATAGCTAGTATAAGAAAGGTAAAATGTGTTGACCAACCCATCATAAATGTTTGACCATGATCATCCCGTTATCCCGCCCACCTATTTACAGGTTTCACTTGTTACCCGACCTAGCCATAAAAAATAGACTCAAAAGGTTAGGAACTTACCATTATTGCAGAGGTAAGATTATCGTAACCTGTTCCTGCTGAAGCAAAACTGACCCCTTTTGCAAAATCTACGATATTATAATGCGGGTCCAAATACGCAGGTACTATAGACCTGATTCCCAAAGCCTCGGATATAAAATCCGTAGCAATTCGCCCGTTAGAAAAGCGACCCGTGGGTCGGCTATCATAAAAATCACAACCGTAGGGCTGAAAGTTACTCTTCACAATTGTAACCATATGGTTATTGTTACCAGGATCCACAGATGAGTCCCCAAACACAATAATCGATGGTACTTTTGCATGAACTACTATTAATAATTGAGAATAAAAACATCCAAACAACAGCAAAGTTATGCCTTTTAATCCCGCCATTGCAAAAACAAAATATAATCATAAATCAAGCTCAGTTGATCGAGTGTTTTAGATATGCAAATGGGATTGATTAGTGTGTTGCATTAATGGTTGAAATTTGTGATTTTTTTTATCAAATGACGAGCTAATGCGGTTTTTATGATAAACTATGATAAACGGTGTCGTTTTTGGGTAAAAGTGTACCACTAGAGACTGATTTTGTGGCTTTATGATGAAACGAGATTTGGAGGGTGGTAGAGTCTGTTAAATCTTGTTCTTGAAGTTGCAGAGGAATTAATGTTGTAAAGGAGACCATTTTCATCAAATCTGCTCATATGATGGCTTTTTTGGAAGTTGATGTAGAAATTTTTTATTGATTTATGAAATATATCAAGTTACACGCACTCGGGAATTAACTTTGGTCGGTCTATTTTAAATTTTCAAACTATAACAAATGGTTTGGTTTATGGTTAATAATATACTTTTTTTGATGTTTTTACATATTTTATAAGATTTGCGATTTGGTTTGGTTTCAAAGTTTAACAACTTAGATTTTGCATATTCCAAGCCAAGGATTCAAGAATCCCTTAATCCAAATCAAGGAACTATTCATACATTGTTGAATCGAAATAAGGAATCTCAATCTTTGATCATTTTGTCATCATCTAATTGTTCTCGAATAGGCTCATTCAACGATGTAAAATCTCTCAATGTCATAAAAGAATTAATCAAAAATGACCCCTAATTCGAATTAGGAATTCGTTGGCCCTTTAGGAACAAGCTTTCCAATTGATAATTTCGATTTATACCCCCATTTAATAACCCATAATCAGATCTTGGTAACTAATTTTTGCAACTTGACAATTTTAAACAGATTTTTCAAATACTTTATATTAACACAAAACTATTACCGACGATTTTTGCTCGTGGATTACCTAATTACCTTTATTTTCTCACCTTTTTTATTTATTTATTTATTTTTTCTTTTTTGCGAACTTCACCTAGCGGTGCATCCATCAAGTCATCATCCCAATAGGTAGCACATAGGGTATTTAGTTCTTCTTTTTTTATTTTAATTTTTTTTATTTTATTTTTTTGGTGATGGTGTCATCATGGTAGAAACATGGTGTGCGAGAGAGAGAATACTAGGTATTAATACCACTCTCAACCCGTTTTTGCCGGGACTCAATTTTTTAAACCATGCATGTCGGGATGGGAAACTAAACATTTATATTCATTTAAGGTTATTGCACGCACATTGGTGATCATAGTATGAGGCACTAGCGTAACGGGGCACATATGTCTTTTTATTACTATCATTCTCTTCTAGCACGCAATCTATCACTAACATAATAAAACCATATCATTTTTCATGTTGCCCTCACAAAAGACTCAAGACGATTAGGTTTTTTTTTTTTGTTTGTTTTTTTTTTTACACATATGCACTAATGAGTAAATGCAAAACTAACTATGCATGCTAAATGAAATGCAAACTAAATTAACTAAAAAAAAAAAATAATAAGAAAAATATAAAAAGTATATTGAAGCTAACCTCTCCCCAAGCTTAAAATGTGGCGTCGTCCTCGATGCTAGGAAGAGAGTGCGGAAATAGAACTACTGCTGTGGCGGTTGGGGTGGCGGAGAAGCGTGTTGGTTGGTGGTTGGTCACAATATCCCTTTCTCTTTTTTTTTCTCAGAAGGTCAAGACGGCCGTCCTGAACCAGTGAAGAAAACTGTTACGGCCGTTTCGGAGTTCTGTCAAGGAATTCTACATGAGACGGGCGTTTCATGTTTGCAAGGAAATTTCTCGCGGCCGTTTTGACGTTTTGATCAAAACTTCAAAACTTAAGGAAAACTATTTTTTTGTAATTTTTTTTTTTAAAAAAAAGAAGAACTAAGAAAAACAAAATTAAATTAAACAACACGGGTTGCCTCCCGTGCAGCGCCTTTCTTTATCGTCTTTGGCTAGACGTTGACCTCTTTAATCTGGTGCCTCCACAATAGACGGATGAATCTTTTGGACAGTTCTTGTGAATGTCATCTTTGGTACTTTGTACCTTGTTTTGCTCCGCCTATTCGTGAAAGTTACATCTTTCACCAACTTCTCCCCAAGCTTGAATTCTTCAGTATGTTCATTTGTTGCATCCTCATCAAGAACCTTCTTCAATGCTAAAGCTGGAACATCATGGTTAGATAACTCAAAAGATTCATCAGTTGTTGGCTCAATTACATCTAGAAAATTCAAGGAGGAGACATCGCTCGGGTAACGCATAGCTTCATCTATATTAAAATTGATAACTTCCCCATCAAATTCCATGGAGAGAGTGCCATTATAAACATCAATTTTAGTTTTTGCAGTTTTCAAAAATGGCCTCCCTAACAAAGTAGAACATGAATTTGGGGAATCATCATCCCCCATGTCTAATATATAGAAATCAGCTGGAAAAACCAATTCATTCACTTGGACCAACATATCCTCTAATACACCTTTTGGGTGTACTAGGGACCTATCAGCCAATTGAATGACTACCCCGGTCCTCTTTAACGGTCCTACATTAAGTGTTTTAAAAATTGAGTATGGTAGGACGTTAATAGAGGCTCCAAGGTCAAGCATGGCTCGAGGCACAGTAATATTCCCCAATTTACAAGGCACGGTGAAAACACCGGGGTCCTTGCACTTTGGGGGTAATCTCTTTTGTAAAACAGCTGAAATATTCTCACTTACCTTTACCGTTTCATTACCTTTCAGCTTCTTCTTTGATGTACAAAGCTCTTTGAGGAATTTTGCATACCGTGGAACCTGCTTGATAGCATCAAGTAGTGGAATGTTTACCTCTACCTTCCGGAATGTCTCCATAATTTCTTGTTCCTCCCTCTCCTTCTTTGTGCTTTGTAGTCTGGATGGGAATGGAGGTGGTGGGGTGAATTTTATTTCACTCTTTGTTGCTTTTGGAGATTCCTTCTTTTCGTTGCTCTTTTTCTCGACCACAATCTCTTCTTCCTCATTTTGTCTACTTGGACTATCATAACTTTTACCACTTCTCAAGGTAATGGCACATGCATTGTGCTTAGGATTCGTCTCAGTTTGAGCGGGTAGTTTACCTTGAGATTCCAATTTGCTTACTGAGGTGGCTAGTTGAGCTATTTGTTGCTCCAGATTCTTTATGCTCGCTCGAGTCTCTTGTTGGAATGATTGGGTGCTTGTAGCCAGACTCTTCACAATATCTTCTAAAGACATTCCCGAGTTACCCGCTTGTTGTTGGCGAGGCTGAAAATTTTGTTGATTTTGCATTTGGAAATGGGATCGTTGTTGGTATTGTTGAGGGGGCTTTTGTTGGTAATTCATGTTTCGGGGCTGTTCATATTGTCTTTGGTTTTGACCCAAAAATCCCCCCATCGCTTGTGCTTGTTCCACATCTTCTTGCAAAGCAGGGCACATATCTGTCGGATGTCCATGTTGTAGACATATCCCACAAGCTCGAACTGTTGGCTCCACACCTTTTTCTTTTGTAAGTTGCATGACTACCTTTGTAAGCTCAGCGAGTTGAGTTTCAATTTTAGGTGTGCTTACTTCTTTAACTGTGTGTGGCACATCATCATACCATACATCGTCTTGTGCTGAGTGTTTTGTATCTTCTGCAATAGAAGTGATCAATGCTCTAATTTGAGTTGGTGTTTTATCAAGAAGAGCTCCGCCACTAGAGACATTGATCAATCTCCTTTCCATCGGTGCTAGGCCTTCACAAAAGTACTGAAGGAGTTGATGCTCGGATATACCATGTTGTGGGCATCTTGCACATAACTTCTTGAATCTTTCCCAATATGTATGTAATGCCTCCCTTTTTGACTGTTTAATCCCGATGATCTCCTTACGAAGAATTGAGGCTTTGACTTCCGGGAAATACTTGTCTAAGAAGAGCTTTGCCAATTCATTCCAAGTAGTTACCGATCCTGATGGCAAGTAGTAAAGCCATTCTTTAGCCGAATCTTGCAATGTAAAGGGGAATGCCCTTAGCTTAATTTGATCTTCAGTAACATTGTGAGGCTTCATTCCAGAGCACACTACATGAAATTCCTTGAGGAACTTGTGCGGGTCTTCATTCTCTAAGCCTCGGAATGTGGGTAAAAGGTGGATGAGACCGGATCTCAACTCAAAGTTTGCAGCAGCTGGGTAATTGATGCAAAGCGGTTGTTGGGTGACATCATGAGTTGCCCACTGTCTAAGGGTTTGTTCCTCAGCCATGATGGTTTCGGGTGAGTTTGGTTCTTGGATGGTATGGGTAGGTGAATTTGGTGGAGTGGTGTCGGTGGAGGACGAGGTTAATGACGGGGACGACGTGATGGCTTCGGGTTCAGAATCACTTGACAAGGGTATGTCTTGCCAAATGTTGACGACGGGTGGTGAAGATGTAGAGGTTGAGGGGCTTGCTTGCTTCTTTCGGAGCTTTGCTTGCTTCCTTAACCTCTTTGCTGTTTTCTCTATCTCCGGATCAATTACGAGTGGTGTACCTGTACGAGAAGATCTTGGCATAAAACGGTTAGAATCGCCGTATCCCCAGCAACGGCGCCAATTTGTTGGGTGTCGAATCCAGCAAATAAAATAGTAATATAGTGAACCTACTAAGACACACTAATAATAGTATGAGCGGAAGTAAGGTTCGTGTCCTCAGGGATACGGATTAACTTTTTATACCAAAAACCTCTTAGTGCAAATACAATGTAGGGAAAATTAAGAAAAACGGGGGTTTGTGAATTTTTTATGAAATTATTGAAAATTCTAACAGAATGTCGAAACGGCCGTTTCAGAGTCCCTCGCGGCCGTTTTGGACTGCTGTGAAAAAAAAAGAAATATTTTTGGATTTTCGTTTTAACTAATTACGAAAGCTAATAATTAAAGAAATTGTTAACTAAATATTAAAAGATAATTCAAATATGAAATAAAATAATTCCAACACAAGGGTGATTTCTCGTTTTCGACTCGACTTACGATCATTAACGGTTATGGTGCAATGACCCTTTTTATAAAACGGTTTGTATCAGTTCTAGACGTCGAGCCGTTCTGACATCCACTCCATCTAATGTCTAACCAAACGCAGTTCGTTGATTAGAGCCAACCCGCTACTCTAATCTCGAGCCGTTCTGATCTTAGCGTGCGGGTTGCAAGTGACAGAAGAACCGATTATAATTAACCACACACGTCGTTCGGTGTGTTCAACTAGATTATGTGCTTCTATAACGAATTTAAATTCATAGACAAACCTAAACCGTTATTTGTTCCTTTTATCAAAATTAATAACTTTTTAAGGTTTTAAAATCGATGAACTTTATTAGATTCATTAACAAAGTGGCCAATTTTATTAATAAAACTAATGTATACCGGAAGAGAATCCGGGTTTAAGATCAAGAAACACATAAACAAACCATTCATAAATTAGATCTCATAAACGTTTCACATAAGATTGGAGTCAAACACCAAGAAACCAAACCCTAATGTCGGAATTAATAGTAGATTAGCCTGACATGGTGGCTAAATAGATAACACAAAATAAAGAAAACATGTTTATTATAAAACTTACGAACAAAGAAAGATCAAACCAAACTTTGATGTCCTTTAGAAAAACTCCAAAACCAAAGACCAAATCAACTAACTTGTTGCAGCCGTCGAATTCCAATTTTTGTGATAGTCCCCCTTCTGCCATTCGACCCCTCCTTTTATATATATTTGTTTCTTGTGGTTTTTTATGGGCTCCATCAGCCCAAGACCCAAAACGTGGGTTTTGATGACAAAATATAATTCACCACTTAGGAAATCAAAAAGAAGATAAATAAACTTTGTGGTCATCATAACATCCCTTCATGTCCACGAGTCATCCCAATTCTAGCGGTGCTTCTAACTTCTTTCTGCTATTCATTATCAATCGTGATGCACCCGTAACGCCTCTTGATCGCCTCAAACCTACAATTCAATAAAAATACCCCCAAAGTAGATTCTATTCCGCAAAAACTAATATTTACAAAATACTACGACATGAACAAGAAAAATGCATGAAATATGAATAAAACGGGTGTTAAAAATATGATAAATTATGCCTAAAAATGCAACTAACAATGTCATAAAAGAATCAATAAAAAATGACCCCTAATTCCAATTAGGAATTCGTTGGCCCTTTAGGAACAAGCTTTCCAATTGATAATTTCGATTTATACTCCCATTTAATAACCCATAATCAGATCTTGGTAACTAATTTTTGCAACTTGACAATTTTAAACAGATTTTTCAAATACTTTATATTAACACAAAACTATTACCGACGATTTTTGCTCGTGGATTACCTAATTACCGTCAAATTTGGACTCAGACACCTCTAATTTACATGATGTGTTGTATAAACATGTGTCAAGACTTGTAAAGATTTTGATTACGCCTCGTTTATGTGACCCAAAGGTATGGCAAAAACCCACAGATAAATGAACGCGTATATCTTTCACCCATAAAACCACATATACGTGTATGTAATGACGGACCCAAAAACATTTTATCGGGTTCGTTTTTTTTTCAATGCTTAAATGTTTCTTTACTTGATGTTTGAATTTTAGGTTTCGGTCAGGCCGGATCACATAAATAACGTGTCGTTGTAACCTTAAAAGTAAGAGTTATTGTAAGGCTTTTGATATAATCATGACCACAAAAAGATAATGGTATCACTTAATAACCATTTGAAAGGAACAATTGAAATTCGCAATTGAATTTGACCACGAAAAGATAATGGTGTCACTTAATAACCATTTTAAAAGGAATAATTGAAATACTTAACTGAATTTGGCACTTGATTTTCGCTTTTGGTATTGTATTTTAAAATTTAAATGCAACTTGTATAAATTGATATTTTCTAAATAAGTTCAAAAACCTCAACAATAAAAAATCTCAATGGTAATTAAAAAACCATACTATACGTTATGAAACTTAAAAATTGTATAGCACTTCTGTGTATACACGTATGACCACTCATATTTCTATATCTTTCTAAATAAATACCTTGTATACATCCCTAAAATTGATAAACATTTAATATGTTCATACTATTTAGGCTTTGATGAGCACTTTAATAAAACTCACATGTAGATACTTAATGAGTTAAGGGTGGCGAGATCATTCACGAGATGAGATGGGATGTCGGTGAACCCACACGGAAACATCGTCACAAGTGACAGATGATGGGATGGGATGGAGTTTGATGGGTTATTGATCCGCACCAGATGGAATGTTTTTTTTTTACTTGAAGGTAATACCCCATGCATGCTTTATCGTACATTGTTTTTTAGTAACTTAATAAAAATGTGGTTTGCTCCATTCTTTAAAAGAAGCTATCTTGTTTCATTTTGTTAAATTTTTTATTTAATAAAAATGTAAATTTAACACGAGGGAAATGATTTTGGTTCATTCTTTTAAAAAGATATATATATATATGTATATATATATATATGTTTATTTAATTAATAAAAATGTATTTTTATTTATTTATATAAGTATTTGTTTTTTATGTCATGTTGTTAAATCTGTTATTCTGTTGTTTTTTATTTTATTTTAGTGTATATAAATTTTTAGCTTACACTTCCTAAAAATTAAAAATTATGATAAACTCGTCTAAGAATTAAGATTTTATGATTTTAAATCAGTGAATAAATATAACTATGTGACATATCTTACATAGTTTCGATGGTAATATGACATAATAAAATTAAGAAAAACTTACATGAACTTAGAAAATAATCTTAAACTAAAAACCAATTTAAAAAAAAACAGTCTGATGATAAAGTAATAACTCCTCAGCTAATATATCGTAAGACCATCTGTAGTGTCACGCCCCTCCACCTAAGATTTCACAGGTCCATATTACCAAAATCCATGAGTCGTGATCATTATAACAAAATTGCCCTATCACATTTCCATTACATATAGCTTAGCTTTATGTGCTATCATACGAAATACTTAAAAGAAAACGGAATATTTTTTTCATTGCCGTTAAAAGAAATAGAAAACCGAATATGAGAAACATAACCGTTTTCGATTCGGTTACCAAAACAAAATTGGGCATGTAAAACCTCCACAAACTTTTCATTCCTATTCCTAAAACCCTAAAAAAATTGTCATCAACCACAAATCGGTTGCCATCTGAGATATGTTAATAGTCGGCAGGATCACCTCCCGGATTGCAAGGACCGTCGTTGCTCGGTACCGGAGCCCTTTAATCATCCATGGCGGACCTGAAAATCATCTCTCCATTTCAATCCTTGGAAATCAATTTCACTCTCTTCCTCATTTTCAGCACAAGGTAAACCGATCGATATGAGTATTTATGTATTCGTGTGATTTCTTATTGCGTTAGGGTTTTATTAGGTTTTATTAGGGTTTAAGGATCGTTGCATGTAAGGAGTTCTTGTGACCAATTTATATGGATTTTGTAATCCAGAACAACGGTTTCACGTTAATCCTTTCCAGATCTGGTTCCTATACTGCCGAATTATTAGTTTGCAAGTGATCTGCTGACTTTTAAAGTTAAAATTGACATCGAATACAGATAAATTGACTATTTTATTTTGTATGTATTTCGTTTGCTGGGGCTTATGATAAGCATAATAGGTCAGTTGTTTAGTAATTGTATTGTATTTCACATTGTGCTTTCTAAGTTATAGATTTGATACTCACTAGTCAGTTGTTTAGTAGCGATTTAGCTCTTTAATTAAATGTAGAAAAGGTATTCAGAGAGGAAATATATACTCTCATCCTACCTAACTATCAAAACCGATTCATTTCTCAATTATTATACAATTCATTTTCATGAAACATGAAAATGGCTGACTAGCATTTATGCATATTGATGGATTCATACCTTATGTTGTTGTATACTTGTAGGATAGATGAGATCCGGATGGTAGTTCATTTTCATGTTTCATGAAAATGTTAGTTTTGTAGAATCATGATGATAAGGCAGGTTACACCATTTGTTCCCACTGTTGGTTCTGTGGGTTGTAAGTTTCTTACTTTGCTTTATTTGTTGCAGCTGATAGCAGGCCAAATATCTTTATTACATAATTCATCTCTTAATTCTTCGGCTTTTCAAAGATTTGGGTTTTCATCGTCTGCATCTCCACAATCCGAGGAAAAGGGAACTGAAAATGGAAGAACTGCAGACAGTTCAAATGATGTTAAAGAAGATGCGAATTCTGATGACAAAGATCAAGGTTTTGTGATTCAAGACTCTTTAAGTTATTACTATAGTAATTCCTAATAGAAGTTATTACCAACTAAATCATACTTCTGTTTTTTTCTTTTTCTTTTTCCGAGTGATGTTTAGGTGAGGAAGACTTGACAATGGAGGATGTGATTAAACTTGTGACCGAGAAGGAGGAACTTTTAAAGACAAAACAAGAAGAAATCGAAAAAATGAAAGATAAAGTTCTTCGAACATATGCTGAAATGGAAAACATCATGGACCGGACAAAAAGAGAGGCAGAGAACACGAAGAAATTTGCAATTCAGGTTAGATATTGATTGGGATAGGTTTACTGAGGCTCCAATCCAGGGGGGCTAAAAAATAATTGTACTTAGCTTATTGGTCTAGTAATAAATATCCAGTCAGTGGTTTCATTATTTGTTTTAAGATTATGGTAATAACTTGGAAGGCAAGTTCCTTGTTGTACGGGATTAGGATTCTTATTAGGTTAGTGAAAGAATGAGTCGCTGGCGTTTGGACTGCTCCGGTTTCTCAAATTACACGCCCCTATTTTCTTTGTTCATTCGGTTGATATCATTACTAGTTTACATAATTGCATTCAACTCAGTTCTCATCAATATTATTGCCTATGTTTAATTTTGTTCTTAATATACATTCATGTTATCAAATTGATGTTTATGCATTATATGTTGCAGAGTTTTGCAAAGAGTTTACTGGATGTTGCAGATAATCTCGATAGGGCCTTTTCTTTTGTAAAAGAGAGTTATGCTAAGCTTGATACATCTGAGGACTCTGCTGGAGCTGTTCCACTTCTTGAAACACTTCTGGAAGGTGTTGAAATGACCGACAAACAGCTGGCAGAGGTAACATATCCCTTTAAATAATTTCTGTACATAGTTTGATTGCAAACTAGTTTTTTATTTATTTAAGCAATTTAGGAGGTTGATGGATTTGTTGATTTCAGGTTTTGAAGAAATTTGGTGTGGAGAAGTATGATCCAACAAATGAGGAGTTTGATCCAAACAGGCATAATGCAGTTTTCCAAGTACCAGATGCTACAAAGCCTCCTGGTACTGTTGCAGTTGTGCTCAAGGTGTGTAACAAACCAAAAAAAAAGTTAAAATTTGGAAAATTTATTTGCTCTTCTTAATGTTTTTATTATTATGCAATGTACACCTAACATCTATACTTGACCTTATTCTTTTCTTTCGGTATTGCAGGCAGGATACATGCTGCATGATCGAATTATTCGGCCTGCTGAAGTTGGTGTGACCATAAAGTCAGACTAGTATAGTAACTGGAGTTGGATCCTGATAATACCTCTTTAAGTAATTTTATTTTTCATAATTTGAACATTTTATCATGCTAACACGGATTACCCGTCCCTGTGAAAAAGAAAAGTTTTATTCAGTATTTTAACTGAATTTTTTACTATACTCAATTTTTTTCTGGTAGCATCGTAACAAAAAATGGTTACATTCGATTAATAGTTTCGAGGATACATATTAGGGTTGTAAATGAATTGAACTCTCAACGTCTATTTGTTAACCGTTTGATGGGAATGTTGTTTGCGTGTGTTTCGTTGATAAGTGAATGAGCATGAACAAGGAATTCAGTTTAATTAATCAAATGAACGAACAAGAACATGTCAAGTTCGTTCACTTATGTTGTGAATGTTTGGTAATATGTCCGTTTATGTATTTTTTATAGTGTTCGTATATGTTCCATTCATTATAATTTTTGTATAATTATGTCCGTGATTATTATACCGTGCTCAACTTTATGTTTATTTAATATTACATTAATGTTCAGAATTAAGAATGTTAATTTTCTTTTAGAAACAGCATATGTTTATTCGAGTTTGTATATTCATAAACAAGTTCAATTTCTTAGAGGACGAACATAGATAGGCTTCATCCCATTTGTTGTTTTTCGTTTGATTTGCTTATCGCACGGTTCACCATATGTTTTTCATTCGATTTGCTTATAGAAGGGTTCACCATAGAATGCAATGTACAGTGGATGCAACGTGGTCCAACGTGGTCCAACGGTGTTGAAAGTGCCTTTTTTCTTACAGGTCAAATTTGTAACGCTTGAAATTGACACCATCCTTAATTCTTTTATACGTGTTCAAAGTGCTACAGATAAATAAGGTTCCGTTATGGAAACTGAAAGTGGTTGTGAATTCACACATGAACATTGAACAGAATGATGTAAATAACAGGGAACCAACATAGGATTATATGGGCCTAAAACGTAGACGAGACGCTATCTACACCGCAGCGAACTATTAATTACATGAGTCATAAGGAAAAGCACAAAAAGCTACAAATTGCAGTCAAGTTGATAACTTCATCTTTTTTACGGTCTCGATAAGCTAATTGTGGTCACTTCAACATGCAAAGCCCCTCTGTGCAGCTTTCACCCAGTCAGCCACTTTTCCGGCACCACCTAAATCACGGTCTTCATCATCATTATCACCATCACCTGTATCCAAATCCATGGGTTGGTTGTTCAAGTCTTTGGATACTTCTTCATTCTTCGGTGATTCCTGTTTGTATGTATGCAAAGATGTTTTTCACTTAACAAAACAATGACCAACAAGAAATTCTCAACTTTACCTTTTTGTGAGTTAAAATGGGTCAGGTTGGGTTGACCAAGAACACTTTGTTCAAAAGATTTTTAATAAAGTGATATAGGAGGTCTTATGTTCATGCTTTATTTTAATTTAATTTTTTTTTACTCATTTCACCCGTTACAGTTAAAGCATAATAACCTAAGTCAATTCCAACTCACTCATAAATATATAGATATAAATAGGGGCAATTACATATCTCCCCCTCTAAACATGCGAAATTGCATATTTCCTCAAATCATGCTTGAAGAATGGAGAGCATTATACATTATGCATTGAAAACTTGTGTTTTGAGAAAATATGCAATTTTGCTTCAAAGTAGGGGGATAATGCAATTCCCCCTAAATATAAGGGTCAAAATTGCCACCCCAACCATCAATCGCATAGAAAGCTAATGAAATTAATGTTATTTTTGCTTCATCACCTGAGAATTTTCTGCAAGAACATTGTCAACGCTCTTTTTCTTGTTATCATCATTTTCTGAAGTTTCTTGAGCAGGAGATTGGTCTGGCTTGCTTGCTTCTTTGACATCAACATCACTGTTTTCAGCTTCCTTTTTCTTACCTTCTAGCACGACAATCTGCGCAGGTTCTTACGGAACTTAATATAGCATACTACACAAATGTTGGTCATCATTTCAAGGGCTAAGATAAACGATGATGATAAATAGATAATCTGGTATCATTTCAAGGGTTAGGATAAACAATAAAGATAAGTAGATAATCTAGTAACTTTAGCCTAATTTTGTAGCATTATCCACTAACAACCCCACTAAAAAACAAATATGAAAGAATGTGTGCTTGTCAGCATCAGCTTTATGTTGGAATCATATTCCAACTGAAAATAAAAACCCCCTTTTCATAATGAAAACCTAATGTGGATCATTCTGCATTTTCGAATGTTCTTTTTTTGTAACCATAAGAAACCATTATCGAAGAACTCACATGACCCCACCAATACCCTGCCAAGCAATGGGATTAGGTTAAATACATCTTAGCCAGATAGATGGCCTTCAAGAGGTTAAAGGTAGAAAACCAATGAAGGTTGGATCAAACATGAGAGCTTTGCTAGAGGGACTCACGCACATACAACTATGTTTTCAGTGTTCTTGTTGATGTAAAAGCAAAAGAATCCACACATTTATGTTGGGCTTACTCTCCATTATTGGACAAAATTGTGGAGAATCCTAATAGAGAAAATCCCACATCCACCAAACTATCACCTTGTCCTATAGCCCGACCAACTTTATTGTTCTTTTAGCAAAAAGTCAAAGAGAAATTTAGATTTTATACACAATTTAGTCCTTCAAAACTTAGTTCCTAGGTGGCTTTTTCTCCAAGAATCGATTTCGTCATTTAAAATTTGTCATTAAAGGTAACACTCGCAAAATGTAAAAAGTAATTATTTCCTAAAACATCAGAGATTGCCATTGATTTTAAAGAATTTAATTGAATGAACATGCAATACATGGACTTGATCATGTACCAAATCAAGAACATCAACTATCCCTCACTACAAATAAATTTGTCCGCATATCAACTGTCTACAACATTCAAACTAACTTCGGGAAATTACACTTTTATGCTGCCTATTTTATAGCATATAGAAAGGCCATAGCAGGATTATCAAGTTACAATCTCAATTTTGTTTAACAGCTAACACACACCCCATATCCCCTGCTCCTAAACCCTACTTTGGTAGTTAAAATCTCAATTAATGATAATATGTATGTAATCACTAATCATGAAACGTATTTAGGGCTGCGTATCTATGATATCAAATTCTCTGGAAAATAGCTAGAATCTCATTATTTAAAGACCCTTTTGGACAGCATAATTGGTAATTTACGTCATAGGTGATGATTCTCCCAATTACAGTTGGATTCATCAATTTAAAGCGTAAGTAATGAATTAAGATAGATTTGAACCTTTTCAACTCCTACTACGCAAATAAATCATATAAAACCTAAAACATAACCTAAAACCCCAAAAACTTAATGCTGAATTTCAGCTTACCGGTGCATAGCGCAGCTTCCGCTTCGGCCTCTCTTTCGCCACGGCTTCCGAGTCTCCGCCGGACTGAGCGGACGGAACAGGAGTCCAACGGCGAATTCGAATAGCAGAGAGGTTGTTGTTGTTGCTGCTGCCTTTAGAGGTGGAGCTCTTGCTATCGTTGTAAGTGAGAGAAGAAGACGAAGAGGAGACATGGACCCACTGCTTCTGCCACCTCCTCACCGGTCCGGTGAACACCGGCGCCGAGCCGTACCGGGAAGACGGTCGGCCGGTACGCGAACCGACTCCTTCCATAGAGTAGAAGAGATTGTACACAGAGTAGAGTACAAGTGTCGTTGAGTACTTGGTATTTGGAGCAAGCCTAGTGTTGAAACGACGTCGTGAGGTTAGCTGAGGGTTGGCACTTGGCACTGCCACGTGTAGGTCTAGAGAGCCAATTGTTAAGTTTTAAACCCTATGCAATGGACCGGGTATGGTGCGGGCATTAATAATCTCAGTCTCATACCTGAAATATAAAATGCATCACATATCTGGCTCATTACCCGTTACGTATCTATCAGGTAATTACCATCAGTCGTGGGTATCTGGTATACCCATTAGTTTGTTAAAAAAAACCCTTTAGATTTTAATGTCGATAAATACATAAATACATGATAAAAAACATCAAATAAAAAAAATTATAACGGGCGGGTATCAATTAATCATATGCCCGTACCCAAACCTGAATTTTTTATGTTTATCAATCTCATACCCTGTCCCATACCCGAATATTCGGGCCTATACCTAGCCCGGATGACTCGGGTTTCGGGTATACCCATAAGGTCTGGGCTTTTTTGCCATCCCTAATCCCTCGTCTTGTTTTCTTAACCATTGTCGAGGCTATACGGTATGGGTCAAGAAGTTGATGCGTGATTGGTAGTCCTATCGTGAAATACCATCATCCTTGTGCGTGATTCGGTTGCGTGAGTTATAGACGTGAGAATTTTCAAACCAAAACAAACTGTGCGAGTTGATTTTTTTGTTTCAGTTTTGATTCAAGTATGTACGTGATCCAATCATATGATGCCAAGTTTCAACATTTATTTTATTTATTATATAAATATATTAATTTAGGCTGAACTTAAAGAAATGAATTCGTAGTCTTCTATATATTTTTTTCTAAACATCTTAGTATAAGTTTGTACGAAAACCGACTTGTTTTTTATAAAAATATATTTTGGTCTCATAAACGGCTGTTTACACGATTTTATTCTCGTAAACGGTTTATTATATTTTGTTTCATGTATTTTTTAATGTTTTAATGAAATGTTTATTTACTTTAAAATTTGAAGTAAAAAAATGTTAAAAATGATAATAATTACCAAAAGATAAAAAGATGTAAAAAAACCGGGAAAAAAACCGAACTATTTCTATCCATTGACCTGCCTGCTGCTATCTTCAACAACAGAGCTTCAAACACCTGTGCACCAATGGAGCTCTGCAGTTCAGCTCCCCCAACGTCATTCCATTTGAAATCTTTTGTTGTTTCTCTCCCAATTTCTTCAACCTCCTTGCCGTATTCCTTCAAACCATTCACTTCTCTCGGAATTTCTCGTTTATGTCACCAATTATCACATTCCCCAAGAAAGTTATCAATCTGCACGAGAGCTTCGGCGCCAACGGCCGTTAGTGACGTCGTCAAAGACCCTCTGCCCGCGGATCTTCTTGTTGAAGAAATCCAAGAACCGAATTGCAGGGTGAGCCCCTTTAATTTATTGTGTGTTTCCATCTGAAGTTTCGTTTTCAGTAGCTGTTTATATGCACTGAAACTGTTTGATGAAAGTCTTCAGTGACATTATTATTAGTATTACTAGTTTTTAAAACAAACAATGCATATAGAAGCATGATGGTATTGAATAAGAGAAATAAACCCAATTTTATATTTGAAATCTACTATGATTGACATCAAAATTTAGATGTTCTCTTGGAAAATATGTGTAGTAAGTTTAGTTGATTTTCCCCCTTTTTTCACCAACATAAACTCCCAATTTATGGTTATGTGTGCTTCAGTGCTTGTGTAATAGACATTTTTTTTTTCTAAATTTTAACCTTTGAAGTCTGCAGATTCGGTTGAGCGTAGAAGTTCCACCTGTTGTATGTGAGGATTGTTACGAAAGGGTCATAGATGAGTTTTCGAAGATGGTGAAGGTACAGTTAACTTTTATTTTGAAGGCTTCATTTTTTTTCTTTTGTGTTCTTATAATGAGTTTTATATTGGGGGAAAACAACATCCATATCCCTCATGTTCATTCCTGATTTCCTATTTTTCTGGCCTGTTTCTTCAGGTTCAAGGATTTCGTCCCGGAAAGGCAATTCCAGAAGATATTCTCATAAATTATATTGGGGTTGATGGTATCAGAAAGGCGTGTGTTGAAGCTATTCTTAAGAGAACTCTTCCACATGCCATGTCATCAGTATGTAGCGTTTCTTGTTTCGATTTTCTGATAAATGAATTTTGAATAGAAAAAAGAGGGGTTCAAATCAGTCTTCTACAGATAATTATGCACTTTGATGAGCTAGAAATTAACAACTGACTATATATGTTAATGATGAACACATTATTTAATAAGCAATAAACTTCTTCAAGGAAGCTGTTTCTTCATCTATGATTCATGTTAAAATAGAATGATCCCATAATCTCAAGCATTGTGTTTCACAGGTAGAAGGGCGGGCTTTGAATGACTCGATACGTATCACAACATCATTTTCCGAAATGGAAAAAACTTATTCTTCTTTGAACATTTTGAGGTATGTCAAAGATTTAATATTTCTAGTTAAATATCGGCATCTCGTTTAAAAGTATTTATACGGGTTTTTAATCTTGATTCCACTATTGTTGTGGATATAGATATGATGTTATTGTGGATGTAGCACCTGAAGTGAAATGGGTTCCAGAGGATGGTTACAAGAATTTAAAAGTTGTAGTTGAGCTTGACAGTGAAATAGATGCAAAAATAGCTGCTGAACGAGAATTAAAACGTCGTTACAAGACCTTAAGCACAATGAGAATTGTCACAAATAGAGGGCTACAGGTACTTATGCTTTAGAAGACCGTCTTACCCTTTTTTAAATAACTTTTCTAATTCTTGTAGAAAATATCCAAAATTTCACTATTTAATTAGGTATATAATCTTTTAAAGGTGGTGATTTGAACCCATTTACGTATGAATGGGTTAATTTGGGTTGTGTTCTTATCTCTAACTGGTCAAATAGGATTTTAGCTAACAAGAAACAAGTCATAGATGTTGAAAGTTACCTACTTACCTGAAGTCTATTATTATTGCATTCAACCTCTTAAAATGTTCTATTGAAGATATGGATAATTATTATAACAATGATATTTTTGTGATCATAATTGACGAATTTAGTGTTCGTAAAATCTAACAAAATGGACAAAAAAGTGACCCGTTTCAACCATTACCGAACCTGCCTATCTTGCCACATGTAGTATCTTTCAAATTAACTGAACGAGTGAACGGCAACGTCCATAGGTTGGTGATGTTGCCGTCCTGGATATATCAGCAACAACAGTGGAACAAGATGGATCAGAAGTGAAAGACGTTCCAGCTGCAGGGAGTAAAGGTATAGGCATCCACTATTCTGAGTATAATTTTAACCTTTGCAGTCAAATAGTGTCATATTCTTTCGATCTGCAGGTTTCCAATTTGATACAGAAGATGAAGATAGCGTTATTCCTGGTTTTCTTGACCCGATAATCGGAATTCAAGGAGGTGAAACAAAATCTTTCCCACTTGCATTTCCAGATTCATGGAAACAGGAAGATCTCTGTGGTCTTCCTTGTCAATTTACTGTAAGTCTTCCTGAAAATACCTGCTGAAAATGTAAAAAGAAATTTATGTGTTGAACTTATTCTAGGTTGAATGCAAAGAGCTGTTTTATAGAGAATTACCAGAGATGAATGATGCTATAGCTGATAAGCTTCTTCCTGGATGCACCACTATCAAGCAGGTTATACACAACACCTATACTTTCTTTTTTACTATAGTATGGGTCAAGTTGAAATGGGTTGATTTCGGTTGTGTTTATATCTCAAATGTGTCGAAGAGAATTGGCTAAAACAGAATGTATCGAAAGTCGCCTTAAAGTCTATTTTAAGCATACAAACACCTAAACTTTATCATCCAAAGATTTAGATTGTTATTGTAATAGTATTTCTTCTGTAATCATAATTAATGCTTCGAGTGTACGAGAAATAAAATATTGACGAAACGTATTTGTGAAACAACTGAACTCGCCTCGACCTGGCCCATTTCGACCCATACAAAAATGAATTATTCCAACTCGAATCCATTTGACATGTTACACAACTTCCCACACACCCAGTTTTTCACTTCTACAAATACTTCATTCATCAGCATGTTTTGGCACGATTCGATTTGTATGTTAGGTTAGAACGCTCTTTTGATATGTGGATTTAATCAGGTTAAGGAGTCATTGTTGGGGAGATGTATAGAACTGGAACAAACAGCTAAAGATCAAGCAACAGATAATGCTATTCTTGACCAGCTTGAAAAGGTGTTAATTTTCTACGTGGATTAATTAATAGTTATTATTTTTTTCAATATTTTATGGTTGTTGAAACTCTATTACTCTATCTAGATGATTCAAGTTGAAATTCCTGAATCATTGTTTGAAGAGCAAGGCAGGCAGCTTTATGGAGGCAAGCTACTAGAAGTACAGGTATAATTTTTTTTATAGATTTATTCATCTCTAGCTTGCTTCTTTTGTAATATTTATAAGTAGTTACATGTGGTTAAAAGGAATCATATTTGACTCTGAAAAGTCAATGTGTTGATCCTATGCACTGCGTTTCATTTTATGTTCATGCAGTCAAACATGAAACTGAATGAAGAGCAGCTAGAAGCACTTTCAAATCCAAAAGCAGTAAGAGAGTACTTGGAAAACCAGAGGGAGAACATAGAAAATATGATTAAGCAGAGTCTAGCTGTTGCAGACATTTTTAAACGCGAAAATCTGCAGGTTTGCATTTTTTTCAATGATGATTTATCACATTATATGTATCAATTTGAAACTTATATAGTTATATGTTAACGAAATTCTTGATTTTTCTTATAGATTTCTACCGAAGAGCTTGTGAAAGAGGTCGAGAACTCAGTTTCTGAGTTTAAAAAACACAAACAGGAGTACGACGAGGAAAGCATTCAAGCGCAGGTATTCGACTTGTCCCTCTGAAAATATTAAACCATCATATTTTGTATATTTTACTATGAAAAAACAAACTACATGCAGTTTTTTAAGAGATCTTCACCAGCTAGCATCTTATATCCATCTGACATAATCATCACTACATAAAACCTAAACATATTACATCATTACATGGGACACTCAGGTTCATATGAAATCTTAAGATCTTCAACTGTCTTTTCATCGAATCTTTTTTAGGTGCAAGAGATATTAGAGGCAGGAAAAGTTCTTGAATGGTTGAGAGAACATGCAGATGTTCATTATGTAACCAACTGACAAGCATGAAGAAGAAAAACAGCAGCAGTCAAAAGACACATTTTTGTTCCCAGGTTCCTGTGTTTTTCTAAAGTTTTAGTTTCCGGAAATAAGGTTGAAGTTCATTGTAGCTGGCTATTTGCTGAATAAAATTCTTGTAAATGAACAAGAACCTTTGTAGAGTGAATACAAATAAATGAGTGTTTTCTCTTGCTTCCACTGACGATTAATCCATTGTGAAATAAGTTTTAATCAATCATTGTACCTTCATATGGCCCCTTGGACCCCGCTCTCTCGGGGCGCTGCCTCCGAACCCCCGTCTAGATTCCTGAATTACAACCGTATCGATAGGAGTGTACACCCCACACCCACCGAACCCGTTCGATATAAGTCATAAATCTCATTACTTGTAGTTAACCCAATTACACTAAAATAGCAACCGATAACACACTTCAAACTCATTTTAAAAGCTAGTCATAAAGTTTGAGTTCAGTAATTTCTTTACAAACATTATGTCGGTCAGTCTGTCACCCCTTTTTTTAGCAATGTGGAAACGATGAGCATGCTTTATTATCAATACGAGATGAACTTCTTATTCACTAATGTGAAACTGATTAAGCTGGGTGTTATAGTCATCCCAAGGTGTAGGTGGTGATCATGATATGGCTTGTGGCCTTCTGCAGAAGTCAAGAACACACGGGAGCCATAGTTTTTAAAGATTTATGAGGTTGGTCACCTCACTTTGTGAAAGGGAAAAGGGGGATGACACTGGGCCTATAAACGAACCGAACGTAGTGAACTGATCAATGGAAAATTCGTCTATGTGCGTTTATATATAAACGAACATAATTTTGTGTCCATTTAATTAAATGGACGAACATGAACATATGCCTTTTTCATTCGTTTATGTTCATGAACGTTTTTTTTATCTATGTTTGTCTATGTTCGTTTGTTTATGTATGTTTAATTTTATTAATAAGTTATTTATAATCAGTCCATTTTCTTTTAGGGTTTGTCATTTGGGTCGCAACCTTTGGCTTAAATTTGATTTTCTCATCCGGTTTGAAACACTCTTTGGCAGTACTCATCACCATTTCTTTAGGGTTTGAAGTACTCACATTAATCGAACACCGTCTACAGATTCGCCACTGTTGATTTATGCTAATCGTTGTTGTCATTGACCCGTCGTTTGCACGAACTTTATTTATTTCGCTACCATCATAGTTTGGGTTAATCGGGACCTTGATTTGTTGTCTTCTTCACGACCAGGATTCCTGTTTGTCACAACCACCTTTGTTAGAATTATTTTTGTCTACGACACTCATGCAATGGTTATTTACAATACTATAATAACATGGTCTAAGATACCCCCTCAGTCTAAGGATGAAGTTGACGAATGCTTAGACTGGAATGAAAATCTTCATATAAAATGTGCGGTAAGCCCTTAGTGAATATATCAACCATCTGATAGCGAGAGGGTAGATGCATAACACGAACATGACCAAGTTGTACCTTCTCACGAACAAATTGAATGTCAATCTCTATGTGTTTGGTCCTTTGATGTTGAACTGGGTGTTAGAATCCGTACTCAATCACACACACACAAAATCACTGAGAATAACATAAACAATAATGAACATGCAAGATTTACGTGATTCGGTCAGTATGACTTACATTCACGAGTTGCAACCGAAGTATTACTTTATTGTTAACTGCGTCACTTGTGACGAATTACTGGTACAAGGGAAAATATAAATAGAGACGAGATTAAGGCTACATAAACAAAAGGACTAAAATACTAGCCTGAACCCAATCCGGCTTGGTTATTGTAATTATTTATATTTAATATTTTTTTTACAACTACTATCTAGCTTGGTTATTGTTAATGATCCCCGTCGTAAGTGGTTGAGGTGAGACACCCAAGGATATTAAAATGTGGATGTCTTCGGTTTAAGTCACACATGTGACCAAAAAATTGAGGTTCCAGGTGGGCAAAATGTTTTCTCACCTATTGTGGGTTTCCTCACGAGGGTGGTATTTGGGTATTGTACTCCACGAATGGTAGATGATCAAATGGGCCAATAACACGTAAGTGATTCAAATTTGCCATTAAAAAAACCTTGCTTGTTTATTAAAATATAAAGGCATGAGGTATACCTGTATGGAGTTATTGGACTAACTTGTGTGAGCTTAGTAGGAGGGGAAATGGTGATATGAGTTGTGTTATGTGGAGTTTTATTTTTTACTAGGTTAGTAACCCGTGTACTACACAAACTGAATATAGATTTTATAATATTTAATAAATACAAAGAAAAAGATAATGATCAAGAAATAAAAATTAGAATTAATATAAAATTCTTATAATATATAGTATATCTTTAATCTTAATAAAACAATAAAAATTGCGTCACCTGTCTTATTTATAAAGGGTCCACATCATCACCGTCACATGTCAAGCTCACATTGAATTACGAATTTAGTAAAATCATCAATTAAGATTAATTACAAATTTTGTCAAAACTAAAATTTTATTTTAAAATTTAGATAAAATTAATGTAGATTTGATTAATTTCCTCAATAACTTTAGTTTTTTTTTTTGAAAGTAATAAAAAACTTGAGGAAATTAATCAAATCTACATTAATTTTATCTGAATTTTAAAATAAAATTTTAGTTTTGACAAAATTTGTAATTAATGTTAATTGATGATTTACTAAATTGGTAATTTAATGTGAGCTTAACATGTGACGGTGATGATGTAAACCCTTTATAAATAATACATGTGACACAAATTTTATTCTTTTATTAGGATTAAAGATTAGTTAATAAAAATTAGTTGTCACTATTTTATTGGAACAATATACTTACATACATCATCCCCACCGTAAAGATCTCCATACACCAAAACCACACATCCTATCCACACAAGAACGCAACGATGTTCAACGCCATGGCCCTGCGTAGGGTACCCCACCTTGCTTTAAAAATAAACACTCAAATGTATGATCTCAATGCCATAATTGGAAAAACTTATTTCTGTGCTGCTCAGAAAAATCTGTAACATAAATAAATGAAAATTATTTCATCGTTTGAAATGAAAATTTAAATTGATAATTAAAAGCCGAGAAAAATGGTCTGATTTTCTCCATTCCACTTTTTGGTCCACAAATTGGTCAAAGATTATTTAATATCTCAAAGGCTAATAGTGTCATATACGTAAATAACCCAAAAAAACCACGGGCGCCAATATATGACAACTTTACTTTTAGGTGCTGTTTGTTTTTGAAGAGGTAAAATGTCTGCAGTCTGCGAACCACATCTGCAGACATCTGTAGCAGAAGAGGTGGACTAAACCTCTGCAGTCTGTAAGAAGAAGAGTGTTTGTTTTTTAACTTATGCAGACTGCTAAAATAAACTGAAATTTAAATAAATTATTTTTTAAACTTATACATAATTCAACCATTTTATTTCTTTCCGTATATTTTAGCAAACAATTGTTTTTTAAACAATTTTCTTTTAAATAAAATATCAAAAATATTTTATAAAAACTGTTCAAAAAAATGTTTTTAAACAGTTTAAAAACGTTTTTAAATAAATGTTTAAAAAGTTTTATTTAATAATTGTTTAAAATATTTTTTCTTATAATAATTGTTTAAAAACGTTTTTTAAAAACAAAACTTTATAAAAAACAATTGTAAAAAAAACTAATTTAAAAAAAACATTTTAAATTTTATTTTTTAAAATTAATTGTTTAAAATGTTTTTTTTACTTTTTTAAAAGACGATTTAAAAAAACTGGTTAAAGAAGTTTCTTAAAAGTTTTTTTAATATATTAAAAACTTTTAAAAAAGTTTTTTTAGAAAAAGTTTTTTAAAAAGGACTTAATAAAATGTTTTTTATAAAAGAATTAATAAAAACTGTTTAAAAATGTTTTTTTAATGTAAAAACAGTTTAAATAGAAGGTTAGAAGATGTTAGAAGATGTCAGAAGTGACTGGGTCACATCTGCACCAAGAAGAGCCTGCACAGACATTTTTTAATGAAATGTCTTCGAGAAAACAAACAGTCTGCAGACCTAAATGTCTGCGCGTGGTCTGCGCAGAGCAGGCAGAAGAGGACAGAAAGAGCTTTTACAGAAAAACAAACACCACCTTAGTAACCTCTTACTGGACTTTTATAAAAATCCACTCCTTATATTTTTTACAATAAAAATACACTATTTATATATACTTTTGTTGTGAGATACACCATTATTTATATATATTTTAGTTGTGAAATACATCCGTCCATTAAGAGTGTCTTTCATTGCTTTCACGTTCATAAACAGCTGTACGTTTAATCGTTCATTGTCTTGTCATATTTTTTATATTTTTCACTGATTGGATACCCACTCTTGACCACTCTCACCAAAATCATCATTTCTCGCTCGTACATGCGGGCTTCTCCCCCTCCCTCTCTTTCTTTCGTGTGCCAACCTCTTTTTTGGCTCATATGACGAGTTCACACGCCTTACAGTGAAAAACAATTTAACGTTTTCTATAAAATATTGCTTTGGCCAATAGCATATATAAATACTATAGTATATACTAATATGAAACCCACATGATATTTCGGTGACGATAATTTACAACGCAGTAAAATTTTCTATATTTGAAAGACAATTTTGTATTTGGATTATTTTTTCATTGATTTTATAATTCGTTAAATTTTGATTATTATTAAATAGATTGTTTAAAATTAGTAAATGACAATTTTAAAAGACTATTAGTTATATCCAAGGTTCTAAAAAACGTTCAGCGGTATCTCGACGGTTGACGAGGGTTTATCCCTGATTAGTTGATAATCGGTTAAAATACCGTTAAATAATTAATTGATGATTAATCAAAGATTTAACGAAATTTTTACAATCATGGTTATAAATCTCTTTTTTTTACGGTAAATTTAAACTAAAATTTTATTTCGAAAAATGAAAAAGTCCAAAAATAATCATGACAGCTATAATTACTGTACTCTATATTCTCCACCACACTGCGTTTCCCTCTGTTCTTTTTCTCTCTCTCTCGACAAAAAAGCAAGAAGACTGGAAGAACTCTGATCCCAAACTTCTCGAAAACCCTAATCTGCTCTTCGATTGTTGTAAGTACACCTGCATTTCTGTAAAAATCTACTAATTTCTTGTGCAATTCTGTAAAAATACATGACTGTGTATTTCAACTATACTCTGTTTTTCTTGTTTCGACTTGAATTTGGCGCTCATTTTAAAATCAATGGCGTTTGAAGTTCGTAAAATTACTCGTTTCGATGCAAATGTAGCGCTGTTTTTTTATAAATTGACGAGCAGTTTTGTGTAGCGAAAAAAGGGTTTTGATTCTTGAGAAGCGAATTGCTCGTGTGTTTGTATTTCAAGATTCTTGATCTTTGTTCTTGCGTGCCTATGAATCTTTGATATTTTCTCTGATTTGTATAGGGTTTTTATCAGTTGATGCTTATATTTGTTGGTTGTTCCATACTGATATACATTCCCCCTTGTGAATTTTGATCAGTTCATGCTTATATTTGTTGGTTGTTCCATACTGATATACATCGATCTGACTGGGGTCTCTCCCCTTGTGGGCTTTGGTTCTGGAGTTTTCACGGCGGGGCAGGCTGCTGCTAAGGCGGCTGCGGGTAAGGTGGACAAGCACGAGAAGGCATGCCTCGAGAATCAGCATGTGTTTGTCCCCTTTGCTTTTGACACGTTCGGGCACCTCGCGTCAGAGGCTGCGGACACGCTCGGGCGGATCCAGAAGGTTATGCATGGACATATAGTGACTCCTAGAGCTAGGAAACTTGTTTTCATCCGCTTAGGTTTTGCTATTCAAAAAGGGCTTGCGGCGCAGCTTGTTGCCCGCTTGCCCCGTATGTCAGACTGAGTTGTAACCTTTATTTTGGTTTTTAATGATATATGTCCAATTAAAAGAAAAAAAAAAAAAAATTTGATACATTGAAATCCTTTTTAGTCTCTAAATTTAAAGACTATGTTACAATTTTAAAATTAGAAAACTGCTTAAATTGTTGAGTCTATGATCTAAAAGTTATGTTATACGACTGTACTACCAGTTACACCACAAACTTATGTGCTAAAGTCCTCGCGTGCGGATAAAAAAACCTGATGGCAAAATGGTAAAGTGTACCAGTGGCAAAATGGTAAATATGTCGATCTTTGTAAAATGGATATAGGAATATATAATGCTATCTGGAATAAAGTAGTTTACATTTGGTGATTCTATCATTACTTCAGAATAACCCTTCATTTGCAAGTTATGTGGCGGTTAAAAGAGTGTAGTTGTATTAACTAAAACTAAACCGTTTGGGTTTCTATATTACTGATTATATTGACAGATTACAATTGGATGCTGTATGATAATGAGTTAATATTCCTTTAAGCCCATTTGTACTTGTATCATAAACAGGATAACAAATGGCAGGGGGTGATGTTCAAAATCCTGTTCTTGGAGAAACAACATGTGGTTCTTTACTACTTCAGTTGCAGGTGAACCATGTTTTATTCTAATTACATCTTAATTTTCATCATAAATGACATCATAGGCTGCTTTCTTTCTTAAGTACTTGTTACAAGTTTAGAACTTTTTGTTTTAATGCAGAAAATCTGGAATGAAGTTGGTGAAAGTGATGAAGAAAGGGATAAGGCACTTGTTCAATTAGAACAAGAGTGTCTTAATGTGTATAAGAGGAAAGTTGACCAGGCTGCAAAGTCAAAGGAACATCTTCTTCAAACCCTTGAAGATGCTAAACTTGAATTCTCCACTCTTCTTGGATCCCTTGGAGAAAAACCATCTATTAACATTGTGAGTAACGGGTCACCTATGTTTTTAAGAATTATTGCTGGAAAACTATGAAATATGTTAATACTAATTGTAATATATGTTGGTAAATTGCAGCCTGAGAAGACTTCAGGAACCATTAATGAACAACTTGCTGCTATTGCACCAGCTTTAGAACAATTGTGGAAGAAGAAGGAAGAGAGGATAAAAGAGTTTTCAGATGTGCAGGCAAAAATAAAAAAATTATATGGAGAAATTGCAGGGAGTAATGAGCTGGCAGGAAACCTTACAGTTGATATGTCTGATCTATCATTGAAAAAGTTAGAAGAATTTCATAATCATCTTCAAGAACTTGAGAAAGAAAAGGTCACTGAGTTAGGGTCAAATGGGTGATTTTGACTAACATCAAAGTATTTAATATTTTAGTTACTATTTCATGCCATGAGATGACTAATATCAAACTCCATTTTTGCAGAGTCAGCGACTAAACAAGGTTCAAGAATCTGTGAGCAATTTACACGACATTTGTGGTGTTCTTGGGGTTGGTTTTTGTAGTACAGTCAGCGATGTCCATCCTAGCTTGATTGATGCCTCTTGTGCACAATCCAAAAGTATTAGCAATGACACACTTGCCAGGCTGGCAAAGAGTGCCATAGCTTTAAAAGAAGATAAGAAGCAAAGGTTACAAAAGGTATACACTTTCCTCACCAAAGGACTATGACATTTACTTGAGGATACTTGTTCTATTTTGTCTCTAACGGGTCAAAGAGGTAAGTTTTTATAATTTGCTAAAATGCAAATGGGTTGCGATGTGAAGTGGCCTTATTAATCATATAGTTGTTTAATCATATTATTGAACATAAAATTTATTTATAAATCTCTACTAATGAAACAATAAAAATGTTTGTGGGTTAGCCCAATCCGACCCCTTTTGACCCACACTAAAAGTTACAAGTTCTGACCTCCTACCCAACTTTTGCCTCTAACTAGCTATATTCAACATTTCAATTTCAACTTTATCTTCCTTCATATATAATCTTGACATTGCATTTGTCAAAAAGAAAAAATCTTGGCATGTAATGATTCATTATGACCTGAAATTTTGATAATTTTATTTATTATGCCATTTTCAGCTTCAAGATTTAGCAGCACAGCTAACTGAACTCTGGAACTTGATGGATACATCTGAAGAAGAAAGGAGTTTGTTTGATCATGTTACACGTAATATCTCAGCTTCAGTTGATGAAGTGACTGTCCCAGGGGCTCTTGCCCTTAATTTGATTGAACAGGTACTTTAAAATTCAATTTTTATACAAATATATGATGTAATATAAAGTAAGAACAGGTATTATTAACTATTTATGTGATCTGTTTTATTTTTAAGGCTGAGGAGGAAGTTAAAAGACTAGACCAGTTGAAAGCTAGCCGAATGAAAGAGATTGCTCTTAGGAGGCAAGGGGAGCTTGACGAGATACTTGCATATGCACACATACAGAATGACTCAAAGGCTGCCAGGGAGAAAATTTTGGCTTTGATTGATTCTGGAAATTTAGAGCCTGCTGAGCTGTTAGCTGACATGGATGCACAGGTCATCAAAGCGAAAGAAGAAGCTCTCAGTAGAAAAGATATATTGGATAAAGTTGAAAAATGGATGTCAGCTTGTGAAGAAGAGAGTTGGCTGGAGGATTACAACAGGGTCCGTTTCTAACCCTCTTAATTATATCCGGCGAAAATGGGTTCAGGTCAAACGGGTTATTCTACATTTGCAGTTGTATTCATATTATCGGGATATATTTGTGACAGGATAACAACAGGTACAATGGAAGCAAAGGTGCACACTTAAATCTCAAGCGAGCTGAAAAGGCCCGGATTTTGGTCAGCAAAATTCCAGGTAAAGTAACAGAAAAACATTACTTAACTCGGTGTTTAAGAGATGTGAATGACCATTTGGAACTTAAATGTGTATGGTTTTTTAAGCGCAACTGTACAACTGTCAGACCCGTCTCTTTTTAAGCTATTTTTCTAAAACATGACCCAACTCGACCCATTTATGGTTTGTACATTCAGGTCTTGTTGACACATTGGTTGCCAAAACCCGAACATGGGAAGAGGAACATGGAATGACTTTTGCTTATGATGGTGTTCCACTACTCGCCATGCTGGACGAATATTCAGTGATGAGGCATGACAGAGAAGAAGAAAAAAGAAGGATAAGGGTCCATATCAGTATTTTACATTTTTACCACTTTTTAAGATATTCTATAGTACCCGAAACTCACTTTAAATTTTTTAAACTTGTGAATGGTAGGATCAAAAGAAATTCCATGAACAGTTGAACGCAGAGCAAGAAGCCATGTTTGGTGCAAAACCAAGCCCGGCCAGGCCCCTTAGTAGCATGAAAAAGATGACGGGTCCAAATGGAGCTCCTAACAGACGGTTATCTATAAATCAAAACGGGGCACGGTCAGTGAAGAGGGACAATACGAGGCCCGTGGCTCCTTTGAACTATGTTGCTATATCGAAAGAGGATGCTGCTCTCGTTACGCCTTAAGGTGTCATAATAAGCTTTGAAGTGAATAGTCCATGGATATTTGGTTGTGAATTACTGGTATCTTGTAGTTTGGTAACTGCCTAAGTAGTGTTCTTTCTGACAGCTTGCTATTTTTTCAATTTTTTTAGTTTTAAAATCATTGTCAGTTTATCACAAATATTGAGTCATATTCTAACTCTAACACATTTTCTCTCATTGTTTTTTTTCTGTTAAACGTATATTTATTTTCAACTTAATTAAAAACCAAATGGAACTTTGAGGGTGGGGGACAGGTTTCGGAATTAACTTACACGATGGGTGGCACGCAGGAACATCGACCCCTTTGTGATATCATGAAAGTGAGGGGTTGTTATGCCGAGTCTTGTAAATGTGGGTGTGATGATTTAACCATTAAAAATATACATATATATTGTAGTACTATTATATTATTATTTTATTATTAGAGATGAGAAAGACGAGTTTTAAAAGTCAAGGATAAAGAAAGAAGAGATTAAAAAAAGCTGATATAATTATCGTGAATAAGAACTTCCTTTTTCTAATCAACTCTAATCGAGATAAAAATGGTATAATCTAATAAGACCATTGTAGATTGTAGTGTACAAGTGGGTCGACCCGCGCGCTGCCGCGGAGCCGAACCGTTTTAAAAAGCCGGTTAGCCAAGCCATAAGTTCCTTTGTTAAAGGGTTGACCCGCGCTTCACGGCGGAGTCTGGCCGTTTAGAAAGTCGTTCTACAAAACAATTAAAGATAAGTGATGTGCGAAAATAATATCGAGAACGCATATAAACATTGTTCTAACAAAGGAAGTATTGTTAAAATCATGCAATCTGTAATGTACCAAAAATTCATGTATTATAACTCAAAACTCCCATTAACGTACCCTAATCAAAACTACCGATGGAGTTTTTCCTCAGTGTTGCTGATGTACTCGTTAGCCATGGTTTTAAGTCTCTTTTTGCTTGATCCCTCAAATTCTGTTTAGAGCATGTTCAATAATATTGTTAGTAAAATGGATACATAATTATCAAGGTAAAAACAAAAGTACAAAGCCAATTCTAAACAATGACACGTTACAATCAAATACATAAATTAAGACACCTGTTCAAACTTAAACATACGTTAAAAACCCAAGAACATTAATAAACAGAAGTTAAATTAATTACTTGTCCTACAGAGATTAAGAAGATGAGAAACTTAATCACTTACCCTGCGTTGAATATGTCAATTTCAAGCAACAAAGAGAACGTCCAAATATTGTGAAGCAAGCAATTCATTTGTATTATGATCAGTAATATTCTATTAATAATCAAGTGCATAGTGATACTTTTGAATATTTGTAGCCTTTATTTTACACCATATAATTTAACTTTTGAAAGTAAAAATGGCTAATTTTCTGTCAAAAATACATAACAACCAATAGTTTGACTTGTGGAAGTCAAGACAATAAAATTGGAACACCAAAAAATCTGTCTTTTGTCGGTCAAAATAAGCAAATATGTTCCCAAAAATGTAGACCACCTAAAGTCAAAAAAGGCAATCTTCTGTACAAAAATGCATAACACCCAACAGTATGACTTTTGCAAGTCAAAATAGCGAAATTATACCACCAAACAATTAGACTTTTGAAAGTCAAAATATGTCAATATCTTCCCAAAAATGTTGATCACCCAAATAATAGACTGATTAAAGTCAAAATACCGAACTATGAACAACATAAACTTTAACTTTTGAATGTCAAAGTAGCCTAGTTTCTGTCCAAAAATGCAGAACACCACAAAATTTGACCTTTGAAAATGAATGCAAAGATAAATAAACGGGTACTAAAATATATATAAAATGGTAAATGGTAAAGCATAAATGACAATTTATATTTACATTATCTCTACTAACAGCAAATGTGAAAAATTAATATAATTGTCAAATCTTTTAAGTAAACAAAACATTCTCCTAAACTAATAAGCATGTACATATGCTTGACTCGAAGCATAATACGAACCATTTAACAAAACCAAAAAGATTTATATGCTTAACTTGATTGTGGTCAAACCTGGACCTTTTAACAGGAATATAAAATTAGCAAAAGGTTATCCTTTGCAAATTTGAGCATATTAAACAAAGAAAACCTACTGAATATATACTATATGCAAAGGAAATTAATACCAAATCACTGATAAAAATATTTGAGCAAATTAACCAAAGAAAACATACCCATTTCGTTGAGTAGCTTCCTTTTGGCAGGGGGTTGGTAGCTGTCCAACCTTACAGTGGCGGTCGGGTCAAGTCCAATGCTTGAAGAAGCAGGAGTGTCGCAGCCTATATCGAAAGCCCTTTTGACGACAAATTGGAGACTGTTTTTGAATGCTTTATCGGACTTCTGGACTTGGAAGATTTTTTTCCATGCCTACGATTGCCTGAATTGGATCTGGAATCTGCATTGCGTTCGAGTATCCTTGCTATGTTACCATGTCAATTTAACTGACACCAACCATTGATGTCATCGCTTGCTCAAACAATGTCACGTCTGCCAAGCCAGCCTCATCTTCAGAACTAACTCGAATAAAAACAAATTGGTGTCATCAACATCAAAATCTAACATGAGCAAAGAACATATAAATGTTTGTATTTTTACTATTGCTATAAGGTTTAGAATAGAGAGATGTAAACTAACAAAACATGTTGAGATAGAGCAAATGTAAACTTACGAAGGGAGCGATAGAGCAAAGCAACTTAAGACCGACTGCAAAGGAAAAGAAATGATATACTATGAGAATAATTCATATGCAAAGTTGATGTATACCTACGAAAGCATCAGGGATAACTCCACACAAAAAAAATGTATTTTGAAAGTCAAAACACCAGAATTTATGTTAAAAAATGCATCATTTATGATGAGTATACTTCAAATGGGTCAAAATAGCAATAATAGAACTTACAACACCTACCATTAACATAACATAATCAAAGGTTAGCACCAAAAAGCATAGCTATTATTATTTATTTTTTGAGTTAAACATACACTTTTGAGTTTTGACATGTTTGTTTGATTCTTTTAAGCTATTATTACCTGCTACTTACAGGTAAAATAACCCAGTTAACCCGTTCATATAGATGGGTTGAAATTACTTCATCAACATTTCCCTGCTTTTGCTGACATGTGTTCTGAATTTAAATTACTTTTACCGAATTGCAGAAGAAGCTTCAAAAACCATAGAAGCTATCATACATCAAGTCTCTTATTGAGTTAGAAAAAGAAGCGAGAAGGGTTCTCGATGTGTTGGGACTGCTTTCTATTTCAACTTATGACTTAACAATAGAAAAAAGCGGGCAGGTTTCGTTCTTTTATAATGGTAAATGAGAACACAAACTTAAGACAAAGTATAGGTAAACTCAAACAGGTAAGCAAATGTACCAATTTTTATTAACCATCACTTGAAAGTAGCTTGCTAAGAACTTTATTTGATGATAACAACTTTATAAATGAAATTCCAATAAAATTTAGGCAAACAAAACTAACAGAGGATACTTGTAATTTTGAAACAACTCTAATAGAAAATAGCATATTTATACTATACCATTGTTTGAAGGTGAATGTTGTAATTTTGTTACCATAAAATGTGATTTCTCTTTATTTATTGGAACCTCCCTCTGCACACTTAAACATCAAAATTTGAAATTCGATATGAGGATCCATGTATTCATTGGAACCTCCCTCTGCACACTTAAACATCAAAATTTTCAGAAAATAAACCCTAATCTCCAACTATTTTCGTCAAAATCTAAAGAATAACAACTTTAATCAGTTAAAACAGCTTTAATTCAACAAAATCTAAAGAAAAAACGGACCTGGTGAAAAGGAGAGACGGAGCATCGTCGATCACATCCCAAAGGGTTGAACCCAAATCGAGCAGACACATACGCTTGAACCCTAGAATGTATTAAACGCCATTGGAGTACAAAAATACAACACAAAGTACAAATCAACAAAGGGTTTCAATTCTCAAACCTGATGACACGGGGGTTAAGGGGAGCATATCTGAATCTCCTTGCCTGATCTGGGATACACCACCGTCTCTGCCATATAAGCATCCCAAAAAGTCAATAAACTCAGGTTATCATCAATGGCTTCCTGATGATACGATTATGAAATGAAAAAGATGGATTTGGATAGAAAACGATGAATACCTGGATTCCGTGCTCGATATAATAGAGATCCTAACAGGCGTTGCCCTCAAAAGGCAGTCAATGGCGGGAGGTTGTCTTGCGATGTGCAGAATGACGAAGGAAGAACCGACGGAGGAAGAACCGGACAGAGAGAGAGAGAGGGGGTTGTGGCTCGTGAAACCAAATGTAACCCTAATTTCATGAAAGATAACAATTTATATGATCCATATGAATATGGATACTACCCATATCCGCGTTTTTACCAGCCAAAATAGCCAACTTTAGAATGCTTCATGGAGTTGTAAGTTTGGCTTTAAATGTTGTATAATGTGTGCATTATGAAGTTGTAAAGCATGCTCTAAAATTTGTACAATTGGTTGTATTATGTATATATAGGGGGATACCCATATCCGCGTTTTTACCAGCCAAAATAGCCAACTTTAGAATGCTTCATGGAGTTGTAAGTTTGGCTTTAAATGTTGTATAATGTGTGCATTATGAAGTTGTAAAGCATGCTCTAAAATTTGTACAATTGGTTGTATTATGTATATATAGGGGGATGGGGTCATAAAATAATGGTGATAGCACATGTTTGTTTTAAAGATTTCAGTCTTATAAACCCATGGAACGTTGATCGATAAATGATATATTCTTATGTTTATATATAGTTATCCTCGTAACTATATCATGATAACACATGAAAAAAAAAAATAGAAAAATGTGCTTTTATTAAATGCATCTTGTTTGGTGGTATTTATTTTTGTATTAACAACATGATACTTATTTTTATAAAAGATATGATCTTTCTAGTATCTATTTGAATTACATGTCTAGTTTTTACTTTTGAGCCTAACATTTTTTACCACCGATGACACATAGACATCCAAAACTCATATCATGTTTCCTAACTTGTCAAAGAACACTGGACACTAACTTCTCGAAGGGATAATGGATCTCTTGATGAGGATCATCACCTCATGGAGACGTGAGAGAGTGAGAGCAAAAAATGAAATTTCTCTAGACATCGAAAGAAAAAGGGGGAATGATATTGTTTTTATAAACCGTAAAGACATATTTCTCAACACTAAATGGGGCTTCTATCAACCATTTAAACAAGGGACGAATCTTAAAGTAACAACAAGGTTTCTAACTTGTTGTCATGTGATTTAGAGGTTACATGTTAAACTTGTTAAAATATCTTATAAAAATGAAGAGTAGAGATGTGTAAATCAGACAGAAATGATCCAACATCCTCTTAAAATGTACGTGCGAGAGCCTTATCTACTGAATGAAATAACCATTACTTACCTACAAAAGACAACTTTGCTATCTCTTTGTTGCATAAAGTACAATTGCACATTTCATGTATGTCTTCGTTGCATATAGTACAACTGAACATTACATGTATGTCTTTGTTGATGTCCGTCCATTGGGCCACGTGACAGCCCTGTATGGAGCCATGTGACATCGTATATTTTTATTTTTTATCTTTTTTTTTTCAAGAGCAACAAATTTAACATAAAAGTTGGCGGTATAATTAGTACAGTAGTGTAATATAACTTTTAGGTTATAAGCTCAATACTCTAATCGTTTAACTTTTAGTTTTAACGTCGTTACAATTTTTTTACATTTCCGTTTATTTATGTAACATTATAGTATGAAAAAGTCTATGGACTATACCTTCACATTTATTATAAGCTTCGGACCAAAAGCGTAACTTGATTTGAATATACGCGTAGAGTAAGCAAAGCAAGTAACCCCATCCTCGATCAAAACCTCCGTTTCCCTTCCCCTTTTGTGAGTAAAAATGGCGAACGAGAACGAACCAGCGAAGCTACTGTTACCTTACCTTCAACGTGCCGATGAATTGCAGAAGCACGAGCCTCTGGTCGCTTACTACTGTATGGATTCTTATTCTTCTCTCAATTCAACTCTAAACCCTAATTTTCTGATAACTTCTCATGGTATCAGTTATTGATTTGTTTTCCTTACGAAACTATCGATTTTCAGGTCGATTTTATGCGATGGAACGAGGTTTGAAGATTCCTCAGAGTGAACGAACAAAAACCACAAGTTCTATCCTCGTCTCGCTTATGAAACAGCTTGAAAAGGTCCGATTTGTTCTCATCACCTGATTTCGTAACTTGATTTTGGTGTTCTTTATTAGTTACTGGTAATTTGATTTTACCCTAGGATGTATTAAGTTTATAAGATGGTTGTGTTATTGAAACATTGGTTTTATTTGTTACTCAATGGATGAATGTTATCATGAATTGCTGAGATCAAGATATAACTTCATCTATGTGTTGGATTTTGGGAGTTTTTGAGTTGAAATCTTTATGAAAATGCTGCTTTCTTTCCAACTGTAGCTATCTATTGATTACTCTTTGTATTTCTGTAATAACTGAATTACTGATAGTAATGTTCTATGTACAGTGTTGTAAAAATCGGAATTAGTCGGCGATTAAGCGGCGCCTAGGCCCTAATCTGTAGTATGGCGCTTAGCGATTTTTCGCGATTAATCACTAATGCATCCTGATTAATCCCTAGGCTATACCTGACCGCCTGACTAGCGCCTAGCTATTTTTACAACATTGTCTGTGTAGATGTCAAGGGTACTTTTGTCTTTTGTGTGTAGCAAGTTTTTTGTTCTGTGGTCATCATCTAGGTTGTCTGTTCAACTACAGGATAAGAAGTCACTGCAGTTGGGGCCTGATGACCATCTATATCTCGAGGGATTTGCATCAAATGTCTTTGCAAAGGCCGATAAGCAAGACCGAGCTGGGAGAGCTGATCTGTATGATAAAGTTTTGCTTCTTATTATATAGCTATTTTAACCCTGGTTTGCTAAAGTTTTAAAACGCTAAGAATGATTTGTTGTGCTTAAAAAGGCTTCCAGATTAATATGCAATGGGCTCCTACATCTGAGAAACTCATCTCCCTTTTTTAGCAAATAGCTATCCTGCACGAAAACAGTCATCCTTGTTTGAGTTTGAACATCTGAGTTAATTAGTTTTTTGGAAACTAGTGTGTTGACATGTCTTAAGTTTAAGATACTAGTCTTGGACCTATTTTCTTATGATAATTCACTTCTCAAGTTGTTATTCAGGGGTTTCTTGATCAATAGCTTTTCAGATGTTTATGTGTTGAGATACTATAGAAATAGTAGGCCATTATGAATATAATTTATGGTTCTGTAATTATGATCTAAAAAGGGTCTGCCAAATTTGAAAATTGCAACCTGGTTTTTTTTTAAAGACAGTACCTTTGTTATATTGAAGTGCTTAACTGGTAGTTTCTTATAGCTAATTCAATCAACTTACTTCCTGATCATTTTAATCAACCCATGCATATAACTGTAGTGGTGTGTTGGTAATTAGGAGTATAATGCTAATACTTGAGCTAAACTTGTCACAGCAATACCGCAAAGACGTTCTATGCTGCCAGCATTTTCTTTGAAATACTTAATCAGTTCGGTGATGTTCAGCCTGATGTGAGTACAATTTTTACATAGATAATTTGATGCTTTATTTTCTTGATTATTTTTTAGTAATTGAGAGAGGAACAAAAGAAATACATGTTGATTAGCTATAATTGTTTTTTTTTACCAAATAGCTTGAGCAGAAACAGAAGTACGCGGCATGGAAAGCAGCAGATATAAGAAAGGCTATAAAAGAAGGAAGGAAGCCTGTACCTGGCCCCCCTGGTGGTGATATTGATCTCTCAGATACGTCAAGCAATGGAAACGTAAGATCTTTTTAAAAATGATAGATTATCTTTATATTATTGTTTTCGCAATCATAATTAGCTTGATTGTTATATTATAAAAATATTACTGGATAAAAAAGTGGGTTAACCTGACTTTGAGTTTTTGGATCTTGCAGGAACCGGGACCGAGCAGAAGTGAGCCACCACCGACCACCAGAGCCGCACCAGAATCCCATCCTTCACCCCAGTTTTATGATAGAAGTGATTCCCAGCGGTTCACAAATAGTCTTCCATCACCGCCACGGGATATTCCACCTCCATCTTCAAACATCCAGCATCCATCACCGCCACGGGATGTTCCACCCCCATCTTCAAACATCCAGCATCCACCACCTTCAAATTTTCCACCACCATCTTCAACCATCCTGCCGCCGCCACCGCCGCCAACTTATTCTTCTGATGAATATCCATCCAATAATTTTCAGCAACATCCTTCTCAGACATATCACCATCCATCGTCTTATCCACAAGAACCTCAACATCACATTTCCCAAAATTACCCTTCTCATGATCCGGCTTTTACATATCCCAATTTCCAATCTTACCCTAGTTTTTCAGAAACTACACTTCCAGCAGCACCGGCTCATTACCCGTCATCTTACTATCAAGGCTCTGAACCACCTTACTCCCATTCACCTACTAGACCAACAGATTATCCATCTGCAGCTCAGCACAATCAAAATGCGGCAAATGGTTCGGTTCCAGTTCCAGAACCTGCACCTTCCTCTGCACAGTCATATCAGTATGATAGTAATTACCAACCTGCCCCTGAGAAAATAGCGGAGGCACACAAGGCTGCAAGGTTTGCTGTTGGAGCATTGGCGTTTGATGATGTTTTTGTTGCTGTAGATTACCTTAAAAAGTCTCTTGAGCTGCTTACTAATCCATCCGCAAGTGTTTAAATTGCCTGTGAATCTGTTAAAATTGCGAATCTACCCTTTTTTTCTGGGCCGTCTGTTATCGTTTTGCAAAGGTTGTTGGATATTCATATATTTTCTCGAAATGGTCCTGTAAAATAATGTTTTCTAGTTGAATGGTATTTTAGAATTTGAGATCTTTACACTGTAGATAATTTAGATTGAGATTGCTGTCTGGCATATAACCTCAACAGTATCTTTGTTTCTGCCACAAAGAAGTCTGCAAATTTAGCATCAAATTAATCATTTATGACTTGTGCACAAACCTTACAACCTACAAAATCCGTTGATACAAAATATGCAAAGTAAGGTATTTTTAAAAAGGTACCAACAAAAATGTTGAATAGAGAGATAAATAGAGCTCGTAAAACAGGTCTGAATGTGTTAAATAGGTCAGACGCGACACAATTAACACGGGTATTGAACATGACACAATTAACTAATTTTTTTCTTCAAACACGAATACAACCCGGTTTATAAACGTGTTACATGACACGACTTGTTTAGGCACGATTAATATCGTAAGAATGGAACCAAAAATAAATTAACGAATACAAAACGAAAAGGGTTGGCGGATTTGAAGAATTTGAGTTGTTAATGTTGATAGTGTGATGAAATTAAAAAAGTTTATGTGAAAATCTCAAATTATAAAAGGATTTTAACTTTTATTATATATTTTAAAAATTATTAAAATTGTAAAAGCATTTAATCATGTCATAAAGATGTAAAAAGTATTTAGACACTGTGAAACTTTATTTAGACACAATTTTAATTGTATCATAAACATTTCCACTTATTTATGACACAAACCATATTTAATTTCTTATCATTTTAATAGACCCGTCTCATTAGTTATCATCCCTAATTTTAAACCACACCGTCCAACCTACCATTCATATGCACAAAAGTTAAAAATTAAAAAAGTTTAGGTGAAATCTCAAATTATAAAAGGATTTTAACTTTTATTATATATTTTAAAAATTATCAAAATTGTAAAAGCATTTGATCATGTCATAAAGATGTAAAAAGTATTTAAACACTGTAAAACTTTATTTAGACACAATTTTAATTGTATCATAAACATTTCGATTTATTTATGACACAAACCATATTTAATTTCTTATCATTTTAATAGACCGTCTCATTAGTTATCATCCCTAATTTTAAACCACACCGTCCAACCTACCATTCATATGCACAAAACCTAAAATAATATTTAATCAAATATACTTTATAATTGTTTACCGTCTAAAATTCGTATGTCACAGAAGGTATAAAGAAATAAAAGAAGCCAAGAGATTTGGTGACCCCTCAACGTTTCAAATTATTTCAAAGGAGAAACTTTATCTACCGAATAATAAAGATATACACGTCAAATAAAACCATTAAAGTAGATGCAGACGCCGACGACTAGGAGTCACAATCTCGCCGGTTAACGGTGGCGCGTGTCTTTCAAACTCTAATCATCATCTCTAGAATCATAATTTCGATCAGCTCCTTCGATTAACGCCTCCAATTTTGATCCTTCAATTCGGATAACTGATTCGTTTGAGGTAATCCTTCCGGTTTCGTTTCATTCCGCGCTTTATTCTCAGTTCTGTGTTGTTCATCAATTGATCACGATTCAATCCGTGAGGATTCGTCGATCTAGATCATACTTTTGTCACAGAAACAGATTTACGTTTTATCCAGAAACCGGTAGTATTCAGCGATGCCCTAATTTCCGAGAATCGGGGAATTCTATAGCGATTCTAGCAGGATCGACGTTTGTGCTCCATAAGAATGACATATACGGCCTAATTTCATAGAGCCTGATGTTTTTATTGCGATTCTAGCAGGATCGACGTTTGTGCTCCAGATTTACATAACTTTTTTTTGTGTACAACGATTGTAGTAAGATGGAGATTTTTGTTACTATGAAGTTACGAGTAGACTGTATGATTGACGTGTTAGGGTTTTGTTGGTTCTGTTTCAGATAAATGGCTTCTTCCGCGGATCCATGGACGAGGGAATACAGTGAAGCCTCTAAACTGTCTGATGACATCAACAACATGATATCTGAGAGGAGCTCGTTTGGGACAGGGCCAGAAGCGCAGCGGCATTCGTCTGCTATCCGGAGAAAAATCACTATATTGGGAACCAGACTTGATAGCTTGCAGTCTCTTCTGACAAAGCTTCCTGCTAAACAACCCTTGTAAGTATGTTGTTGTGTTTGTCAATAGAAATTAGAGAATCTCAAGTTGAGTCCTGCAGAACACGATATCTGTTTCTATATTGTTCACATTGCTGCCAGCCGTTTGTACATCCCGTAATTGGCTTCGTGATGTGTCCCTATTACACTCTTGTGAACCAATCTTATTATGCTTGGTAACTTGGTATTATGCTGCATGTTTGTCCAATGAAGTTTAGAGTATGTAGAACCGCTGATAACACATCAAAGCCTTTATCTTTTCCGGATAACATGTTTATGATTGTAGTTGTACACTCGTATCTATTGTAGCCCTAGAAGCTTTGATTTTCCTACTGTTCTTTTACCTGCTTATGATACTTGGTTACTTGCCACTTGTTTCCCTATGTGCCTGTTATGTATGTTTTCTTGTATTGCTGGCATGCTTTCTGGATTCCCTTTTCTGGAGCCGAGTGCCTCTCTGGGAGTAGCCTTTTTGTCTGTTGTGATAGAGGTAAGGTGTGCCCTCATTGCACCCTCCTTAGGCCCTATTGTTGGCTGGGATTTTGTTGATTGTGCTTGTTTGTTTAGATGTACAGACATAAACATCTAAAGCACTTAAATAGTTTCATAAATAGTGAGGTTTTGGGTTTGGTATACAATTATTCTGTCATAAAGATTCTCATTGTTTGTGGGAAATTAAGTTTTGGAGAACATCTATTTATCACATCCACATGCGGCCTTTTAGTTATCGAATCCACTGTCAATGTCTTCATTTTCATGGGTGCATACATGGTCATCCGATGTCTACATAATTTTGTCAAGGTCATTCATGCCTAGCTCTTCGACATATTAATGATATGCAGGTTCATATACTGCACATACGGTTTACATAATAAGTTTTCTTTTCTTACTAACTTCAGTTAAATGGTAATTGTTTTTGTCTTTCAGTCTTTATTGAATCTGTAACAAAGTCATCAAAAATATCTATTAAACCTTTTTTTGGCTTTTGCAGAACAGAGAAAGAAAAGAATCGACGTGGTGATATGCTTACAAATTTGAGGACAAAAGTAACCCAAATGGCCTCCACATTGAACATGTCGAACTTTGCTAATAGGGACAGCTTGCTTGGGCCAGATATTAAGCCAGCTGATGCCATGACCAGAATATCTGGTTTGGATAACTCTGGTGTTGTTGGGCTTCAGAGACAAATTATGAGAGGCAAGCTTTTCAAATATTCACAGCCCTTCTAAAATTAAAAAAAAAAACAAAACAATTCATTGCACTTGGAACAACATTATCTTCTTTAAAAGTTACATGGTAATCAATCACGTTATTTTGCTATTTCCATTACAGAACAAGATGAAGGGTTAGAGAAGCTGGAGGAAACCGTGATAAGTACCAAACATATTGCCTTGGCAGTCAATGAGGAACTTAACCTGCACACTAGACTCATTGTATGCGATTCTTCTTAGGGTTAATATTATAGAAAAACCAACATACTTTCTTCTTTTGCATAAAAATATCACTCAACCTAATTTTGGTATATTTAAAGTCTTAAGCACTAGTCAAAATACACGAAAATGCTGACATACTAAATAATTACTCGACCTAAATATGTGTAAAATACACCTTAAATAAGTAAAATTAAAATAATAATTGGTTGCCTCGTAAGCTACTCTAAATTTTATGAAATGAGATTTCAACTGTGTAAAAATGTTGACATGTACAATTCTTTGTAGTTATATACTTACATAAGATGGTATAATTATTTTTTTTGGGTGCAAAATGTACAGTATCATTTCATCTAACTTAGATGACAAGTAAGTCATTTTGTTTTTCCCACAAATAGGTGTAACATACCAAATTTAGATTGAGTGTGTTTTTACGCAAAAATAAGAAAGTATGTTGGTTTTTTAATCCTTTATCCTTTGTATTAAAAGTCACAGATTACCAATGAAAGTGATCTAAAGTTGTAAAGTTGTGCTTATTTGCTCTTTTCTGGCATGCAGGATGATCTGGATGAACATGTAGAAGTTACTGATTCCCGACTCAAGGTTACATTTGTGCTAATATTCTTTTATGAATAGTGATTTTTTTTTAAATTGTTACGAGTCATGAGATCGCTTTTAACAAATTGTATTTTGGCTTTTTGGGAAAAACAGAGAGTGCAAAAGAATTTGGCCATTTTGAACAAACGAACCAAGGGTGGTTGCTCCTGCATGTGCATGCTACTGTCAGTTATTGGGATCGTCCTCCTTGTCGTGGCTCTTTCGTTGATCATAAAATATGTGTGATGTGAGGTTTATCTTCCTATGCTTTGTGTGAAAATGAAAATGGCTTCCTATACTGTTGATTTTGAGTGCCTTGCTTGTGTAGCAATTTGTGTTCTCTGTTTAAATTAACAGCTTCTGAGTGCATATATCAGTTACTTGAAAATGTTTTGATATGATAATTATTGGAGTTTTACTGCTGAAGATCAAAACTTAGTTGCTAAACAATTGTTGTTTCGTTGTTTATTGTGGTAGCAATTCAAGTCTAGCTAATAATTCTCGAAGTGATGATCTTGAATGACATTGATTTTCTCGAAGTGATTATTTGATACTGTGTAACAAACATATAATGTAAGCTAGATTGTAGACCTGGCAAAATGTGTGGGTCTGGTCGGGTTGGGTCATGGGTCATAATGGGTGCGGGTAAAAACGGATGCGGGTCAGAACGGGTCAAAATTAATGAGGGTCAAAACGGGTGCGGGTCAATACGGGTGCGGGTCAATACGGGTGCGGGTCAGAGCGGGTCAACTAAAAAAGTTACCTACGGCTTGTCATGAGAGTGGTGATGCACCTCTTTTTTCTATGACTCTCTAAACACCCCCACCCCCACCCCTTTTTCTCACGTTCAATCTTTTTCTATTTCTGAGTTCTCACACACAGGGCGATTCTTATAGTGTGCCAGCAGTGACCTCGGTCACTGCTGATTTTTTGTCCAGAGGTACCGAGTATACATGTTTTACGAAGAAATTTTTTATATATAAAAACACGAAGAAAATTTTTATATATATCCTGTCGGTCACCACTAAAAAAAAAATTATATACTAATAATGATCACCACTAATTTTCGGTCACCCACGAAAAAAATTTCAAGATCCGCCACTGCTCACACAAACACCACCACGGTTTCTCGTCCGTCGTCAATTTCAGTATAACACAACCATGATCGTACTGGTGGCTGGCGGGAGGAAGATGATGATGTCTAAAAGCCCTAGCGGCGGGGAAAGCAAAACCGTCGAGTCGTCTAACAACAACTCCGCCGCTCCGATCACTGTCATTCCCGTCCCGCCGCCGGCTCTAGATCTCAGCCTCGCGCATGCGCGTTGGTTTTCTGGTGGCGTATTCGTTGTTCCTGTTCTATTCGCAGATCGATCACCTCGCGAAACGCAGCTGCCGGTTCAAATTGGACGGATCCGTCGCCGCCGGTTCATCAAATTTGACGATCGCCGCCGTTAAACGGCTCACAAAGCGACTGATTCCTCGTCTGTCGTCAATTTCAGCTATCCTCCCAACTCTGATGAACAACGAGACGCTCTGACGCTTTTTTCTTTTTGACCCGCATGACCCGCAACATTTACCCTTTAATACGAAGTTGACCCATTCTGACCCTTTAACATTATTTACTTCAGTCAATTCAACCCACAGAGTTTAAAAAGTGACCCATTCTAACCCAAATTTATATTTGCGGGTTGTGATTGCCACCCCTACTAGATTGTTATGCTTCAAAGACTATACTTAGAAGTATACTTAAAACATGTAGTTCAAGAAAATTATGAAGAACGCGGTGGGATTAGCAGGGTGAACAGGTAACATCATTTTGGGATAGAATGCCGTGTTGACAAGGAATAGATCGCAGGAAGCCGAGAACCTTTTATTTTTTGTATAATATCTATGTTCTTCTATCCAACCTGTTCCATGTTCTTCATTCCGACGTTTGTACAAATATAAACATATTACTACAAGGAAGTGTCATCGTTAGATATAACTGCAGTATCAGACGCCACATCATCAATCGACAAGTTGGTGATCTCGGTACCCACATGGCTATTATCATCCCCGTTAAAGGAAGGTTCCGGAGATCCTTCAGGAGTCTCAGCAACCGATGAAGGAGATGATTCGATCTCGTCTTTAGACTGCTGCAGGCTCCAATACATAAGGCTGGCTGTAAGCACAAGTATCATCTTTTGGTTCACCTGCAAATTAAACATATGTTTCATTTCGCCATGTCAGAATGTGTGCACCTGATGCTAAGACTTGTCTGACAGGCTATCCAAATTACCTCCATGATGTCTTCAGGTAACAAGAATATCGAGCACCCAAGCTTTCGGGCCACACTGATTATGTAAGTTGCATTCAGCTTCTTTTCTTCATCTATCAGCGACCAACAAAAAATAAGATCATGGGTTACTATATCCAAGATTCTTCTAAATCATGTTCTTGATAGAGTCTAGAACTGAACCGGGTTAATTTTTCAGTTTACAAATTCCAAGTACGCATTCAGTTCATAGTCTACAGGTTCTAATTAGTCGGGTTTTCAGTTAGGTTATTTTTTTTTATCTGTTTGGTCCAGTCCGGGACAAATGAACTTCTCTAAACGGATTTTTGACTTCCTAAAGCTACAGCGTGTGAATTCACTCTGGGGTTACAATTGTATCGGGGGTTGACGGGTTGAATTGTTGAACTAGAACATGACCAATATACTTATTTGTGTCAAAGATATTAACCTTAACCCAAATACACATATAATCATGTAACCCAAGCATGACCTGCTTAACCCATTTATCTCGAAAGGGTCGACATTTTGGCGGTTGTAATTGAAAACGTGCTAAACGGGTAGGAGGGTTAAAATATATTGGTAAAACGGGTCATAAACAGATTGGAGGGTTGGCTTGTTTAATTAAACGGGTTAAACAGATTGAACAAAACACAATCTGCCTATTAAAGAGGATAGATGTGACAACCTAAAACCCTATTACTATTAGTTCCGCCATATGTTCCTGTGCCACCCATAGATTTCACCACCACACACATTCAATCTGGACCTCTCAATAAACAAATATGAAAATATAGCTTCTAAAGATGCTAAAAACAAATCCATTGTGATTGCATTTACACAATCTTGAAGTTATAAGTAAGCACATACCACTTACTCCCTTGGTTACAAGGTTCCAGTTGACAACTCTAGGCTCAATTGCACTCAGAAGCTGAAGGAAGAATATTCCACTCGAAAGGCTCTTATCCTGCACAAATAATGCAAGAAGAAAACAAATCATGATCAATGCACAGCAAAATGACCAATGATGATAGATAAATAACACAACATTGTATCCAACCTTAAAACTCTCCATTTGAGTCGTTCTGCCTGTTATCTTCACTTTTTTGTTTGCCCATTTCAAGATATCTGCATCAGTTATCTCCTTCCCTTGAGACCGCGATCTTAAGTTCTTTAAAAGTTGAAGCATATGAAATCTCATCAACTGCCACAAGAAAGCTGAGAAGAACGTAAATTAAAATGACTTCTAATACAAGATTATTACTTGCCACTTAGATGTCTCAACTTCGGCCGATTTACTTATGGGTGGGTTGGTTTGGGTTATGTTTTATCTAGGACAGGTCAAAATACTGGTGAAGCGGGTTGAAAGTACCCATAATCTATTTTTGTTGGGTACGCAATTGCAATTCATTCTATTCAAAGATTCACATTTTTATTGTAATAATATTATTTTTGTAATCACAATTGGTGCACAATCAATTATAAAAATGGACAAAAAGTTGTTTGTGACTCAACCTAACACAACCCATCTTACCAGCTATAATGCCATTTAAACTTGAAAACCATGTTACCTAGTATGAGTTTCTTGTTCCCTTGAACGAAATCATTTCCCGCTAAATTAACGAGTGAAAGTTTCAACTGCTTTCCTAATTTAATAACTTGATTGCAGTTCTCAACTTTTCTAAATGGCATCTTAATTGGAGGTTTTGTTGCTTGTTTCCAGTTAACTGATCCTGGAGAAACCTTATCAAGAACTTCTAGAAGCACCCACCTGCATAAACAAGATGCACCAAGTTGCTTAAAGAAACCGTATCTATTACCTAAAATCAATTGTACAGCCTGAAATCTATCATTTTATAATAAACAAATGTACCCGTTTCTGACATCCTCGAACAAATTGTTGACATAAGAAGAAATGCCGAGACTATTGATCCAGAGTCTGAAACACCTTTCTTCTCGGGACATTTGTGCATCATCCGTCATCATCTCAGCAAAAGAGATATTTTTGTTTTCAGTAGATAGACCATTTCTGCAAGACGTTTTAAACACGAAGAGGAAAAAAGATACCGATTATCAGATAATCATATATGTATAAGGTGTAATACAACATGCTCCTGGATGGTGTTCCGTGTTTGGATATAGTTCTGCTCCTTGAATTTGTAATAATAAACTTTGATGTTGATGAGTTGGTAATTTTTCTCTAACCCTTAATGATCAGGTTTTGTTGCATCCAATATCAAACCGATACCAATTATGATATAATCACTTTCAAAAAGCATATCCAAACACCCTATGAAATACATAATGATGTAAGTAATATGGTCATCTTTGACCTTTGGTGGAATATTTGTGCAAGAAATGCAATATTTAGATTTGCTGAGCCTTCAACAATGTCCTCTGGAGTTAGGTATCTTTTGCAATCCATTTTTTCGGCATGTGAAAGTACTAAATCAGCCCTTTTAACTGGATCCTTGGCATCAAGAGTGGCTGGGCTCCCGTATTCTGGTGCAAGAACATTAAGCAGGTATGCATAAGCTTCCCCATCCTACCACAATGTTACAAATGACATTTTTATCCAACTGTTAAAGGTACTCCTTAGTCCTGAAAATAATCAAAATACTATAACGATATGTCAAGCTTTTACAGACACAAATAGAAATTACCTTAAGATCAGTTGAGAAGTTTGTTACAGGTTTCTTGTAGCCTGCCTTCTTAAGATTAAAATTCATCCATTTTAGTAATAGTTTTTCGGGTGCTAATCCCATGAGATCCTCAATATCCTGCAAATTGATTTATATCAACATCCCATGTACATAAATAATTAAATATAAATGCTAAATAAAAATTGAAAAATGATATGACAAATAAGTACATTGTTGTCCTCCACCAATTCCAGTAGCTGGGGTGTCTTCCTAAGGTTGAGATCTGCGAGGAGTTGTATCTAGAAGTGTTGCAAGAAGCAAGAGTTAAGATTTGAAGAAATTAAAAAATGTATAAAGAAAGAAGAAGAAGAAGCTATTTCATTAATGATTCTTCTTCTATAGCTAAAGGATTTATTGTATGCCTTACGGGTTTCCATCCTACGACACCCTGACTTGCATTTCGTTTTTAATAAGTTAAATAATAAGAAACTGGATTTCTGCTGTTAAAACAAGATAAATCCCACCTTTATGATTTGAGAAATTAGGCCAAGGACCAGATGAGGCTGCAAAACATAATTGGTAAATATAAGATTATTCAAACAATAAAACCTAAATCATCAAAACTCAATATGACTTCACAACAAATATCTTACTCTTCCTTCCACCAGATCCTGTGTGCCAATATTGACCACTGTACATCCGATAGCCTTAGCGGAATTGAGGCAAAGTGTATGATTTTCATTTCTTTCCCATGGGTTAAGTATTCTCTTTGTGTTGATAGCCCGTTCATCTATTGTATTTGGCACAGCAACATTAATAAGTTTACTGCATTATAACATTACAATACATTAGAAAACCATGGCAAACTATAAGTTCTTGTAGAGTTGGCGACTTTGAACCGTTTACTTATAAAAGGGTTTACGTTTTATCTCAAACGGATCAATTGAACCGTTTACTTATAAAAGGGTTGAACAGGTTGAATGTATATAAATGCATAAAACCTCCTAAATAACTTTATTGAAAATTTACGTTATTGTTTTAGTAAATATGGCAGTGGGTCAAAACAATCAGTTTGACTTGCACCATAAATTTATCGCCCGTCTGACCTGCCTACCTCTAGGTTCCTGCAAGAAAGTATAGACACGGGCAGACCTACATGTTATGAGCAAACTTTGAACTTCTTTTAGTTTAAAACGGTCTAATTGCAGAAAAAGGTAACCAAGTTTAATTCAGAATCGTGTTAGCGACTTCCGGGTAGCCAACTTATTTAAACTTACAAAGCCACCAAGGTTTCAAATTCTTTCACTAATTCAAATTTTTTTATGGAAGATAATTTGACTGGTCAAAGTGACGACATGGCAGCTGAAATGTTAGCTTGGAAAATTACCTTAAATAGAAACTTTAGAACTTTGATGGGTTGTAGGGAGGGGGTTAAATACGTTGGACTGACCCAAAAAAAACCGATGAACCGACTCGGACTGGCCTGAGACCGAGCTGAAACAAACAAAATCAGGCCGGTGATCGGTCCTTGTTTTTCACCTTATTTTTTCCCGATCTTAGGCCAGGCCGGTCCGGGTCAGTCCGGTCTTTGACCCATTATCCTGGATCAGTTACATAGAAGAGCATGATAGAGCAGACCATGCTTAAATACCATAGAAGAACACCATCTCTAGCAAGTTCAAACAACCCATTAGTGGCCGGGTCTATAGGAAGAAACTGCTTCATAAACGGATCATCTCTAAGATAACTATTGATGTGAGCAACATAAGATTTTTTTTCTGATTCATCAATGGTGTGAAGTAGTCTTGTGGTTGTTTCATTTAGAAACGAAGTTGGGCTCTTCAGATCACCGGATTTCGTTGCAGCTTGTGATTCTAGAGTTACATAGGTCTGCCCATGCAATGAAATTAACAGTTAAAGCGAATTTTACTTAATAGATTCAAGACATTATTGAACCAGTAATTACCCTAAGGAATCCTTCAAAATCGACTTCATTACTCGTATCAAAACCAGATTTACTTAATATCTCCATTATTTCATCCTCCTTAAACATCTCACTGAAAGGCTTTAATTTCACAAGAAAGGCTGATAAGTCCTCAACAGGAACTTTCCCTTTTTCACTCTTTAATGCAATAAACTATAAAACCATAAAAAAAAGCATTATCAAACAAAATAATCATAAGAATCAAGTAATTTGTTGACGGGGGGTGTTTGGATGTGCCTTTAAACTGCATCTTGATGACCAACTTTTGAGTTTTCTGGTGAAAGTGATTATACTCTATGCCTTACAAAGGTCCCCACTTGTGTTTAGCTTAAAGGAGATAATATTTAAGGGAAAGCTTCCACTTGGCCAAAACTTATATATCCCTCGAAGTTTCCTCCCACCACTTACGTGCAACAAGTTTCCACCGGCTTTCGCAGTTTTTCATAGCTTCTAACACCCTACTTTGACCATCGATATCTCATTCATTTTATCTTCATTTTGAACGTGGTTTGGTTCGCTTGCAAAACTCTCACATAGTAGAACACAAACCAAGTAAACAATAACTACATTAACCACGATTCCATATACTTATTGTGTCCAAAATTGGCAAAATTTCATTTTCCCAACTTGGAGAACTCATTTTCACCCATTTTTCCAACATAGTTCTCTAACACCAACCGGATATTGTTATTTTGACCCAAGTATTCAAAACGGAATATCATAGTTTTAAGTGTTAATTAAACAATTTAAAAGCTCATCCAAACGCCCCTCAATCATCAATCACCAGCTCAAAATATAACAACAATGTAATCACTAATGAGCAACTAATTAAATAATTAATATCACCTTGGATTTGAGGCTACGAAGTTGAACTTGAGTGAACTGGCTTTGAAGCCAATAATCAGAAACCACAACTCCTTCAAACCTAGACATCGCTTTCTTCCCCAAATATTACAAACACAGAAGCCAATTAAATCCAATCGCTCAATTAACTTCCTTCTATAAATCCACCAACCAAATCTTCAACACTCACAATCCCTAAAAAAAAAACATTAACATCAAAGTCACAGTAATCCGTCAAATCAATAAAATAATAACCAAAACGAAAAATCAAACAGTAGCAATAAATTATTGAGACAAGCAAACGTGCAAAAACAAAATACATAATGACCGATGGTCGGTTAGTCGGTGGCTAGTCGAGAACAAAAATCGTACACAAATCCGATTAACAATTAGTCATTTCAACACCAATAATTTCAACATGAATAATTTCAAACACTAAATTGAAGCAAAAACAATGCAAATAACTGTCTAATGGACTGATTTCTGGAGTCGATTACTGATTGACATGAATCGATTTCTACAAGCAATTGTCTGATTCTGCTTCAAAAATTTTGAAATGATTAACAGTTCGTCATTTCAACACGAATAATTTCAACACGAAATTTGAAGCAAAAACAATGCAAACCTGGAGAAACCAGCGATGATAAGTTGATAACGGTCTAATTAACTGATTTCCGGAGTCGATTACAGATAAACATGAATCGATTTCTGTAAACAATTGTGTGATTTTGCTTCAAATTTTTTGACAGGATTGAAGGGTAAGAATTTTGGGGAGCAGAGTTGTACCATTTTTACCATGAACAAGGCATGGAGGGAGAAGTTGTTCATTTTTTTTTTCTGGTGGAATTTTTAATTAAATGTATTTATTGTGATTTTAATGAATGCTGTCCCTACTCGCGCGTGGATAGAGGATCGGTACACGCGTCTCGCTGGGTGAATGGTTTCATCCTCATGATATCCACGTCATCACCCCTTTGCCTTAAAATTCGTATGCGGATGAGGCTGGATAATTTTTGATGGTTTGAGTGAAAAATAAAAATAATGAATATATAAATTAAATCATAGTAAAAGACCAAAATTATTAAACCATAATAATTATATAAAATAATTAGAACGGACAGTCGTAGTCCTTACTCTTTATAAGGATTACGAATTTGTAGGGATGTAACTGAGTCAAATCGTTCATGAGCTATTCGAGATCGAACCGATATAAAAAACTTAAAAGAAGTCGAGTCTTAACGAGCATCAGCCATACTCAAGCTTTGAAATAGAGCTCGTTTAATAAACGAGTTCAAGTCCGAACTTTACATAGTGAGCTCGAGCAGGCTCGCAAGACGCGAGTGAGCCTTTATTTTATATAATTTTTATTTAATATATTAAATATATTTAAAATAATAATTGTTATTATGATATATAATTATGATAAAATAAGTAAATAATGTGTATTATTTTTTATATAGAAAGTATAACTCTAAATATATATAAATTTAAATATAATAATATATAAATAAATAAAAATTCATAATAAACGAGCCAAGCCCGACCTTCAGAAGTATAGTTCAAACCGAGCAGAGTTCGAGCTCTGTTAAATTTAAACGAGCCAAACTTAAGCCTAGACGGGTTAGGACTCGACTCAACTTGTTTGCACCACTACAAAAATATATATTTCTAGAAAAATCTATATAAGATTAAAATAACTAATTATTAGTCTGTATATTTAGTATGTAAATATTCTTATGTATCATGTATAGTTTTAGATGATTCTCTCATTAATTATTGTATCCCCACAATCAACACCAATTTGCTGTGACCGTCCGTCACACACCAGACGTGCTTTGTATCGTTCCAAAGAGCCATCGGACTTCTTTTTGTGTCTAAAAATCCACATGCTACGGACTATGTTCATACCCGATGCCCTTGGCATCAAATCCCGAGTTTTATTGTCAATAAGTGCCTGAAATTCATCGTTCATGGCGCTACGCCAGTTCGGGTCGGTCAAGGCTTCACGGGGTGTTTTGGGTAGAGGGGAAATGGTGGGAGAAGCATGGAGATTGAAAAGTTGCTTAGGTTTGAAAATACCAGACATGGCCCGAGTGTGCATGGACCGAGTGGAAGGTGGCGGAGGAGGGGGGGAGGTGGCATTAAGGTCGGACCAGGTGTGGGGAGGGGGACGCTACTGGACTGATTGGAAATGGGTGAGGTAGTTGCGGTTTGGCCAGGATGCGGAGTTGGGCCATTGGGTGGTGTTGGGCCATGGGGTGGTGTTGGGCTGGAGGAGGAGTATGGGCCGGAACTAGTAGGTGAATGAGGAATGGAGTGTGGATCAGGAGACCCAGTGGGAGATGGATAGGGAGAACCCGTAGGGGAGGGTCCGGCCTGGGAGACGCTGGAGTGGGACCACCACGCCGACCCGTCGTCGGAGGTGGTGGGGCTGCCGGTGGACGGAGGTGGAGAGATGTTTTGGAAAGGGAAAATGGACTCATCAAAAACCACATGACGGGATAGAATTATTTTTCCCGAATGGAGGTCAAAGCATTTATAACCTCGATGGTTGTGGGGATAGCCAAGGAAGACACATGGTGTGGAACGTTTTTCTAGTTTGTTAATAGTAGAAGACGGGATAAGGGGATAGCATAGGCACCCAAAAACACGCAAATGGTCATACGTGGGTAGTCGATGAAATAGTTTTGTGGTTGGGGTGGAGTTGTGGAGTAGTTTGGAGGGGAGAATGTTTAGTAGATAAGTTGCGTGTTCTAAAGCATGATGCCAGAATTTTAAAGGTACAGAAGAATGAGCAAGAAGCGTCCGCATTATGTTGTTAATCAATCGGATTTTACGCTCTGCTTTGCCATTTTGTGAAGAAGTATATGGACAAGAAAAACGAAACACCATTCCATTATCGGCACAAAATTTGTGAAACAGGTTGTTATTGAATTCAGTGCCGTTATCGCATTGAAAACTTTTAATGGAACGATTAAATTGAGTGGTTATAAGTTTAACGAATTTTAGAAAAGTGGGAAAAACTTGTGATTTTGACGAGAGAGCAAAGGTCCACAAAAAATTACTATAGTCATCCAAAAATAATATATAGTATTTATGTCCGGAGGATGACAATACGGGGGATGTCCATAGGTCACTATGTATTATATCAAACGGAAAGAAAGTTGTAGATAAAGAAGAATGAAATGGTAATTTTGTATGACGGCCAAACACACAAGATTGACAAACTTTATTAATGTCATGTCTAGAAGAATTAAAAGACAAAGAAGGCTTTAGAACATTTAAGATATTAAATCCAGGATGGCCCAGCCGTTGATGCCATTTGTCCCTGGAGATTGCAGCAAAAGCAGAAGGTCTTGAGAGAGCCAAGGAAGGAGAGACGGTGAAGGGATAAAGATCACTCTGGCTATCACATCTGAGAATGGGTGTCCTGGTAGCCAAATCCTTCACAGTAAAACCAAATGGGTCAAATTCCACAGATAAATTGTTGTCAGTGGTAAAACGACGAACATAGATTAAGTTTTTGACTAAATTAGGAGCATAAATGAGATTAAGTAATTTTAGAGGGGGTAAGGGTGGGTTAAGGGTCGAGTGGCCAGTAGCGTGAACTGGTATTGTAGCACCATTACCAACAATGATATCTCGAGGCGACATATTTAAATAAGACTTGAGATTACCTGAGTTGTGCGTCATATGAGACGTTGCCCCGGAGTCAAAATACCATTGCTGATCAGGAGGGTTCAGAGAGTATGTGGTGAATGCCTGGTCCAGTTCTGTCGGTGTGTAACTCATCTCTGATGCTGCATACGACTGATGGGGTCGTGGTCCTAGAATGCTCGGTGTCACACCCCAACCGACGGCGGAATATGTCGGGGCGAGACGACTGTCCAGATGCACATGACAACTAGTAATAGTTACCAAATACTTAAACATGCCATTTTTATATATAAACAAAGATCCGTACAATAATTCAAATATAATCATCAAGCATTGATTTAGTGTCTTTATCTAGGTCCGCAATCCTATCGTGATCAGTCAAATAATCCAAGTAGTCATCCTGCAACATGTATAAAATAGAGAGTGTCAACTACAAAAGTAGTTGGTGAGTAATCATAGAGTTATGTATATGAAAAGTCAGCGGTTTATGCCATTAAGTATTGATTCATATGATATATATTATAAAAGACTACACTAAAGAATAAAGACTATCCAAAAGAATAAAGACTATCCAAAAGAATAAAGACTATCCAAAAGACTATCCATTCACCACTCATAGATATAGATGTTGTGTAACCAAGCCTAGACATTAAGGGAGCAATCACCTATTTGAAGACAGGATTATGTCTCAATATCCTAGGTGGGTTGTCAACCAATAGATTTGTATCTATCATTGTTACCACGGCACGATGGTTAATGGCACACAAAAGAATAAAGACTAACCATTCATGCAATTAAAGATTTACGATTCCTACACTTTAGATATTAGACATAGATACACATAATAAAGAACACACATAATATCATAGGATCGCAGTGATTTCGAATAAGAAATAAAGATTTAGGATTTAGATATAGGATATACATGTTGCACCCCAAAATGAGAAAGTGGTTATTAATACTCACTACTCTAGTCATCATTTGATTGAAGGAATCACCTTTCTAATAATAACAGGAGTTTATATCGCATAATATCCCACAGTAATAAAAGGGGGTATGAGTACTCACTACTCGAATTATCAATCGAAGGAATCACCCTTCTAATGATAACAAGAGTTGATTATCGTATCACAACCCATAGTAATAAAAGAGGAGCTACGAGTACTCACATGAAGAGCGGATTGAGGATGAATGATAACGCTGAATTTGATATGATAGATCTTGAGATTAGCCTAGTGACATGAATAGGCTAAATAAATACAAAGAATATAGTTCCAATTGGACAGGGTTCTTGAAGAGTGTTAGGTTTTTTTTATTTTATTATTATGTCAAAAGACTATCTCCGTATTGATTACAACAAAGATTAGTGATAATATGAAAACGCGTTTTCCTATAAGTAAACACTCACTCCAGGAATCCCCAGGTAAGTCTGCCAGGTCCAACGAGGGATTTATGCGACATCCTTACCTATGCCAGGAAACCCGGTGTACAGGCGTTTACCCTTCCGGTCCGCGCGAATTCTAAATAGTTTTATAAAAAATTGATATATCATATCATAAAATATAAATTATGAATGTTTATAGTTTTTGATATATATATATATATATATATATACTTTTTAAAATAAATAGAATTTAAGTATATATATACATTTGTTTTAGTTTATAAATATATATATATATAAAATATATATTTATATATATTTTTATGAAACATATATATATATATATATATATATATATTGATAATACTGTTTATAAAATTATATATATATATATATATATATATATATATATATATATAATCATATAATACCAAATAGTAATTTATGATCATAGATATATATTTGTTTTTAACAAATATTTCTATTCATCAATTTTACGAATAATATCAAACGTGCTCCAAAAATGATGAAAATTTAGGGTTTTAATCTTGATAGTATACAAAGATATCCCTTAGAATTTGAGACCCAAACTCATAACCGTTTGTTAAATTTGGGCATTATAACGACGTATAATACCGTTTTTACTCGAAAAAAAATGTTTTCCAATTGTGAAATTAACTTAGGGGTTTCTTTAGTTATGTGTTCGTATGAAGATCCCCAAAATTACAGCTCCTAATTCCTAACAGATTGTTCTAATTTTAGAAATTAAGTTCAAGAACCCTAGTTTTTAAGCAAATCTGGAACTTGATTAAAACAACGATATGAACAGAAATTGATAGAGGGCTTTTGTTCTACGTACCAAATAGAGGAGGACTGCAGAAAATTAGACCTCGAGAGCTCCTGAGTTGAGAGAATTCGGGCAGTGAAGTTTCGGGTTTGTATATAGGAATTTTGAGAGATAGATTCATGAAATTAAAGACTGATTTCGAATGATTGAAGCTGGTATTTATAGTAACAGGGACGAAATGATGTTAGGACACGAGTATAGGTGACTAATCGGCCGAAAGGACACTAATCACATGCTTAAACGGGGCTGAAACACGTAGCAAAGCTAAAAACACGTCTGCACATTCTGGGGCGTACCGCCCAGAAGTTAGACATTTGGGGCGTACCGCCCTAAAGTGACGTTTTGGGGAGTACCGCCCAGAAGTTAGACATTTGGGGCGTACCGCCCAGGAGTGATTTTGGCAGATTTACACTTTTAGCCCCTGAAGTTTCATTTTGTGCAGTTTTGGTCCCCGAACTTTGATAAATTGACACTATTAACCCGAAAATTATGAAAATTCATTTTTCTTTATATTTGATCTTTAGGATTTCAAATATTATATTTTTATAACTTGCGAGATTTCCGGTTAACACCGAAATTAGCGTCAAAGATCATATTTTCTTTATTTCGCATTTTAGCCTCAAACTTTTCGGAAAACCTTAAATTTATTTACTCGTGCTTATTATTTCACACAAGTACTATATATGTTTGGTTTGCTCAAGTTTTCGGGTTTAATGGAAATAAAAATAACTAAATAGAATTTCGAATTCGGGTCGGGTTTAAATGAATATGGATTGACCGAGTTGTCACACTCGGAGCATTGGACGGGGCAGGACGTGGAGCCTGTGTGTATCCTACCGGAGCCGTCGGGTAGGGGCAGGGCGCTGGCATCCAAGCATTCGGGTCGGCCCAAGGAGCCTGCACCAGCCGTATTTGATTGGGCTGAGGTTGGGCCCAAGGCTGAAACGATTGGGCTGGGAACACGGGCCTGGATCGATTGTTGTTATTGTTCCTGCCGCGATTTTGTGGTGGACCACGGGACCGATTTCGACCCTGGTTCCGGTTCCTATTGCTGTCGCCTGCAGGGGCCTGGTTGGGGTTAGCCGAACCATTACTGGTGGAGGCGGAGAGGGCAGTGGCGGCAGCGGCGGCATTGTTGACGGCTTGCCCGGATTTCCGGGTTTCTTCGAGCAGAATTTTGGATCGGGCAACAGTAAACTCCGGGAGGGGGGACAGCTGCTGGAGGTAGGAGGCAACACCATCATATGCTTCATTGAGCCCGGCAATTAGTTGCAGAACCAGTCGGTCGTTGCTTACGGGTGCTTCGACGTTGGCGAGATGATCCGCCAAAACCTTTAGTTCATGACAGTAAGCATTCACGTCTGGAAAATCATCCAGTTTGCAGTTGGAGAACCGCCTTTCCAGATGGAGAGCACGAGTGTGCTTGTTGTCATTGAACTGGTCCTCGAGTGCTTTCCAAGCATCTGCAGCAGTCATATCTTTCTTGAGAATATCGGAGATGAGAGGGCGAGAGATGGAACCATAAATCCAGGAAAGGACGATGGCATCCAGTCGAGACCAGATGGTTTCATCGGTTTCGGCCTTTGCCTTTGCAGCATCATCGGAGGCAGGGGCTGATGGTTTCACTCGTGGAGAAAGATGAGATGAAACCTCGAATGCGCGGCAGTGAACGCGGAAGAGTTCCGCCCACGTAACATACTGTTCCGTGTTGGATTCCAAGGTTATGGGGATATAGGTCTTGATGTTCGTGACAGTGATGGCAGGGTATTGTTTGGGATCCATGGAGGTAGAAAACTGCGGAGGGGTGGTGGAGAAGAAAGGAGGCTGCCGGCGAGATTAGGGTTTAGGAGAGGAGGGATCGATTTTGGCGTGATACCATGAAAGTTGTAATCACTTTGTTGATTTCCATTCCTCCACAATTGTACATATATAGTTACAATAATTAATGAGAGAATCATCTAAAACTATACATGATACATAAGAATATTTACATACTAAATATACAGACTAATACTAATGAAAATGAGATGATTTGTTGCGCAATAAATTTGATAAAACACTAAAAAAACTTCGTTAATTACATAAAGTTTTAACATTCTGTCCTATATCCGCTAGAGAATGAAATACACGTCTCCCGCTTTCCAATATTTTTTTTAATACTCCGTCATTCAGAGGTCTTATCATAACAAATTATATTATCTACAAGACGCTGCGATCAGAGTCTGTGCAGGAAACATGATCCTCAGTGTTATCCAAGAGGAAACCTACCACCTTCGATGAGATTTGAACCCTTGATTTTCACATTACAAGGTAAAGAAGTATTCACTCCATCAAATGGTGGGGATCATAAATATTGTTATAAATATGGCGAATTTATATTCTTGTTTAAATTAATTATAACTGTGCTAACTATTATGGAAGGGAGCTATGTTTGAAATTCGTTAAGTGGTTAGTATTTGACGATGTGTTTAGATTAATTATTGTTGTGCTAATTATTATGTTATTATGGAAGGAGCTATGTTTGAAATTAGTTAAGTTTTAACCGGTTAGTATTTGACGATGTTGTAATAATTTTACTTTTTTTAACAATGTTTTTGAGACAGAATTTCAACTATACTCAGTTACAATATTTTTATATGTTTCAAATCTAACTTGAAAATTCCTCATAAGCGAAAACCCTAACAACCAGGTAACTCGAAGTAGCAAGTCGGCAACTTCTCTTAGGAGAAGTTACCGGGCAACCAATAAACCAAAACTCCTGTGATAATTTGTAAATTGTAGAACTTAAAGGACCAATCTTGCCAAATAAAAAAAGTTTAATTTAAGAGGGTCAAACGTGTATAGCATTTCAAGATGAACAAACAGTAACTTGCCAAAACATTATAATTACACCAGAAAATTTAAAGAGACCTATTTTTTCCATTTTGCCTTTATCTTGTTCGATGATCGACCTGTAATCCGTAAGAACAAGGGGCCGTTTAGTTGTGGAAAATGTTTTCTAGTTTTCATTTCTGGTTTTCTAGAAAATGAAATGAGTTTTCCATCTCTAGAAAACACATGAAAAGTTTTGAAAACGCGTTCAAATTTGAAATATGGAATTTTCATTTTCAAAATTAGAAAACTAGAAAACATGTTCAAATCAACTGTTTTCTATTTGTTTTCTATCTCTACATTTCATTAGATTTCCGTCGATGATGCGGTGGAGCAGACGGCGACGGAGGTAACGGAGGAGAGGTCGAGCGGCTGTGCGTATAAACCCTAGAAAATGAACGCCCCTTTTCTTTTGTATATATTTGAAAAACGAAAACAGAAAACAGAAAACAGAAAACAGAAAACAGTAAAAAAGGTGTTTTCCATTTTTAGTTAAAATTTAGAAAACACTATGGGGCCGTTTAGTTGTGGAAAATGTTTTCTAGTTTTTCATTTATGGTTTTCTAAAAAATGAAATGAGTTTTTCATCTCTAGAAAACACATGAAAATTTTTGAAAATGCGTTCAAATTTGAAAGATGGAATTTTCATTTTCAAAATTAGAAAACTAGAAAACATGTTCAAATCAACTGTTTTCTATTTGTTTTCTATCTCTACATTTCATTAGATTTCCGTCGACGATGCGGTGGAGCAGACGGCGACGGAGGTAATGGAGGAGAGGTCGAGCGGCTGTGCGTATAAGCCCTAGAAAATGAACGCCCCTTTTCTTTTGTATATATTTGGAAAACGAAAATAGAAAATAGAAAACAGAAAACAGTAAAAAAGGTGTTTTCCATTTTTAGTTAAAATTTAGAAAACACTATTTTCTGTTTTCCTAGAAAACGTTTTCTAAAAAATACAATTTGAACGCGTTTTCTGTTTTCCTTGTTTTCTTGAAAAACAGAAATGGAAAACACCCCCTGTTTTCCACAACTAAACGCCCTATATTTTCTGTTTTCCTAGAAAACGTTTTCTAAAAAATACAATTTGAACGCGTTTTCCGTTTTCCTTGTTTTTTGGGAAACAGAAATGGAAAACACCCCCTATTTTCCACAACTAAACGCGCCCTAAATGACTTTATCTCGCAGATCATTGTTCCGGTTTAGTTCGTGCGTATTTATGTATCATTTCGTTCTTTATCTTCCATATGTATCAACAAGTGATCATAATTGCAGCATGTATAAACCTTTTTCATCTTTTTTCGCCCATTTCAGTTTTATACAACTCTATTTTAAGTCCTTAAAAGTGAAAGGCAAAGATTGGCTTGATTTTTAGCCATCCCCCAATCCTTAGCCATACGTTGCAAGCAAATATGAACTCGGTGAATAAATGATCATGTGTCTTCGGTACTGGAACCGACACAATGTTTTTTATTGAACAATAATTGTTTTGTCCACCATAGGTTTAAACCCTCACCAATTAAAAAGACAAAATCTTATCCAACACAAAGTAGCATTAGGCCTAAAGCCCTTTAAATGAGTAAACATCTAATATGCGTAAATCACGTGACTATTTGTGAAATTAACTCTTATTTATTTCAGTTAAACACGAGAAATAAGATTATTTTTTTTTCTTCAAACCAAACACACCCTAAGTTATATGATTAACGATCAACATTTTGACATTAAAAATTTAACGTGTTCTCGTATAACAACCATCATTTACAATGGTTTCTTAAGATTTTTACTAACCATCCAAAATCTAACATATATTAGTCTCTTATTCGTCACATGATTGATATTTACTGATTTCGTCCTCTAGGCTCGTAAGAGTGACCCAACTCGGAGGTATAGTGTTGATAATAGCACTACACTTACATATTATGACACATTCTGATGATAGTGAAATGGTATATAGTCAATTAAAAGTTGTGAAATGGTATATAGCTTTCTCCCAGGCGCTTAAGTCTGCCCTTCTTAGGGTGGCTGCCCAGCCTGGGTCTGATGGCGCCTGGGTTAGACTGTTGCTTCTCCCTCGGTGCACTTTGCAGGTTTTCAGACCCCAGAATCGGCACGATTGCCGCTCCGGAAACCGGAAAGCTTTGCAGTGTAAGTCCATCATGACATCCTTAGCCGCGTGGGGGCGTGAGGAGGGCTTTGAACAGTTAGTGATGGGTATCCTTAACAGTACCCGGGGTGGGGGAGCGGGTTCCTCCGGGGCGGCCTCTGATGATAAGGGGGACCGTGTGGCGCCCAACGTCAAGCGGTGCATCCGTAAAATCGCGGACGGTCATTTCACTGCGGCCGTGAAGGTGTTATCTTCATCCGGGGTGGCGCCGTACAACGCCGATACCACGCGCGCCCTAAATGCTAAGCACCCGCACTTTCCATCCCCGACTATGCCCTCCGCTCCCTTCTCCGAGCCTCCGCTGATTACTAGTGGCGAGCGGGTCCTTGAATGTATAAAATCTTTTCCCAAAGGGACGTCGTGTGGAAGGGATGGGTTGCGTGCCCAGCACATCGTGGACAGCCTGTGTGGGGAAGGCTCTGCTACTGCCAGGGACCTCCTGGACGCAATCACCATGGTCGTTAATCTCTGGTTGGGAGGGAGGTGCCCGGTTAGCTTGGCTGAATTTGTCGCCTCGGCACCCCTTACGCCGCTCCTTAAGCCTGACAATGGAATTCGTCCTATTGCCGTTGGCACCATCTGGAGGCGGTTGGTCTCCAAGGTTGCGATGCAGGGAGTTTGTAAAGATATGGCCAAATATCTTGGTGATTTTCAGTTCGGGGTTGGTGTGTCGGGTGGCGCTGAAGCAATCCTCCATAGTGTTAACCGCCTTGTGGGGGATCGACATCTTGACGGGTCCCTCGCTATGCTCACGGTCGATTTTTCTAATGCATTCAACCTGGTTGATCGTTCGTCCCTGCTTCGGGAGGTTAGGCTGAGGTGCCCGTCCATTTCGCCTTGGGTTGAGTTCTTATATGGCCAACCGGCGCGCTTATATCTGGGAGATGATCATATTTGGGCCACTACTGGGGTCCAGCAGGGTGACCCGTTGGGGCCCCTCCTGTTTGCCCTCGTCCTTCACCCGCTTGTGCATCAGATCCGGGATAACTGCCATCTGTTGCTCCATGCCTGGTATCTTGATGATGGCACGGTTATTGGGGATACTAGTGAAGTGGCTAAGGCCCTCGAGATCATTAAGGGAAAGGGGCCTCCGTTGGGGCTGGCTCTAAATATTAGGAAGACGGAGCTCTTTTGGCCGTCCTGTGATGGTGTGAAAGTCCGACCGGGGCTCTTCCCTGCTGACATTAGCAGGCCCACTAAAGGGGTGAAGCTCCTTGGGGGGGCTGTTAGTTGCGATGGCCAGTTTATTCAAGGGTTGGCTGCGAGGAGAGCGTCAACTGCTGCTGATCTTATGCGCCTCCTCCCCCGCGCTTGGCGACCCGCAATGCGAACTCCTTCTGCTTCGTTCGTGCATGGGTGTCGCCAAGCTTTTCTTTGGTCTCAGAACATGTCCCCCTACTCATATGATGGCGGCTGCGGTCGGGTTTGATAAGGATTTGCGGTCGGCCATCGAGGATATTGTCGTGTGTGGGGGTCCCTTCTTTGGGGACTTGCAATGGCGGCTTGCTTCTTTGCCGATCCGGTATGGGGGACTCGGGGTCTATTCGGCGGTCGAGGCGACGTCATACGCTTTTGTGGCCTCGCGTGCCCAATCTTGGGCACTGCAAGACCATATTCTCCGGGAGAGTGGGGCTTGTGGCATGGGCCTTGACTACGAGAATGCTCTGGCTGATCTCCATGGTATAATTCCGGGCTTTGATCTGAGCGGTTTCACTAATAAGGACACCGCCCCCCCAAAAGCCCAACACGTTTTGGCGAATGCCCTCTTTGGTAAAACCTTGCTCGAGATGGAAGCTGCCTACGAGATGTCAGTCAGGCAAAAGGCCGTCTGGGAATGCCTACGACAGCCACATGCGCAAGATTTCCTCCATGCTCTCCCCATTGACGGGCTGGGGCAACACATGTCGCCCGTCGAATACCGGACGATTCTCAAGTATCGTCTTATGGTCCCTCTGTTCTCCGTGGACGAAAAATGCCCCGTCTGCAACAAGGCGTCTATGGATTCGTTTGGGGAGCACGCTGTCCACTGCAAAGAGCTCCCGGGGTTTAAATATCGACATGATACGGTTCGGGACGTTCTGTTTGACATTTTTCGGCGGGCCGGAATCTCGGCCAGGAAGGAAGCTCCTGTTAACTTTCTGTCAGACCCCTTGGATGGGCGTTCAACCCTCAGGCCCGCCGACATACTTGTTTTTGGGTGGCAGAATGGGAAGCATGCCTGTGTCGATTTAACGGGGGTCTCTCCCCTTGTGGGGCTGAGGGGCAGTGCCTTCGTGGCGGGGCAGGCGGCGTCTAGTGCGGCGGCCAGGAAGGTGAACAAACACGAGAAAGCGTGCATTGAAAATCAACACGTGTTTGTTCCCTTCGCTTTTGATACTTTTGGGCACCTCGAGTCGGCGGCGGCTGCCATGTTGCGTCGGATCCAGAAAGTCATGTTTGGGAATATCGTAAACTCTAGATTAAAGAATGTTATTTTCATACGTCTAGGGTTTGCTATTCAAAAAGGGTTGGCGGCGCAGCTTGTTGCCCGCCTTCCCTGCGTGGTAACTTGAGTCTTGTGCGTTCGTTAAATGCGCTTTGCATTATTGATAAAAAAAAAAAAAAAATTTACAAAAAAAAAAAAAAAAAAAATTTTATAAACCGTAAATTGTGATGATATTTTTCTAGAACAATGTATAATGTTAAAAGAAGACAAGTGCAAGAAGAAACTACACATTAATCATATTTCAAGTGAATCTAGACTATAAAAATTTGACTTACCAATATGTGGTTGCCGTAGATTCAACTTTTATCAAAGGTCAACTTTTCAGAAACATAAAAGTCAAGCTTGTTGACTTTCGGAAATTGGTTAAAAATAGCGGAAGAATTGATTGGTATGTTTCAAGAAACTTGCTTCAATAAACATTTTCAAGATATTCGAGCTTGCTATGTTGATCATAGTTTTAATGATACTTTTAAGCTTGTTTTAGTTATCAAACCAGAGCTAAAATTTAGCCTCAATCTTAGTTCTTTGAAAGGATGAAATTTACCAGATGTCACTAAACAAGATACAATAATATCAAAGACAAACTTGTAAAAGATATCTTGAGAAATCAAGAACAAAAGAAATGTGTTTGCACTTCTGTATCACAATCTAACAGAAAACACAATGAGACAATTAAAAACTTGGCGATTGTAACATCCGACTAGCCAAAAATTTCCTAAAAACAAACAACCACGAAAAAAGAATCTCCATTATGACCATTTAACGGTTCTGCAACCAAGAAAGGTTCTTGATCTACTTGGCCCATTCTTTCTGGATGTCAAAAGTATAGTTAAGCTCCAGATAACATTTATTATCATCATCAACAAACTGAACACAATGAGATAAAAAATAATGAGAGTGAAATTCAAAAATATAAATAGTATTGACCTTTATATGTAACGGGGTAACTGAGTCAAAAGTTTTTTTTTTAAAAAAAAAAAAAAAAAAAACCCTCCTAAATCATCATATCAAGCTGGATTATTAAGTAAATAACATAATTCATATACCAGGTTTTTCAGGTCAGCCCAGCCTGTTAAAAAATTACCTTGGTTTTTGCAGAATAATTTCCTCTAGCTAAAAAACCTGAGGGAGTAACCTCTTCAGGCAGTACATGTGTGTACGGTTCTGCTTGCGGGCTGAAGGTCCCAAGCATTTGTTTCGAGTTGTCAACTACATCGAAAAATTTAACCGTTCATGAAAGCAACTCATATACGAGTAAAAAAGCGTTAGCATCAAAAGATTAAAGGCGTACCCTTGAGGCCCTTCTTCCAGACTTGGTTATTGTACCTTAGCCCACAAACTATGTCATTGCTAACCTTAATAGAGAATTTCAAATTATATTTGCTTCCTTCTTTTAGGGTAAACCAAGGGGCTTTTGGGTTCCCGGATGCGGGGATTTCAAGAACAATATCAGGTCTATCAGCAGAGACTATAGTAAGGCTCAGTATCTTTACATCTGGTTCTTGAACTTCTGTCATAAATGTTAATGGTACCAAAAAGCATATGAGATGTAGGTTGATGACAACATACAGGGATCTTGTGAAGAAAAATTAAAATATCAATTTGAAATGATGAAAATGGGCAAATAAGTAATCTTAGTTTAATAGTTAGTCAAAGAAAGGAAATGCTCTAATTCATATGGGACATTATTGTTGAAAATCTTATTGGAGGGAAAGTTTAGGAATCAAAATTCAGATGATAAAAACAAGCAACCAATGGGCAAAGGATGGATTATATCTTGACATTTTGGTAGCAAAAGTCGAGGCGTGAGGCGAAAGCTTCATGCACACGAGGCGTAATGTACAACCAAAAACTGCATCTCTCTCATTTCTTTTACATATGGTAACCCTATAATATTTTTTCCCGGTCGTATTTTACATATCATCCCCCTGACAGGTCCTAATTTTGACCCACATGAATGAAGCGCCCATCAAGGCTCTGAGGTGCTTAGGTGCTTTTCAATCACGTCGCTCGCCCGAGGTTGCTTTTTAAAACCAAGGATTGTGTTTTAAGCCATATATGTGAAAGAATAGCTTTGGTAATAATGTAATAGCTTTTGGATTAGGTTTTTTCCCATTCGTTAGGTGTATACTCTGACTAAAGATCCTGAACTCGCCACCCCTTACACACCTCGTCAAGATGGCAGAAGATGAAAGTTCTCCTCTAAACTGTTAGCACAATTATATTCATTTCCACTCGGAAGAAAATAAAAGAATTAATTATCAAGATTATACAAGAAAAATAAATCAATAAAAAAGAAAAAAAAATACCTTCAACCTGATTGACATCAACGCCTCCAAGCAGCTGCTCTTTCCACCTCCTCAAGCTCTCATCATCCTGAACCAATAACAAACCTTTTATCCCAAAACAGTTGACACTTGACACCAAATAATAAATAACTAAATAGTAAAAAGCATTAAAAATTAAAATGACTTAGGATTCTTGGGGCCATAAATGACAAGGAGCATACCTATAGCCCTAAACACTGGTAAGTTTTTGTGCAGGTTGTAACAATCAGATTGGGTTAAACAGAACACTTTATGCTAAAAAATTAATGTTGTATAAACCATTAGTGAGTCAAATATGATCACAAAAAGTTATTTTGTTTCAATACTAATTTAATTTTATGACAGAATATTTAGAAGGTTGTATGCATTAAAAATTACATATAGCGAAACTTTCTCCAATTTAACAATTTCCTTTTTAGCAATCTTTATTATTTATCACTACAATGAGGCATAGCCTAGAAAAGTAGCAGAGAAATGTAATTAGAAAGTAAGAACCTTGTCTTTCTCAAGATGTTCTTTGATACTAATCTTGGGACCCAAATGTATTTGGGTATCTTCTTCATCAGTTGCATAGCAAGAAGATTCAGATGCAGCATCATCATGAGCTACAGATCCAGTTGGCGGTGCTTCTTTATCATCAGTACCACCCATGTTGCCTCAGAATCTGACAACAAAAACAAAAATCCTCCAATATTTTGTATATGCACAACAATTATTGAAAATTGCAGGAAATTAAGCTTCTTCAAGGTAAATTATTAACCGAAAATATTAGAATTTAGGGAGACACTCTCCAAGATAAAGCAATCCCATGAAATTTATAAGTAATGTGATGTCATGAATAGTGGAAAACTACAAACAAAAGGTACACAGCCGAGAAAATGGACCAAATATGTTAGCATGTCAAGTTGTCAACCTTTTGACCTTTTTCTGATTGATGGAAGAGTTGCTTACCTCTTAAAAAAGGACTCAACAAGTGATGATGGGGTTATACCAAATAACCCCTTTTTAACTTTAAATATGCATGAAAAATAAATATGGCAAAACTACATGCCTCTCAATACCTATAAAAATTTATGTTAATAGGGACACGTTCTTTTTCATAATCAATGGTCCGATACCGCTTCAATGAAAGTGATAAATTTGAATAACCATTTTACCTCTTTTCATTATTTTTTATTTTATCTCTTCAATAAAAGATGCACATATATATGCATATATATGTACATTTAAGTAAAAAACTATAAATAAAATATTGTTTAAAATAAATGTTAAAAAATCCATATGTATTCTATTCAATTTATAAACTAAAAGTACTAGGGGTAAGTCAATCTCATAGTTTTAACTTTCAACATATTAACTGTTCTGACATGAACACGATATAGAAAGTTATTTTTAAGGAAGAATAATATGTTAAGAACCATACAATGCAGTTGTACCAATTGCTTTGAATATAATATAGAAGATGATTATGTAACAACCTGATTCTCTCTCCCTGGTATTATTGAATTTAAACTATAGACAAGTGCATTATGCCGTTATTACGATTCTAAACATATTATAGGTTCTCAAAACAAGATGTTAAGCTTAGAATGGGTGTAATTTAGTCAAAAACATTAATATTATTGAGCACAGACCAAGAATCTGCATTCCCATGTGAGCAAATGAAACTCATGAACAGTGGGAAAAAAAAAACAATAAAAAGGTACACGGCCAAAGAAATGATAAAAAATGAGACATTGTGGGTGGTGGAAGCATTGTCAAGACACCTCTCATGGTCAGAAAAAACAGCAAGTAATTATGGATTGTGCAACCTATTCATTTTCAAATGATTTATTTAAGTTGCATTTTTATTACCTGGTTCACAAAAAAAAATTGTAATATTGTTTCATAGTAATTATTTATGAATTAAAGAAAATATTCTTGAGTCAACCCAACTGCATCTTGACCTGCTGCAGCAACTTGCAGGTAAATAGGGGTAAATCCAATAACTATCCCAGAGAATTACCAGTTACCACTTTTCTGAATACCTACTCTACAACATTCTATCTATTAAAAGCAATCAATTCAAGCTTCCATAGAGGAAAGAATCTACAAACAATACACACATATATACACACATATACATACATATATTATATATACTTATATATATATATATTGAGAAACAGGGCAAGAATCTGTAACACCATGAAATTAATGAATGATGCATGTGATGAACAGTAAAAACTACAAAACAAAGCAAAACAATTAGAGGGAAATGAAGCAACAATCAAAATTCACTTGTATAATATTAATTTGTCTAGAAATGCAAATATAATTAATCACGCAACAGAAGAGAAGCTTCGAGTCCATAACCGACAAAAATCGAACAAAAATTAGGGCGACGATCTGAGAATCTGATCCGTTAATTTAGCAATAATGTAACAGGTAAACATAAAGAATAAACATGATGAAATTGTGGGTTGGTGAAAGGAATTATGACATACCTCTCAGGATAAAAAAGAATCCGGCAGGTAATGATGGATTATGCCAAAGAAGCCTTGACTAACTGAGAAAAATCATCATGAATTTGGTTAGAAGATAACATCCGGTGAAAGAAATTGGGACAAAATTGGGGGAAATTATTGTTTGATAGATGAGAGAGAGAGGAAAAAGGGGGTCAAAATTGCTTAATTTAACGGAACGATATGGTCGTGTGGTGATCCAAATATGGTGATGATCAATTGGACACAAATATGGCCCTAACTACACGATTGGAGTGAGCTAAAAATAGAAAATTTTATGTAATTTTTTATATTTTTGGATTTCATACGTATATAAGAGTTGTAGATTTCATATAATTTCTCGTTTACATAAAAACCACAACCTTTTATTTTTATTATTATTTTTTATTTTGTTTTTTATCTGTGTGTAATAAGTTTTTAATAAAAAAATTGATGATGTAATTGTTATAGTCGCGTAACATAGATGTTTATTAATTTTTTATTTTCAATCTTAACGAATTTATACAGGAGTTGGTGATTTAATACGTACAGTCGTGTAACATAGCTTTTGGTACGTGGACTCAATAATTTAAGCGTTTGAGTTGCTACTAAGTTTTTTATTTTATTTTGTTTTCTTTATGTAGTTATAGTAATGCAGTTGTTTTGTGTGTCCGAGCTCTCCCCGCGGAAACACCTTTAAGCGTTTTTTTGTTACATAGTTTTTTATTTTCGTTTTCTTTACGTAGTGTTATAGCAATGAAACTATTTTGTGTGCATATGTTATCCCCGTAGCAACACTTTTATTAGTATTATTTTTTATTCTTTTTAAATTATTTTTAAAAGCTCCATTTGTTTTATTTAGTTCACACAATTATCTTTAGGTATATATATAACGAGATGGTTACCACCCCGCGCGTTGCTGCGGGGTTTAAATTGTATAATGAACGAAAGTAAAAAAATTAAGTGGTATAAAACGTAAAAGTCTAAAAGTCTCGTGGTGAAAGTATAAAACTATAACGAAAGTTAAAAAGTTAAGGGGTATAAAACGTAAAAGTCTAAAAGTCTCGTGGTGCACGGCGTTGAATTTATATGCTCAACGAAAGTTAAAAAGTTAGGAGTATAAAACGTAAAAGTCTAAAAGTCTCGTGATGAAAGTATAAACTATAAAAGTATACTAAAAGCGAAAGTAGAAAAGTTAAAAGTTTCGTGGTCAAAGAAGAACACAACAAAACTTAAAACAAAAAAAAAAGTTTTAAAAGTTAGAGAGTTAAAAAGTTAAAGGGTATAAAACGTAAAAGTTTAAAAGTCTTGTGGTATAAGTATACTAATAAAAAAAATAAAATGTTAAAAGTTTCGTGGCCAAAGTAAAATATAACAAAACTTAAAACAGAAAAAAAAACTTTGACGAAGTATAAAACTATGAAAAAAGTCATCGTCAAAGTAAAAAACTCTAAAAGTATACTAAAAATGAAATTAGTCGAATAAAAAACGAAAGTTAAAAAGTTAAGGGGTATAAAACGTAAAATTCTCGTGATGGAAGTATAAAATATAAAAGTATACTAAAAACGAAAGTAGAAAAGTTAAAAGTTTCGTGGCCAAAGTAGAAGACAACAAAACTTAAAACAAAAGCAAAAAAAAAAAACTTTAAAAGTTTGAGGGTAGAAAACGTAAAATTATGAAACATATGTGGCCAAACTATGAAAACCGAAAGTTTGCTATTTCATTAAAAAAAACAAATTATAAAAGTTTAGGGGTAGAAAGCGTCAAAGCACCAAAGTCACGTGACCAAACTATGAGAAACGAAAACATCACTATTCATCCTCAATTTTTATTGTATATATATATAAGGGTTATTGGCCTAAAATACTCCCAACTATCTCAAATTGGCCGGGATCACTCCCAACTAATCTATTCACCACTGCCACCCCAAACTATTGACATATTTTCTTGTAACACTCCCCCCGTTAAATTTTTTTAACGGTGTTAATTTCCATCCCACGTGGCATCTGATGTGTCTGATTTATCCTACTGGACTGCCACCGTGGTAGAAACGATATAACCCCCCTTTTCCCCCAATCTCATTTAATAACCGGTGTTGAACCCTAATCCCCCCTCGATCGCTCATTGACTCCGACCCCTCAATCAATGTACAGAAATCCAAAATTGATCATCAAATCAGGTTAATTGAGCTTCAATTTCAACCCTAGCATGGCCGATTGTATCTCCATTAAGCTGTGGCACGGGGGTAGCATTCAACAGGCCGATTCAGAACAAAGGTATGTTGGTGAATCAAAACTTATTTCTGTAGAAGTTGACAAGCTGTCGTACTTTGAGCTAGTCGATTATGCTATGGAGACTGGTTCGTATGAATTTCCTCCTGCATTTTTCATGTTCTATTCGAAAATTGATGATGGATCTTTGAAGAGGTTAGACAATGATAGTGATGTTATCGAAATGGGGCTTTCTGTTACTGATAAATCAACTCAAGTGATAGAACTGTACATTCAACCCAGTAGCCAGCCCATTGTTATTGAAGCCCAGCCCAGTACCCAGCCCAGTACCCAGCCCAGTACCCAGCCCAGCTCTCAACCTATCAGGTATTCTAAGCTAACTGCTAGGAAAAGTGTGGCTGCCATACCACTAGAGGCAGTTGGTGATATAGATCAGGAGTACTCAGATCAGAATACTATATATTCTGATCTTAGTGGTTCAGATCAGGAGGCCACTGAGGCAGATAGTGAATCAGATCAGGATGATATTGAATCAGATCAGGATGAGGATGAGGACAATTATGATGATGTAGAGCTTGAAAGTTTAGATGGAGATGATGATGAGTGGAAGCAGTCAGTTGAGGCTTCTAAGAAAGTAAGAGAAGAAGATGTTTTGTCACAAAAGGCTTTGCTAGAACAATGTCTTAAAGAAGATGGTGAACCTGTTATAGGCTTGAAGGATCAAGTTGATGGCTACAGTAGTTATGAAGAATCAGATGGTGATGTGCATACACCTGGTGAAAGTGAAGAAGATGACATCAGAGGGACCAAAAATAAGGACCAGGTTCCATTTATAAGTGACCAAACTGACTGGAAAAAGTTCACTTGGGTTGTGGGAATTAGGTTTCCTTCAAGGGATGCATTTAGGCATGCAGTGAGAAAGTTTGCTGTTAGTAATGGTAGGAACCTTTACATAGCCAAGAGTGATAAAAACAGACAGGGTAGGATTCTTGTAAGATGTGTCAAAGGGTGCCCATTCACTCTGAGGTGTTCATTTCATAAGGGCAAAGAGTGTTACATGGTTAAAACAGTCAATAACAAGCACAACTGCCAGAGAAACATGAACAAGAACAGGCAATTAACTGCTGACTTCATTGCTAATGAGTTTCTACCATTGTTTAAGTCTAAGCCAAACTGGCCTGCCAAAGAGATCCAACTTGCAGTGAAAAAGAAGTACAAAGTGTTGATTGGCAACTGGCTTGCATATAAGGCCAAGGGTTCAGCCCATAGAAAGCTACATGGCTCTATGAAAGATCATTACAGCAAAGTTGGATCCTACCTGGCTGCTCTAAAACATGTTAATCCTGATTCAACATTCAATCTTGTGACAGCCCCACCAGCAGATCCATCATCATGTGACACATTTTTCAGATTGTTTATTTGCTTTGAAGGAGTTAGAAAAGGTATCTCTACATATTGTCTTTGTAATCTATGGTTGTTCATTTGAAAGCTGTTATCTTGAAGTTTTTGTCTTTCATTGTAGGATTTTTAGCAGGTTGTAGAAGGGTCTTATGTCTTGATGGTTGTTTCTTGAAAACCTTTCTTGGTGGTATGCTACTGGCAGCTGTAGGGAGAGATGCAAATGACCAGATGTTTCCATTAGCCTGGGCAGTGGTGGAAGGGGAGAATAATGATAGCTGGGAATGGTTCATGTGTCAATTGCAGACATGTTTGGAGGTAACTGATGGGGGTAAAGGATGGACTTTCATATCAGATCAGCAGAAGGTAAACTGTAACTCTTAAAGGATTGTATGTTTAGAACCTATAATGATTATTGCTTTTCTTTCAGGGTTTATTGAATGCAGTGGCATTGGTGTGGAGAAATGCTGAACACAGGAATTGTGCAAGGCATATTTATGCTAATTGGCACAAGACCTATAAAGGAGAGGATCTGAAAGGTGTGTTTTGGAAAGCAGTTAGAGCTTACTGTGAAGCTGACTACAATGAAGCTATCAAAGAAATGAAGGAAATGTCAGAAGATGCTGCCGAGGCATTCTTGAAACAGAATCCCAAATGCTTTACTAGATGTTTTCTAGACACACACACCAAATGTGATGTAATTGTCAGCAATATGGCAGAAACATTCAATGGCTACATAGTTCAGGCCAGATCCAAGCATATAATCCACATGTTAGAAGACATCAGAGTTTTAATAATGACAAGGCTAATCCAAAAACACACTCAAATGTTGCAGAAGGATGTGGTTCTTTGTCCTAGGATCCAGTTCAAAGTTGATAAGGCAAAAGAAAGAGCTATCCAATGTGAAGTCTTCCCATCATCAGTGGATATTTTTCAAGTGAGAGATCATGTTGATGAGGTTTCTGTAGATCTGATAAGGAAGACATGTTCTTGCAGAAAATGGGACTTAAGGGGAACACCATGTAGACATGTCTGTGCAGTGGCAGGTTTTTTGGGTAAAGGTGCTGAGGAATATGTGGATCCATGTTACTATAAGGAAACCTACCTAAAGTCATATCAATTCACTATACCTCCCATGGCATCTGAAAAGTATTGGCCTTGCATTATAAAGCCTTTGGATCCACCTCCTATCAAGAATGCTCCTGGCAGGCCCAAGAAAAGGAGAAAAAGAGATCCACATGAGGATCCTAAAAAGCCAGGTAAGTTGACTAAGCATGGAATTGTGATGAGTTGCAGTGTATGCAAGGGGAAAGATCACAACAGAAAGAGATGCCCTTCAATTGGCCAAACATCCACAACTGCAGTTAAAAGAGGTAGAGGAAGACCAAGGAAGAACATTGGTCAATCAACATCAACTGTGGAGCCAACTGGTAGGGTGGAGTCAACTATGCAGCCAACTGGTAGGGGTAGGGGTAGGGGTAGGGGTAGGGGTATGGGTAGGGGTAGGGGGAGGTCAAACACTTGATGTTATGTTAACTTTTGTAATGACTTTAGTATTTTGGATGTTACTTTAGTATTTTGGATGTTATGTTAACTTTTGTGGTATGTTTGACCCATTTGAACCTATTTGGGTGTTATGTTCTTTTGGAATGAATTTGGAATGTAGTCTTTGTTTGTAGTATATTATTTGTCATTCATGTCCCATTTGAACAGAATTTGCAGCCCCCTTTGTAACATAACCAATTTGTAACATAACCAATTTGACACAGTTTTAGCAAACATAAAAGTGCATTTTATTACACAAATATATTCCAACCAAAACACTTAACCATATTCCAACCAAAACATGTTAACATATTCCATTACATAATGCTACAATCAAACCAACAGTTTCATAGATATACCTAATCAAATACAACTTTTAGAAATGAAATTACAACTACTAAAACAAACAAGGTTTTGAAATTCATGTTCCACTTAGACTTGTTCCTTGTAATCTCATCCTTCAATTTTTGTATCTCCTCCTGCAACACCTTCTTTTCCAGTTCCAATTGCACCACTGTGTCATCACCCTCCTCTTTGAACAAGTTAAACAATTCGTTTTTCCAAATGAAAAATTTGCAATCATTTCCCTGTAAATCAAAACAGAGGAATAAGAAAATGTTTAAAATCAAATTTTGAATGGTGAAAAGAGTATAGATTGAACAAACCGGCCAAAGACGACAACCATAGAACTCTTCACCCATTCGAGCACTCTTAATCCCAGCAAATCTACGTATTGCAGGAATGTCGTGGTAGCAATACACGGTCCCATTGCTGTCAATCTTCATATAGTGATGTCGATTTTGGTCAGCAGTTGAGGATGAAGCTGATGATGATCGATTCATGGAGCCTGGTACCTGAGAACTCTCGATGACGATGAAGATGAGTTTTGGGAACAAATCTAGGGTTTTAATCGGTTCAGATCAGGTGGAAACTGTTTTTTATTTTGATTTAATTTAATTCATTTAATGAGACACATCAGATGCCACGTGGGATGGAAATTAACACCGTTAAAAAAATTTAACGGGGGGAGTGTTACAAGAAAATATGTCAATAGTTTGGGGTGGCAGTGGTGAATAGATTAGTTGGGAGTGATCCCGGCCAATTTGAGATAGTTGGGAGTATTTTAGGCCAATAACCCTATATATAATTGTTTATAATGTTATATTTAACCAAAACTTATAATTTTAGCGTTGTTGTGTGGTCTTCTTTCATTTTCGTTTTCTTTACACTGCGTTTTAGCAATGCAGTTGTTTTGTATACTCAGGTTATCCTCGTGGCAACGCACAAGGTAGTAAGATCTATTCCTTTCAAAACCAATAATATGTTAAGAATATAAAAATATATTAAAACGTATAAAAACATTAATATATTCAAAACTAATAATATAGTGAGAATTGTAAGAATCATATTTTTTTAGGTTTATTATATTTTAATAATCCAAGTTATGTCATTTTGGCCGGTATTAATTCAATTACGTTTATTCCCTCTAATAATCCGAATTATCAAAGTATTGAAAATCTTGCACCTTCGATAAAAATACCCTAACACCGTTAGTTGTTTGCTGACATGACATCCTATGTGTTTTTTTAACAAAGTTATTAAAATGGAGGTAGTGTCTTTGTAAATTCTATATTTGTAAAAATACCCTAACTTTGTTTTTAAAGAAACCATTAACGGCATATACCCATCGGACGGGTTCTCCGGCAACACCACTAACGGCGACGCAAATGTTCCAAACTTATTCTGGCTGTAATTATCTCCGGCGCAAACTCTGAAGAGGCTTGTGGTGGTTGGAAGTGGGATATCTGAAGGATGTGTAGTATCTATCGACGGTGACGATTGCTTTGGAAGGAGAAGAGGGGAATTCATCGGGGTCGAGAGGGAAGCAAAGGGGGGAGTGGAACAGTGGTGACTGGTTGGAGCAGTGACGGAAGAAGAAAGCGGTTCGCCGGTGAAGAAGGAACCGGATAAATCTTATAGATAATATGTCCATAATTTATTATAAGCAAATTAGATTAAATAATCCCAAGTTTAATCAACTGGCCGACAATAATCGCAATTAACGAAATGGTTACTATCGAGCCCAACTTTTAACTTATTATCCTACAACGATCCCTGACTAGCAGAAACTTAACGACGTTATGGATTTAAATAATACTAATCTCAAGTTTCATCAATTCGCCGACAGTAATCCCAAGTTCTATCAATGGCTGGCAATAATCTCATGTTTCATAAATAACTAACGTTGTTAAGCTTTCCTTAGTCGGGGAATCGTTGTAGGAAAATTCTTTAAAAGTTAGACTTTATAATAAGCATTTCGTCATTTGAGATCATATCAGCCAGTTCATGAAACTTGAAATTATTTAAACCCAATTTGCCTTTATTGTATGATATTAAAGATAAGTAAAAGTATATCTATACTCAATCTTCGATGAATGTGATTGTTTGTATGTGTATTAGATCATGCCCATTTCTGGTTTACGGTGTGGTATTTGTACTACACTTTGAGTCATGACGTCATGATGACGTTAGATAATTGCCTGACCCCTTGCCTCTAATTGGTCGCCTTGGGTCCCACCTTTTACTAAGGACACATGGTTGTGTACCATAGGGTGGAAGAGAAGATTTTGTGGCACCCATTGATCTGACATGATATCTTAACAAACCTTATGGAAGCCCGTGCTCGACACCAGTAACGGGTGACAACTATGTTCGGTTGTGATTGGTGCGGCAACAAGTTTGGTGGTGGTGTCAAAAGGCGATGGTAGGAGTTGAAATCAGTGCCAGGTCGGTGTCAGGCTTGCTGGCAAGAAGGACGTGATTCGAAAGGAATATAAAATACTTTACTTTGAGGAACTAAATTCCAATTCATTTCTTAACTACCAATCAACCATAATAAGAAATGAAATCCTAATTCCAATCAAACTCTCTAAACCAAAAGCACCCTAAATTGTAAAAGTAATATCCGAACACTTGATGTCATGAACCCAAACCCATCAGTTGATGGAGATTAACACATTGAGAGACTTAAATCCTTTGCTTTCAGACCTTGATCTAAATCATGACTTTATGGATCCCTAGAAACAGTTTTTTCCTTCGGTTTACATTTATACTGCCTATGACCCTAGCACGAGGACTCGTTAGTACATGGACCGCCGAATATAGGTCTCATATAAGTATGGTCAAACCTTCTCCAGTAAGAGTGGATCGTGTAAACGGGCCTGTCCATTAGCATTGACATGTTTTCTTTGGCTCTTGACAGATTCTCTGAAGCAGATTCTTCTAAAGATAGTAATGGAAGTGTCATATCTTCTTTTGGAGATCCGGGGTCCCGGGGGTTCCTCCTGTTGGCGTTTGAATCAGTTGCAGGAAGTAGATAATCTACTAGCGGTTTTGTCAAGAAACCAAACACCTGGAAAAAACGCCTGGAAACTTAAAAAAATATCTAATAAAACCCGAAAGCTTAAAAAAGATTCTGATAAACACCCACAAAAAATTAGTAATAAATGTTGTTTTTTCAATGTGCTACACTAAAATGGCCCCTAAGTACTTGTTGTCAAGGTTAGAGAAAATATCAAAAACAAACTTTTTGAAGGTTTTTATGCAATTTGCCTCTTAAAGGTGACATACGGGGCGGGTCAACAGGATTGGATAACTGTTAAAACAGGTTTCGCTGGTCGAACTGAACAACTTTACGGGTCAACTGGTTGGAACCAGTAATGTGAGAAGCATCACTGATTTGATTATTAATGTTTTTTGCTGACAGAATTACTTACAACGGTACTGAAGAGCACAATCACAATAGTAGTGGTGATCATTGTAGCATTGTTTGGGTCCAGTGTCACTCCAGAGTGCGTAAACTAGATAATACCACCCGAATGATATATTTAATTATTCGTCTAGATGTCATAATCGGAAAAAAAATGTCCTAACAAAATACCTGTTTAAATGCCAAGGCTATAGAGACGGCACCCCTCATCAGACCCGCCCACCAGATTACCATCTAAACAACAAATTCGAAAACGTAAAGTAAACTCAGAATATAAACAGAAATGCATCCATGCATGTGTGCGCGTGTGTGTATCAACCTGGTGGTGTCCAGAGATCTTTGATGACTCTCCCCCACTTCTGTGCATGTAATTAGACATAATGGAAAGTGGAAACACCAAAGCGACGCGCCCGATGGCTATTAAAAACATCACGGTGCTGTAAAGGGCCATTTTGGTCCCAAAACTGTGACAAAAAACAAAATTATGTCAAGTAAACCAATTATGATAACATAAAGAAAGGAAACATATGTTACACGCTACTCAGACTTGTAGATTAAATTTGTAAAATGGCCACAGTTACCTTAATGTGCTCATTTTCCATTTCTCGTAGTCCAGAGCATCCATTCCCACATATAGGAATATAAATGTTTCAGCAATAAAAGACAATGTTGCAAATGCATACCTGCAAACAAAAAACTCTTCAAGATAAGTAACCAGGGCACCTCTAAGTAAATTATTTCTTATATTCTAATTTTAGGGCACTTTTGGAGTTAATTTGATCGCTTAATTTCTTTCCAAATGTTAAATGAGAAGTGAAGGACAGACCGACTATATTTGTAACATCCGGTCACTCATACCAACCATTATTGTCCACTTTGCCTGCAAGGAGTTCACGGTTTGTCACCCATCCTATAATTACTCATTTACTCCACACAAGCACACCCTAATTGTGAAGCATGCTTAACTGTGGAGTTTTCCTCATTCAATGTGCCCAAAACGGGTTGATGGTATTTGAGGTGGAGCCTTTCTTGTGTGATCAATAATCTCTCCTACGGACGAAACGTAATGATATAGGATTTGCCTAAGGTCTTACAATATCTACATGCATTTGACCATACATACCTGGTAGTGATTCTTGAGCTTTCAGTCACATTATGCCATGAATAGTGAGACATTAAAACCCCAGCAAAAAAGACTGTCAGAATCCCACTGAGCTCAAATAGCTACAAAAAGCAACACAATTTGATGTTGATGATAAAAATTCGTACAGGGATATACACTAAATGAATACATAATCAGTGACTCGTGCAACAATTTACCTCTGCCAACATGTAGGACAAATATGCTACTAGAACCATCAAAGCAATTTCTCGAACACTTGAATGCCTGTTACAGAGATATGTAAGGCAAATGGGAGTATTGGTATGCATATACTCTCTAGAAAAAAAAAATTATTATCTTTCCATGGTACACCAATTAAATTTATTTTCATATACAAAACAAATCTTAACTTGCCAAAGGACAGGCCTCTAAGAATGAATGCTGTCACAAGGCCAGCCTGCATAAAACAAGTCATGGAGATTGTCAGTTACATGTGAGTACATGAAGGTAGGAAGAAAAATGAAGTTCATGAGCTTGCATGGTATCTTTATTTTGGAGTAAATTACGAATTTAGCCCATGTGCTTTTATAACAGCAATGCGGATCCTCAAAAGAAGTCTCAAGTAAACAAGTGGACTCCAAAATGTTTCATTTGATGTTTATATGAGTTTTTCATTGAATTAACAGGACACGAAATTGAACTAACTGCGATTCCAAGAACCGTGCTTGTAGTGAATAGATATAGAAAATCTAGAAATATCCGAAGAGCTGTCTGGCCATTAAGTGTATCTGCGTTAATTTTTTGAACCGCATTGAAGAGTACGACAGATGTTGCATCATTTACTACTCCTTCACCAAAGACTAAGCTGTATAGCAAAGGCGTCTCCTCTTGGCTCAAAACCTTCACACAAATTTTTCATAAATAACGGTTACTAAAATGACACCACAGAAACATAACATTCATAGGGCTTATTTAAGCTGACCAACCTGTAATGTACATACAGTGTCTGTTGAGGAGAAAATGGTCCCGATACCTTCAAGTAGAGTTAATTGTTACAACAGTTATGAGTCATGGGGCATGTTCCATACGGAACCAGTTTAAAGTACAGAACTGTGAGAACCACATAATTTACTTGTACGTAGTGTTGAAAAATATAATGGGATAGAAAAGGGAATGGGTTAAGAGTTACATAAACGCCTTAGGTATCACATTTAAAGCAATATGTACAAGTGGTTATGCTGTTCTCACAGTTCTCTACTTAAAACTGGTTTTGTATTGAGCATTCCTATATGAGTTGAAGGATTATTAAAAGAAAGAGTTGATAGATTCTCATACTTAGATACTCGCTGATAGACAAACCTCCAAATCCTAACTTTGGAAACAACCACCAGCTACCTACATAACGCCAAGCATCACACTCCAGAGATCAGTATAAACGGAAAGATAAAATTAAACGATACACATAATTGTCACATAATACCAGCTGCGACTATAGATGTTGATATGAGCACACCGGCGACTCCAAACAGCATGATAGGGAAAAAGTTATGAAAGAACTGTTTCTTCTTCACTTGAAAGCTGTTCAAAGAACGATAAAAATTTGGTGACACTTGTACAACAACCAAGCTAATTAGTAATTCGACATCCCAAACAGGTGGGCACCGACCTTACCCGGCATTGAAAATTATGGGTGGAAGTAGGTAAATGAAGAACAATTCTTCATTGAATCTAAGCAGACGAGAACTTTTCCACTTGCTTGTGCATAAGATGATTGTTCCAACAATACACCCCTGTTTATGATATCAGAAAATGAGAGAACAGCAATGACATATAGGAGTTACCCTTTTTATAAATGTTTCATTGATGATTTGAATGAAAATCTTAATCTTTCTGATATCTACTAAGCAGATAGCTCACAACAGAATCATCAGAAACGTGGGACTGCTTTCTTAATGAAATAATGAGGTAATATACAAAACCTACAACTATATCGAAAGATGAGCTCACCTATGAATCTAAAGATCTTGTAAAAATTGTGGTTCCTATGGTTTAATCTAAGTCTGATAAATCTGCATCTAAAGATGTCTCAAACCACATATCTCTGGTAACAGAACCAGATGCAACAAATTGTTGATGTGAAATCAAACATGTTCATATCCGAATCTCCCCATCAACAGGGAAAATCATATGGTAGAATTAATGTGCATATGCAGGTTTATATCCCCATTGTTTAACGATTCTTCCATTCCAGTATTCACTGCAAACATCGAAGACTAGTAATGAATTCCATAACATGTTGAAGAAGTCGATGCAATCTGTAGCTACAGTTAGATACTATTATGTGGTTACTTAATTTTCTTAACTAAATAAAACCTTATTTTCCGGTTATCCAATCCTCTTGTTTGTACACTTCACAAAAGCATGGTGGCAGGAAAGCATGCACAACTTCTCTAGCCATACAACATCAGATTTCAAGCTAACTTCCCAACTCATTTAGGGATTTCTGGGTTCTGCTGCGAGGATACTTATCAATATAGTTCTATTATTTGCATTGAAATTTCACACCTTATGATATCCTTTAGTACATGAACTTCTATACAATCAAATTGAAAGCCAAGATAGTTGCGTATGTGTGATAACATTCATCCGACAAGTCTTCTTTCAGAACGTATTCTACTTGCGTCTTGGTCATAAAGAAGGTCCATATACATTACTTCATATCGAAGTATCTCTGTTAGTATGCACTTCACCTTTAAAGATTACCTTTCCATACTACTTAATCACACATCCCTCCGAGAACTCGTCCTCTTCTCGATCACCATGTTGTTATGGACAGTGCATGTTTTATGGGAACTCTTTGATACCATGGATATCTAAAAACAATAGGCCACTTCCCGGTCGTTAGTAGATAAATGTTTTAAAATAATAAATTCATACATTTGATTAGTATGATTAATTGTTCACTTGAGACTGTCAAGTGATTGTCCCACCTTCATGTTTCTGCTAAGTAGTTTATTATTATAATAATAATAATAATGTGATTATGAAAAAAATGCTGACCTATAAAATATCGAGTTAAGGATATTTTTAAAGTATATTGATGGATTGCTCGGGATAAGTATGTTTTTGAAAGCATCCGTGGACCGTGGCACGGTTGTCCTTGTCCGTGGGAGGAAAAGCGCCTCGTGGCTGTGCTTTGTTACTCCTCACTAACAAAGCATAGTCCGCGATACCATGTCTACAAACAAATTTGTGAAGAATGATTTTTTCTTATTGTATTTTTTTCCCTTTTACGCGTTTGAGGGTTTATGCAATGGAGGTACTTTGAGGATTCTCATTGAAGTTATTCAGCTTCTAAGTCTAACAAAGTTGGAATTTAGAGGTGTGTGTTTTCCTTAAAAGAAAAGACTGGATGGTTTGCTGATATGACAGTGACTTCCCTATGGGTTCTTGCTAATTCACTATAATCTACCAAACACCTAGAGCTAGACTACATGTCTTGCCGTACAAACTTTATAAAATAAAATAAGCAACAATTAGATCTGAGTAAACTTCGATGTAAGTTCAAGTAGCTGACATTTTAGCAAAAGCTTTAGAAAGTTTAACTTGCAGTCGGTTCGCACATTCGAAGTCGATGTCACCTGAGTTATTAACTTATTTGATTTTCGTTTGCATGTAGAAACTGCTCAACTAGCAATCAATCCACCAATAAAAACATGAAATGATTAACCAATTGGATCTGAGTAAACTTCGATCAAGATGTGAATATGTGATGGTAAATTATAATGACCTAGAAGTAAAATCGAAAAGAAGGATAGAAATTTTACGATGAGGATAGCAGCTATGGACTCGTTAAGCCATCGATACGTTTCAAGCAAGTGTCCGACGACTAAACATAAACACAGTACGGCGACGAACAATGTGATCGAAATGACGTCGCTATGAGTGCTCTCGATATTATTCATCGCTACATCAGAAAACAATGTCGAATTGTGACTCATCGTCTCCATTTTTCATTCGCTTCTCGATCAATCGCCGATCAACGCTTCCGTTGGAAATTTAGGGCTACGTAGTGACTGCGTGAGCATGTGTGTGAGAGAGAGAGAGATTTTCCCGGGAAAATTGGGGACGAAAAAGGAAGTGTCAGAGGGGTGGATGCATAAGAAATCGACACGTGGCGGACGCAAACGGTACACGTGCGTTTCAGGGAGCCTTCTGGTTCGGGTGGAAAAAACGGGTAGAGGACGGGACCGGTTTTAATTCGGAACGAGAATCACTATGGAGACCGGTTTGGTAGTAATCGGTTAGAAATCGACCCGACTCGGGACCGCTGGGTCAGTGATCGGTTTGGGACAATGTTTTTACAACCGGTTTCTGACTCTTTTGAAAAATTTAACGGTTAGAGACTACCATCTATGATATGTATTATGATATAATATTGATAATTTATATTACTTATTCAAACAATAAACAAGTATAATCGTGTGAAAAATAATATATCTTATGCGATGTGTATAGAAAGCATTTATCAATCTAAATTAAAACATACATAATCCTTGGGAAGCATCAAAACATCAAAAGTTAACTTTAAACCGTCAAGAGGGTAACAAAAAACATGAAAAAACAATATAAGAATAACAATACGATATTTTTGAACCAAATCGGAAATTGGAAACTGGGTCAGAAAATATGATTTCGATCAAACCAACTCAACTCAAAAGTCTGGATCGGATCTTATTGGAATATGAAATTATGATCTGGATCAAAATCCGCACAAGTAGCAACGTGTTAGGGTCAATGCAGAGCCAAATATGAGGCTCTGTGACGGTCATCCGACGTGAGAATAAGTGTTGGAGTAATCGGAGAACAAGAACATACATGTAAAGTATGAGAGCATAAATGAATACCTGTGCGACCCTAATTAAGGATTATATACTTGGGGTCGCATGGTAAGTGTCACGTACTTCCTGTGCATGGGCACACATGAGTGTTCTAGAAGGCTGACTAGATTTCAATTCAACTATTTGGGTCCTACGCGGAACTCTTTGACCCGCGAGATTACACGTAATTTTATCAATTTTATCGTGGTTTTGTTCAAATCATTTAAGGTCCACAGAATAATTAAATATTAAAGACACATGAAATCTGTTATATGCCATGTGTCGCTCGTCCGCACGGTTCAAGTGCATCAGCTGATCTAGGTCGTACGTCTCTAATACATATAGAGGATAAAAAGAAAACTATATAAAAAGTATTATAAATGTAAATAATGTCGAATCAACGGTGCACATAAATGAAAAATATTAATTTTAATATTTTTTATTTGTTTATGTTATTAAAACTCTTTGTAAATTACTTCGATTATTTCTAGACATTCTTTTTTTTATAAATATTTTAAATAAATATTAATTTTTGTTTTTTTATATTTTAAAGTACTAACACATTTGCATAATAGATGATATTTTTTTTAATTTTTAAATTAACTTTTGTGTTCTTCTAGCCCACTTTAACAAAAATTTAAATTTTAACATAAATTTTTATCAGATTTTGAACATGCTCCTATGACATGGTTATTTTTATACAAAACGAAACCACTGTGAAGTGTGGATAATACCTCTAACTTTTCTTAACAAAATAAACATGAAACATAAATCAACGAAGTGTGGATAATACCTCTAACTTTTCTTAACAAAATAAACATGAAACATAAGTCAACGGGTCTAAATACTCAATTGTTTTGAACTCAAATAGCAAAAAAAAAATGAACAAAAACACAAAACCCGCAAACAAGTTAAACAGCAAGGTAGAATAGGGCATAACCTTGGTAGTAAAAGGTAATTTTTTTCAAAACCAAACCGAACAACAAAGCAATTTCTTTTTCGGTTCACTTCTGAGACCAGATTTAAGAACGGGGTGGTATAATAGATAATTTTGTTCATCTTTTAACATACAATTGATATCGATGGGCTAAATTTAAAATGTAGTTAATAATGAGGGACTAGATCCAATGATCTCTAGCTTAATTGGCTAGAGGGAGGTACCAAAGACATTGTAATGTGGAGGTCTTGGGTTCAAGTCCCACTTGTAACTTGTAACAAAAAATAAAAACTAGGGGTTACATGTTGGGCCAGGGGGTTTTCTCATCTAAGGGTGAGTTTCCTCCTGATGGGGATTGAAGATGATCGGGTGGGTGGTGTAATGCCCCCGTCAGTGATCCAAATTTGCCGTTCAAAAAAGAAATAATGAGGGACTAGATATGTAGAAAGATTATAAAAAAAATTAAAAGTGTTGAAAACTTTATTCATAAGGGGTGTATTTAGAATTTTTACATAAACCCTAATCTCAAAGAAAAAGTGAATCCGTTTCATTCCAATTCTCAGATAAACCCCACCGCTGAAATCTGTTTTTTCTCCCTACCGGCGGTCGTGAAAACACTGGTAAAGAAAGCATCTGTTAAAACCTAAAAACCTAAGGCGACGTCAACCTCCGGCAAAACCCTAGCTATGGCGGCAACAAACCCCGCCGGAGTAGAGGCGCTTCATCGCCTAAAGTTAACAGAGCCACCGATGTATCTAACTCCGTCACCGGAACTTGCAAACGCCGCACGTACTGCTTCGGAGCACTTATTTGCGTTACTGAAACCGTACACTCCTAAATCACCTTTCGATCGCCTCCTTGTGGACGAGAAGTTCGACGCCGAGCAGATTTGGCAGCAAATTGACCTCCAATCTCAGCCGTTGATCTCCGCCATTTGCCGTCAGGTGAACAAGTTCGAGAAGGATCCGAAAGAGCTTAAAGGTATCTTCAAAAGCAGTGAATCTGAGCAAGAGAAACGGAGTGAGTTTGTTATGGAGAGAGAGGAAGAAGAAGAAGAGGATGAAGATAGCGAGGACGAGGATGACGTGGAAGAAAAAGATCATGAAATCAAAGAAGGTGAGAGAGAAATTAAAGAGGGAGGGTTTTTTGATGAGAAGGAGTTTTATGATGATGAAGCTATAGATTATGGACTTACTAAATGGAAACAAGGGTTAGAAGATGATGAAGATGATGAGGTGAGCATGAATGTTGGAAGAATTACACACTTTAGCAATTAATCTATTTCTCAACTTAATTTTGTTAATAAATTGGTCTAACTTGTTTGATTTTGGGTTGGGGATACTATAGTTGTGGTTTGAAATTGGAATTAGAGCTTATTTAGTTTCAAATTCTGTATGAACTTGTTTGATCATTCCACTTGGTTATTGCAGCTTGGAATTCTGGAACTGGCAGGGGAAGAAGACAATTCGGATGCTGAAAAGATTAAGTGAGAACTTTAACTACCCATTAGTGTCTTTTGAATGATGATATTACATTATTACATGATAAATGTAGGTGTTATGTTTTTGTTCCAATGGTGAGTTCTGAAAATTATTGTTTGCCTTTGGCAGATACGACGACTTTTATACATCCAATAAGAAACATGACCAAAACAAGAAATCTAAAGTGAACAAGGAAGTTGAAGATACAGAGATGAGTGATGAAGAGGAAAATGAGGGTTCAGATGTAGAAGATGATGAAGACAGTGATGAAGACGTTGACCAAGAAGACGAAGGTTTCGCCGATGACTTGGCTTCTGACGAGGAGGTATTTTTCTTACAAATCGCCGACATTATTTTGCTGTTGGATACTGAAAGATACTAACAATCCAATTTTTTTATAAACTCTTGTAGGCAATGAAAGACAATCTTTCTACTCATGAGAAGCAGCTCTTAGAACAACGTGCCAAAATAGAGCAAGTGGAGAAGGAAAGTTTAGATGTGAAGGCATGGACCATGCAGGGAGAGGTGCAAAATCTCAATTACTAATCATGGATAATTGGGACATGTAATCTCTATAGCAACTTGTTTGTTTACTTGGGTATATTGTGGCAGGTAAATGCTACTAAAAGACCTAAAAATAGTGCATTGGAAGTTGATTTGGATTGGGAACGCAATGCAAAGCCGCCACCTGTAATAACAGAGGAGGTTTCCCAGTCCATTGAAGAACTAATCATGAAACGTATATCTGAGGGACATTTTGATGATGTTCAAAGAGTTGACAGGTTACCTTCTAAAGCACCAAGGGAAATGAAGGAATTGGTAAACCATCACAAACAGCTATATCTTATTGTTCTTTAATTACTTATATTTTGTTGGTTTTATGTATGTTTGTGGGGATATAATTATAAATCTTGAATGTTCACTTTGCAGGATGAAAATCAGAGTAAGAAGGGCCTTGGTGAATTATATGCGGTTAGTATCACCTGCTTTAGACAGTCTGTTGATTGCTTTGTTTAATACTTGTGGTCTATTTATATTTTATATGGATATTACATAAAAGGTTTCATCTTTATATGTGATGTAATACATAAATAGCAAGTTCTTAGCCGTGGTTTGTTCTACTTAAAATCTATTTACGTTTTTTTTTACTTGTGTTTTTGCAGGATGAGTATGCTCAAAAGACTGGACTAGTTTCACAAGCATTGTCTTTTTCTGATGAGCAAAAGAAGGAGGTGCTTCTTTTTCTCAAATTACTTGTTATTGCTTTATTTCCCTTGTAATTTTACCACAAGTTTCTTATGGATATATCATCTTATGTTGTTAGGCAACTGTTCTTTTCAAGAAATTGTGCTTAAAGTTGGACGCCCTCTCACATTTCCACTTCACTCCAAAACCAGTATGCATCCGTTATTCATACATATCTTTGTTTCCTGGTCTCCTTAAATTACTGTAATATTAATACATAGGTGAAATATTTTTAAAAATAGGTGATTGAAGACATGTCTATTCAAACAAATGTACCTGCTCTAGCAATGGAAGAGGTATGCATTTCTCTGCATCAATTTTAACTGAATATTTTTAATCTGGGCTTTTCATATTTTGAATTGGTTAAATATTTGATGTTTTTTATGGATGTAGATTGCCCCGCTGGTAGTGTCGGATGCAGCCATGCTGGCACCTGAGGAGGTATTTTCTGGTAAAGGAGACATTAAGGAAGAAGCAGAGCTAACACAGGAAGATAGAAAGAGAAGGAGAGCTAGCAAGAAAAGAAAATTTAAAGGTAACACATAAGCTTAAGTAAAATCTTGATTATTTGTTAAATATCTAAAATACATGTAAAACCAAGAGTAATTCCAAGTGTTTATTATGATCGAGGACGATTAGGTGATTATATCCTTTTGAAATAATCTTTAAGTAGTTATTAGTTCATTACTTTATTTATATGGTTCTTTGTCAATGTCAACCAGTTTATGTGAAAAATCGGTTGATTTTCTTTTATTATAATGCTAACTGGTCAAACAGGTAAAAACAAAAAGAAACTTAACTATAAGGGTTACATATCAAATGGTCGAGCTTATTGAAAGTAGTCCATGGCATAGTGAAGTGTTTATAACCTTTCAAATTGTTATATTAAGAACAACTTGAATCATTATCTTAAGAATAGTTTATTTAATCAGATTTAATTTGTTACGTGCTTATCTCACTGTTTGCTTTGGATGATGATGGCAGCTGAGAATGCGAAGAAAGCAGCAAAGAAGCCACGTGAGAACAAACAGACTGCTGGTGATGGTGAGGACAATACTCCCTCCTCTGAACCCTAAGATTACTTTCCTACATGTCCTTGTAAAAGTTTAAGATTTCATCTGTTATGTGTATGATATATCCTAAATTTTACAAGATGTTTCACTTAACAAATTAACAGGAAACATATGCTATTATGATGAATCATTTTGGCACATAATGTTCTCTTTGTTTATTCAGTACTAACCAACAGATGCTATTTTATATAGTATGGAATGTGTTATATGATATTCTTAGTATGATCAAATTTGGAACTGTCTCGAAACATGTTAATTTTTTTTGTTCATGTAATACACAGGCAAGGAAGAATAATGATCTTCAAGAAAGATGGAACAATTTTGATGGTTTTGATTCTGTACAAGCGGAGAAGATGGGAATAGCAAATGTTGACCAAACAGGTTAGATATCAGGAAAAGTTTTGTTTTTAAATCTGATCTCTTTTGTAGTACTTATTTTATTATTTATAAATGAAATTCATTGCATACCTATCAATTTTTTACCAATCCAATTTTATTTTTACGTTTCCTATATATCCACGATACAAGTTTATTTAATTCGTGTAACTTTTTGAACAAATTAAGTGAACGTGTTACATGTAGTTGATCTGTTTGGTGAATGGCTTGCAAATAAACAAGCTCATGCTGTTAACCATGTATTTATAGATATATCATATGATCAAACATTCATCCACAATCACAACAATGATGACCCTGTTTTTTCATTGTAAACCGACTTCATTAACTTATTCTTGAGATCTTAGCAGAGTTGCTGGCAATTGCACCTTCTATGGTCGCCAGTTTTCCAGCTTGATGTTTCTCCATAATAGCTCTGGAAAAAGGCCATATCCAGTTAACCCACCATCAACAAAAAATCAAAAAACCTATGCTTCCCGCCTGTAAACACATTAAGGCAGATTGGATTTCACCATCACCTTCCAAATCCTTATGGATACAAATGTAGATATGAATTAGTTCATGGAAAGATTCAGAACTCATTATCTTCACCCGGTTCAATAACTTTGTATTTTCACATTTTTGCAATATCCACACCAGCCACTAGGTTTTTGCTGTTTAGTTGTAAGAACTCATGATTGGAGAGATTAGCGACTAATCTATGGGTTGTTGTCTTTTAAAATAACATCGGAACTTATTTCAGATCGAGTAATAATCAGTGGTAACTATCTACCGGATTTGAACAATGGTAATCGAGAATTAGTGGCAGCTGAGCTGTAGTGGTAGTTTGCTCCTAAGTAGTAACAAGTTACTACATATTTTCTCACTTGCGTAATTGTCTAATTGTTGACATTCATGATAACCGACTGTTAATTGAAATGTAGTGAAGATTCGTTTCCTATATAACTAACGAAGGTTTTGGTCTCGTGAGATGACCTTAGGGTGTGTTTCTCCCGACTACGTACATGTTGCTTCAACTCGTTTCCAACATGACGCACACCGACAAGTAAAGTGCTTTTTGCATAGAGAGCGACATCTGTTTTCTTCTTATTTTCACTTCCGGTGAGAGAGAGAGTTTTTATGTTTCAAGGGGATAAAAGACTTTTCGACTTTCAGGGGAAATAAGAAGGCTGAGAGGGACAAACACGTCCAGTAAAAAAATAAATCATAATAAAGTAACACCAAAATGGACAGTTATAAAAAATTGGTAAGACATCCTTATATCTGAACATAGGTTATTTATTCTTTTATATGGTTCGGCCAAAATTTTCAAGCCAACGAAACCAAACCCGCAAACTTCATGTTGATTTTGGGCGCTAATTCAGTTGGTTTAGTTTGAAAAGATTTCGATTGAAGTTCTTGATTCTACCAAGATTTAAGCCAAAAACAGCCAAACAGAACCATGTTTATCTAACAAATTCTACAAAACAGAAAAAATCTTGAATTGACAAGCAGTTATAACTTATAAGCCCAACCGAAACGAACCAAGCAAGTCCCTCAAAATCTACAAACTGACAATTAGTTAACAAGTTAAAAGAATATAAATGTAAGGCAGCTTTCAATAACTGTTTTCAGGCACCAAACTCAATATTCAGGTATCGCGAGTCTCCTGAAGGAATGTTATTACAATCTATCTCTCCCAACTCTAAACGAATATTATCCGTATCAACGACTACTCTACAAGGTACAACATTTCCTTTACCAAATACAATACTACAATTCTCGTATACACCCTCTTTAGGTGGAAGATTCAATAAACACGATTTGGGAAACGTCATGTTCTTGTTGCTGATAAGTTCATCATTTAGCATTAATATTAAACGATGGTGGCGACCAAGAAGCTCAGAAACATAACTCATGTCTCCCTCTGAAAGCGCATAACGAACACGGGTAGATGACACCTGTCCTCTTTCTTTAGTGTCAGTGAATTCCCTGTTTAATATGGTCTGTTTGTTGTCCATCACTGGGTTTATGATGTATGCCTCTATACCATACTCTTCACATAACCTTGACAGCTCAGATGCATCTCCTGAGGCTCTGTAACCAAATCGATAGTTTTTACCTGCCATCATATAAGATCAACCGTTACTTTTGAGGTTAAACATGTTATGTGTGTAGATGTAGCAAAATGGGAGGTTTGGCGCCCGGCGGGTTTAGTTGAGGTAGAGTTTGCAAACACTGTCGTATCAGTTTTTATTTATATATCTCACTATATGTGACAAATTCGATTATAGAAATTATATTACGCAATAGTAATCTGTTTTTTCTTAAAGCAATTTAGGAGGTTCTATGGATTTGAAAATAACTCTAGGGGACATTCAACAACTTTGGCTAGCTTCTTTCTTAGGTGGTTTTTTTCAATCTTACTAATTTGACCTGTCAGAGATATCATACTAATTTGAAACTGTCACATTTTTATTTTGAAGGGCAACTCACACACACACACCCATCTAATCAATCACTCCCAACACGCAGTCTGCAGCCCACAGCAGGTGTCACATCTATGCAGGTGGTTTGAGGTGTGCTTGAAAAGTGATTATATGATATTAAGTAAAATGGAATCATATTATTGATTGTAATAAAATATGTTGCAGAATATTGTTGTAATAATCACTTTGATGGTGTTGAGTGCATGAGTATTCAAACTATTAAAGTAACAAGTAAAGTCAAGTTATGTACCTGCCACAACACCACGTACACCGAGCTCTTTTGATAACTTCTCCACAAACTGACGCGGTGTCAGATTTCTCACTTTAGAGAACTCGACCTCAAGCTCTGTGGGTGTCACTTCCCCGCACCAAGTAGACCATGATGCAAGCACCCGTTCACGATCACATTTGGCTACTACAGGAGCCCTGTTCAAATGACTTAGATTTTAGACTTTTAGGACAGCAATGGGTCGGGCTGGTTTTGTCAACACTTTTTGTCCAAATTACAAAAATTGTAAACAATTGATGTATTATATAGTTTTAGAAAACACGATACGGAAATCTTTAAATTATATTATAATATAATGGTTTAGAAGGTTGTAGCCATTTATATACACTTTAGGCAACTTCTGATGCATTCGACCGGTTATCAATGAAAACACAACCCAAATTGACCCGTCTTCATATGAATGGGACGATATACCTAGGCTCCCAGCCAAGAACTTCTGCCATTCCAGTAAATGATAGCAGGAATGGAGTGCCTGCCTTTGCTGCTTGAATAGCAAGCTCACGATGACCAATATGTAGTGCATCAAACTTTCCCAACGCAACTATCCCCCCTAGAAAATGAAATTAAACTGTTTAAAATAAACAAAAGAACACAACATGTGTAATTTAAAGTTTGTCAAAGAACCATTTTTTTGTTAGGGGTCTTATTTACATGGTGTTATAAGAAATGTATATGATATCAATAATAATAATACCTGCCACAGATGGAAAATGTTCAGAGCGAGGTGTGCCATCATCTTCCTGTTGGCTTCGCCCAATTTAACATATAGATTAGAAACTTATAATACACCATCAATCAAAGAACAGAGCAAAAGGTAAAACAAAGTGCAGTGGACAATTTCAATCTATATGAAAAGCTATGTATAATAATTAAATGTCACAAAGTACGCTGTTTCACTTACAAGTTGCAACCTCACACCTACTAGAGAATGAAACAAAAGGCAGAACAAAGTGACACTATAGGAGGTGATATTAATCCGTTTATGTAAAAATTTGTCAAATTTCAGGTTATATTTTATTGATAACAGGTCAGACTTGTAAAGTTAAAAATAATAAAGGAAACAAGGCATATGCTTAAAAGTTGTACGGAGTATACTAATGTTTACTACCTCTTGAATTGTTTCACTCACTCAAAATCAAATCATACTTTTCAGTTCTTATAATAGTTTGCAATCATAATAAAAATGTATTTATTATAAAACAAGGAAAACAGACAGAATATGTTAATTGTTCAATCAAAACAATCCTTTCTGAACCCGTTTGGTACCGACCCACCCACCCATTTTGCCAACCTATGAAAGTTAGTTATTAAAATGCACACCTTGTTACTTTCGTGTTCGAAGAAGATAAAGAGAGAACCCTTCTAGAAGCTCCTTGCACTGTACTTGGTAACCTAATCCCCCTAAGAAAACACAAATATTGGGGCGCATTACAGCCTTAGTTTTACATGCCAATGCAATAAGTAGTTTACACAAATTAAACATACCCGTTCAGGTGGACAAACAACTTCTGATTCATGAGCATTGTTGTTTCATACGGATTGGACTGCACTACAATGAAATTGCAATATCTACCACAGATGTGATGATGTGATCCCAAAGGCCATGAAGGCTGCCAGAATTCAGGGCCGAAGAAATTTAAACAGGTATACTTGAAGAATACAAAACAAGCAGGGCTGAGGGAAGCAGGTATAAATGTAATTATTGACTTCTTGGACCATCGTATTTTGCTTTTCTTTACAACTTAATCATCTGTTTTGTCAAAAGGTAAGATGAGAAGTCAACAGGGCTTTTCTTTGCCCAATACAGCTCAATCTTTACAAGGTTTCTTTTAGCATTTCCGAAGAATCACTGCGTTTTTAAAGAAAGTCAAGTACGATGACTCAAAAAGCTAACAATTCATGGAAAATATGTTGTAAAGAATGAACTAAAAGATGACGGCCTAATGCTAACATCTCCGGTCTGAAACAAAGGGAATGATTAAATAGGCACATAGTTCTATAGAAGTGTTTTGACCCTTAGTCAAATAACTAAAATGCCCAAGAAATAGATGAAATCTGTGGACCAAAGTCAATGTTATGTTTATTTAGTAATAGTGCAATCTCAGATCAAACTTTCATCAAGAAAACCAAATGATCATGCATTCAGGACATCACATTCACAACGGAGATGCATATGTTCTGGAATATAACAACGGCGCACTTGTTATTTTACTCAGATGTTTCAATCGTATGAAATGCATCACAGAAAAGGCAACTGCGTTGCTGGCTTCTTTCTAAGCAACCACAACCCCATCATGGAATACAAATTAGACCCTAATACATTTTTCTAATATTCCAATGTAGCCTAACTGAACAATCAAATCATAGCTTCATTTGCAGGTTCTTTGGTTTTTGGCCCCTTTTAAAACCTTAAACCTATTGATTTTATAATTATTTAGGTTAATTTAATCAGAGTTCAATACTTGCTGAAAATTAATTATTGAAACATACAATTACCTAACTATCCATATCTTTAACAAACTTATTATTCAATTCCTGTTCCTAGTTTCCAAGTTCCAATAATGACAATGAAAATGCACATCTAGACTCCATGGTCTACTTTATATAGCGATGCAAAAATTGTCTTCATAGAACTAGCTTAGCTTTCAATTCTTCACCAATAACAGCATATGATGACCAGAAACCAAAGAATCTACGTACAATTACTGCCGCCATTTATGTCAAAACAAGTGTCAAGGATAATGCGATGTATACAGTTATACAATATACTACATAAAGCAAGAGGACGGGATCCAGATGTAAAGTAGCACTGACCGGAAATGAACTAGTCCGCTCGGAGATGGAGTTTCCTCCGATTTGGATTTGGCGAGCTCCGGTGAGCGGCTGCGAAGGAGATGAACGACTGCAGGTGGAGAAAGTTTGGAATCATCAACATTCAATAGCCTCATAGTTGGGTATTTTCTATCTTTTTAGAGTATTTACAGAAACGGTCCACAAGTATTCCTCTATATTCGTTTTTTCGTCCCTCAAAATCAGTTTTTATATACATGGTCCCTATAGTAATACATTTTACAGGGTTAGGTCCAACCATTAGCGAAGCTTCACCGAAAAGTTTTTGTGTGTGTGTGTGTGTGGGTGGGGTGGGGGGGGGGGGGGGGGAATCACGTATCCTAATCCCGTGGGGGTGGTTCTCAATATATAAAAAAAATACAAAAATCGTAAAAATTAGCACTTCGGTCCAAAAAAACCAAGGGGGGGGGGGGGGGTCGCCCCCCTGTCACCACTAAGTTTCGCCAGTGGGTCCAACTGATAACGCCATTATAGGAGTTAAGGTTTTGTTCCTCTTAAGGGTAGGGGTTCGAGCCACATTAAAGATAGATTTTATGTAATTTAGTTGGGGTAGATTAAAAGTGGTGTAATTACTGTTAAAAAAACTGACAATATTAGTGTGAATATGATATCATTGTATAAATTAAGTTTTGTGAAATATACGCTCATTGGTCACATGGACTTTATTTCAAAGAGTGATAGTCGTCTATGTAGAGGTTATTTTGTGTTTCTTTTACGTAACTCGCTTTGTAGACGTTGGCCAAGTTAATGTTCTTGCTTGCTTCAAATGCGATAGATGATCGAGCATCTTAAGACAAGAAACAAGGTGATCATGATAACAAGATACTCTTTAGGGTAATTAAGAAAAACTGTTTTAGATCTATATCTCTGTTTGGGGCCAAATGATTTATGAAAAGTGATTGATTATATTGAAAGGTTGTTATTTTATATTACCCACTTGTCTTGTAGTTTATTTCTTTGTGTTAGAACTTGAAAGCATGAAAGACCGGGTGGAAATCATAAAAAAATAATAAGATTCTATTTCGATATTTTATAAATCAACATATTATGGTATTATTAAGCATATATAATGGATTTTCAAAAACTCATTCCCGTATTAGAGATACCTTAGAACAATTTTGTTGTACTTATTATCATTTGGAAGAGAAAATATGGGTTGATAGTTTTTTTTTTCTAAAACAAAAATACACTCTATAAATATAATAATCTACGTATTTATTAGGATTTAAACTCATAAACTTTTAAAGAAAGATCATCTGAACTCCTTAATACCATCAGACATTTAGACTACAAGACTTTTGATACGGGTTAGTAGTTAAAGCGAGATTATGGTCAACTATTGAGTTGTCTGTAACATTTTCAGTTGTAAAGGATTAAGATACGAGTAATAACTCCACCATAAAACAAACAGAAATAAAAGCAAATTTTTTGAAGTTTAAAGAGAAAACATTTTTGAAGGACCATTTTGAAAGTCCTCTCTAAGAATTTTTAATAGCAATCACGTCCCTCCTTTTAAAAGCCCAACCAAGGTGGACCAGACATATATACCGTTTCTGGAAGCCCTCTTCAGATCAAATTCACGAGACGCAAGTACGCAACTAGAAGTGGGTATGTCGATTTGATCTCTTAACTTCCTAGTTTCCTTGTAAAGTTTCATAATTTTCATCTGAACGTTTATTTCTCGTGATTTGGTTGTGTAAATCTTGATATATTCTGGTAATCGATAATGCCCATGACATGTTCGACGAAATGCCTCTGAGGATTCAATTGAGCATACACTCATTCATCGTTAGGGATAAGACTCACGTAGTAACCAAGTTGGTTAGGGTAGTTATGGGAAAGAAGCTACTGAGTTCATACTGCCTGTTCATACATAAAAGCCTTTAATTTGATCAGTGTACTACTTAAGGTTAGGTTATTATTGATGTTGTTGATGCCATATGCTTTGATTTTTAGCTTCATGAGTTCAGTAACTTTTAGTTCTAAATCTTTTAAGAAAGTTCTTATTCGTTCGTTGAGCTTGATATGTACATTTTTGAGACAAATATAAATTGTTGATAAAAATCCCATTTCAATTTTGCTTCTGAAATGCACTAGGTTTAAAATCAGATGTCAAGCATAGGTTTCTTTATGGAATAGTTGTAGTATTACATTAGTGAAGCATTTTCTTGTTATGTATGACATAGCAGTCGAAGGACTCAAGGTGCAAAGGATGTGCCTTGGACCTAGGCAGAAGGCATTTAAGAAGTGAGCATGAGATTAGGCAACATAAATACTATACATTTACCATTTTAAGGGGTTTCAAGCTGGTTCAGGGCTTCTTTAGGCTGGATTTCAGGTTTTTTTTTCGATGGTCCAGACCAGGCTTTTAGCTACTTAGACCTGTCAGGGCCCGAATCTCGTCTGAACTTTGCCTGAGCGCCTAGTTGGCCAGGTGGTATGGCATCGCCTAGGCGTGCGCCTTTGGCTACTATGCCTGACATTATATATGATTAACTACCAACTTCATAACATTACATCTGAATCTGATGATAATAAGTGAAGTCACATATAATGCTTCTATATTCAGTTACTGATTTGGATGATCATTTTAAGAAATTCCCCCTCTCATTAACCTCAGTGTCTGTCAATTCCGGATGGAAATTTCACATTGCAGAGTCGTGTTTGGTTTATGACTTCTGTTTAGTATGCATGTTTCAGTTTTTTAATGTACTTAGGATCATCTCTTAGGTGACAGTAAGTTGTATGGAACAATGTGGTATTAAGTTGGTTTGCAATAAAATTTATTGTTGGTGTAGTATGTATTGGTGTTCTAGTTTAATAGCGTTTTTACCATAAAAAAAAAGCTCCTTTTTTCTTATATTTCATAAACTCTGAACAGTTTTGGTTTAGAATGTACATTGACCAGTTGTTGGTGTTTGTGGGTTGTATGGCATGAATACATGATAATTGGCATGTGGGTTACTTGGTTCTTTTGTAACTTAATTTTGTTTTTATTCTCCTGACAATTTAGCTGAAGCCCAGATGACGGTGTGCTTTCCCTCGACGCCTCAAAAGCTGTTGTCAACTATTGGTTTGTTCCTTGGTGGTTCATCCTTATTTGGTGTTGGTTTGTATCTTTCTTATGTACATGTTGCTCCACAACAAGCCCGGATAAAAGCTAGAAATGATTATGTAAGAGATAGATTGAAAAAGAAATACGGGTATGACAAGTTCACTTCCGAGCCCAAAAAAGACTAAGTTTACTCGATGATGATAATTGAGGTATGTTCTATATAATCGCTTACAAAAAGTTCTTTTGCTACTAGTTTCATATCTAAATTCAAATGAAATCCCGCTTAGAACGCCTATTTATAGGACACAACCTTGATATTCATATGAGCTTGTAAACATTTTGTTCCACTTATGTGGAATCATTTTTAATCACCTTAACTTATTTCCTGTATGATCATAATGATGGCAGCTTGATCGATCCAGCATTCCAGCAATGCAGCGCCCTTTTTGTAGGTTTTGCAATCTCACGGATGCTTTATCGCAATAAGAAAGACTTGTGTCTTTTGTTATTAAAGATCATTCTTGTAAAAGATATACTATGAGAAAGACTTGGATAGTGATACAGCACCCCTATTTAATTTACTTATTGGGTTGTAGACTATTGATCACTGTGCAGATAAATATGTAACATTCATACAATTAATTGTTTGATGAATTGTAACAATTTCAACTGTCTGATCAGATATACTTCAGATTCAGATGAGCAACAGGAAGTGATTTTTGATTTGTTTTTTATTATTATTTAATATTAAAGTAATTCTATGTACAAATAGGGTTGTTAGATTTGCTTTTTAGAACCACTTATGATATCTGCTTATTGTTTTATAATAGGATATGCAGCACAGCACTTATTTGATTGTGACTATAATATGAACATACAAATCCCAAAGGTCTTTGTTTCATGTTTCATAACATAAGCTAATTTTTTTTTTTGAACGACCATTTTATAAAAGCAAGACAAAAAGAACTACAAAGAAGGTAGATACAAAAGAAGAAAGAAATAACAAAGAACCATTACACCATTCATCCTACACCAAACCTAGTAAACGACACATATATTTTGTTCTAAGGAACGACCACGATTTAATCTCCCCAACAATGTCGACTGGGAACTTCATATCCCTCTAAAAATTCTCTTAGGTTGTGTTTGTTTTTTTAAAAAACCTCTTCTTGACCTCTTATGTCTGCGTCGCGCAGACCACGCACAGACATTACCTTTTACAGAGTGTTTGTTTTCTCGCAGACATTTCATTAAAAAAAGTCTGCGCGTCCTCTTCCTCAAACAGATGTGGGTTTATGTCTTCCTACCTCTTCCTAATTCCCTTCAGCCGCTGTACATGAAAAAAAAAACCCTAGATCAGAACACCTCTCTCTCTCTCTCGTGAAAACTCTGCCGGCGTCGATCCCCCGCTGGCGTCGACCCTCCGCCGGCGTCGACCCTCTGCCGGCGTTGACCCTCTGCCGACGTGCCTCCTCTGCCTGCGTCACTCCTCTGGCGGCGCCGCCTCCTCTTCCTGCGTCACCTCCTCTACTCCGTCGGGTCTCCTCCACTCCTCCGTCGTCTCCTTCTCAAATCAAGGTAACACTTCTCTATTTCAATCTTTACCTCTGTTGTTGAGATGTATTTTTATGATTTACACATCTCGATCTCTAGCTCTGTTGAATTGTTCAAGTTTTGTTGAAATTGTTTGGCTAGAAATTATTGAGATGTATTTTTATGATTGCCTACACATCTCGATTTCTGTATAGTTTTTGCAGTTACCTTTGTGATGACATGATATCCTTTTGTATATATGTTTTTTCATGATTTACAAACTGTTGTACAATTTGATGGAGATGTTTGGTTAGAAAGTATTCGATTTGTTGACAAATTGTTGGAATATGCACAGTAGTTGAACATACCAAGATTATACTTCAATTTTCATGTTTGTTAAATACTAGAAATGGGAGAGAAACAACAATGGTCAAATGAGCGTCTAAAATGCTTATTAGAGACTTGCATTGAAGAGATAACCACCGTGGGTAGAAAAGGATTGAGTTTGCACAAAGACTCATGGACCAAGTTAGGAAAAGTTCTTAAGGAAAAGTTTGGCGTGGAGTTGTCTCAAAAGCAAATGAAAAATGCCTACTCCAGAGCGTACCCCTGAGCCTAGCCCCGAGCCTAATCCCGAGCCTAATCCAAAGAAAAGAGCAAAAACCTCCAAATCGTCATCTATCAATGGTGATGATTTAGCACTCGATATACGACAGGCTCTACAGTATTTGGTTAAAGGCAAAGAGCAAAAACCTCCAACAGTAACAATTGCTCAATGTTCTGAGAAGTTAAAGCTGGTCGGGTTAGATCCGGTAGATCCTTTATTCTTAGCTGCATTTCATATTTTTGGAGGGACCTCAAACATGAGAGAGGCATGGATGGAATTACCAGATATTCCTGAAGTATTAAGAGGATGGCTCGTGATGACGGCAACAACTTTAGGACTACTAAAGTAGTGATGAATTGTTTTTGTTGGCCACGTTGATTACACTATCTGCTTTTGGGTTAGCTTTAAGCTTTATTGAATTTGTTTTTGTTGGTCATGTTGGAAACATTATCTTCTTTTGGGTTAGCTATGTTGAATTGTGTTTTGTTGGCCACGTTGAAAACATTGTATGGTTTTTTTGCTTGAATACATTGGATGGTTGTTTTCTTGCTTATGTTAAATGGTTTCTTTTATGTTTTATTAACACAGGATCATAATGGATCATGATAAGAAAATACTTCTCGTGATCATCCTTTACTTGTATGTTCGCTTTTTTTGGAAGAGAGGTTTGAAACGAAAGCGAGACAATGATTCACGTATGACGGGACATCAGTACACGTTAGAGTTGTTGCAAGGAAATCCCAAACAATGCATTGAAATGCTACGTATGTCTCGAGAATCCTTTGTCCGTCTATGTGCACATTTTAGAATAACATATTTGTTAAAGGATAGTAAACATGTATCGGTTGAGGAAAAGATGGCTATGTTTTTGATGATGATCGGTCATAATCAACGTTACGTGGTTATCAAGCGTAGATTTCAACATTCAAAGCAAACAATTCATAAATTTTTTTATGAAGTGTTGGATAAAATGATGCTTTTCGCAAAAGACATGATAGTACCAACTTCTTTCAATCCGAATCCAAACATTCCGGGACATAACAAGAGGCTACGAAAGGTTTTTAAAGGAGCTGTTGGTGCACTAGATGGAACTTTGATACATGCCATTGTCCCTAAAGCGCAACAAGATTTATATAGAGGAAGGGGAAAGGGGGATTGTTATCAAAACGTATTAGCAATTTGTGACTTCAACATGAATTTTACGTTCATTGTGGCCGGTTGGGAAGGAGTAGCACATGATTCTAGAATACTATCAGAGGCATTATCAGATCCAGATGCACCATTCCCGTTTCCACCACCGGGTACGTTTAGGATTTGATAAATATTTATACCTTAGTTTAATATTCTAGTTAATTTTCTATATCTTTACAGAAAAATATTATCTTTGTGATGCCGCGTACGCACACACACGAGGATTTATGGCTCCATATCGTAATGTGAGGTATTGGCTTGGAGATTTTCGTCGGAGACGTGCGTTGACCAATAAAGAAAAATTTAACCATGCACATGCAAAACTTCGGAACGTCATTGAGCGTGCTTTTGGTGTCTTGAAAGCACGATTCCCTATATTGAAGAGGATGGCACCATTTCCGTTGGCTACACAAAGGAATATTGCCATTGCATGTTTTGCGCTACATAATTTTATAAGGAAAGAGGGTTTGAGCGATGACTTCTTTACACAATATGATCAACCCAATGTGTCGTTACAAAATAGTCATGTGCACGTTAATGGTAATGAAGACGAGGTTGAAGCACATGGTAGTACAGCGGATCGGGATTATATGACTCAGTTACGAGATGAAATTGCTGAGCAGTTAATGCAGAATATTGAATGAATGAATGATTTTAAAAAATATTATTGTGGTTTTAAGAATATTGTTTCAATGTTGTATAACTTTAAGTTAAACGAGAATGTTAAAAAACTATTTTAAGTTTAACAAATCTGTTTATTTAAATTTCAGTTTATTTTAACAGTCTGCAGAAGTTAAAAAACAAACAGTCTTTTTCTTACAGACTGCAGAGGTTTGGTCCACCTCTTCTTCTACAGATGTCTGCAGATGTGGTCTGCAGACTGCAGACATTTTACCTCTGAAAAAACAAACAGCACCTTAGCCTTCCACACACACCATAAAGTTGTTAAGAAAATGACAGTTAACTTCACCTCATGGTCTCCGTTCCTGCTCCATGAACCAGTCGCTTTGAGAAGTTTAAAAGATCTAAACATCACGAAAGGACCTTTGATCCACCCCAAGATTCTGCCCCAAACCTCCTGAACACAATCGCACCTCACAAGAACGTGCTCCATAGTTTACGAATGACTATTTTTAGACTAAACATCAACTATTTTGACAAATGTGATGTTATGGTAAGCATTTGAGTGAAGGTCTCACATTTAAATCATGCTTCAAATGATTTTACTAACAGCCCAACACAAAATCACAAAATGCATTTTACACAATCCCAATGATTATTGACAATCCAATTAGCCTTACTGGTGAAACTATCCCATTGATAAGAAGAGTAATGACGATATCCTGTTCGTTTTATAACAACTTCTCACAATTACTAAAGAAAACTAAATTGATATAATGCATTATGAAATGCTAGGAGATGCATTTTCGTAGACATTGTGTTAAAATTATAACAAAAAAAAACTAAGTGGGATGTTTTGAATGAGTATCATTACTAAATCAATAGAGCTAAAAAACATACACAATTCCTAGATATATGATAAATGTGATGGGGATGAGCATTTACTGAATCAATAGTACTAGTATTAATAAAAGACGGTAAAGCTTTCAAAGAACCAAAACATTCATTAAAGTCGGATTTTTAACAAACAAAACACATCAAAATTTCAGTTTTATGCCTTGCACAGTCAAAAAAGAAAAGAAAATAAAACTTAAGCAGCACCCTTCCCCTTCTTCTTCTGAAGCTTCTTCATGTAGAACTCAAGCTCCTTACCCTCCAAGATGTATCTGTCAACATAGAAGAATTATTAAAAAAAAAACATTAGAGACAGAACACATGGATTTAACATCGCATATTAAGATGCATAAAGTTCAAAATAACTTTTTCATCGTGTTCAACATAAGATCTTATGAAAATGTTGATGCCTGCTTGCTGGTTTTGTTTTAACTAGACAGCACCTTGCATAAGAAATGATGAATGTAAATAAAAAACAAAATGTGAAGAGAAATACATACCCATCAGCACGACCACATTGGCCTGGTCGTGATGAAATAGCAGCCAAAAGACGTCCGCTTGAAAACTGCTCTTCTACATGAGCGTCAAGTTTACGCTCCTCTTGACGTTTCTCCAACTTTCTTACAACGTGGTTGCTCTTCTTTGTCTCCTCAGTGGCAGCTTCTACTTCCTATAAATAAATTAAATTTTGAATAGTTGGATGAAGATTGTGGATGCAGTGCAGAGGGTAAAAAAAAATTATAAGAGCAACTATATCTAGATGTGTAATTCTTATTATGTCATACACTGACCATGAACAAATGTAATTTTTTTTAAATGCTTATTATAGATATATGCAGTATTCAAAAAAGTTGAGTAAGAGCCACACAAAACCAGATTGCAAACAAGTTGCATAAATATAGTGATTCAACTACAGTAGGATGTATTCATACTAATAAAAGGATGAACTAGAAAAAAAAGATGCAAACTTCAATTCTATGTACAATGCTTTTCTAGTTTTCTACCCTAAAGAAAGTGAAAAAATATGAAGTTTATCTTTTTTATGTAAGGTAACAAGTACCTTCTTACCCGTGGATCAAAAAAGAAAGCCAACTTGGTCATTTGACAAAATTACTAACATGTTTTAACTGGGTAAATTAGTCAAAATTCAAATTACCCTAGATCAAAACTCTTAAAGTTTGTTACTTCAAAAATGTTGTCTAGATCAAAACTTTTTGATGGTTTATCTGAACTATGAGGATGTGTTGTCTAAATTAAAAATATAGATGCGCCGGTAGCCTTTTTATTCATTTAGTCTATAAAAAAGAACATACCTCTCCCTCTTTCTTGGTAGCAGCAGCTACTGCTTTCTTCTTGCGGCCAATATCAACACCGTAATGTTGTAGATACCATTGCTTAAATGGTGCAGCATCAACTTGAACAATTGCGCTTTTCACTAGAGTTTGAGTCCTGACCAACTCATTGTTTGATGCATTGTAAACCACATCCAAAATACGGGTCTTCCGGGTCACAGCCTCACTACCCCAAGAGAAGTTACCTGTATCTAACCTCAATGCACGCCACTTAACATTACCACCTCGAACTCTAACCCTTCTAACAGTCTTGTTGCTGGATATCTTAGTATTTGCAGGCTGTCGTCCAAGCTCATACCTTTAAAAGAACAAAAAAGTATTAGTGTTACTGTATTGAATAAAATATACCATAGTAAAATATTGTAAGTTGGGACTTGGTGAAATGAGTGAGAAAACTGTAGACAACAGCAATGTTTAAATTTCAATGTCTACGAATAAAAGTCTAAATCTTGCCCAGATCAATTTAAGCAAAAAAGTGATCATACAAATGCCAAAATCAATTTAAGCAAAGGTAGCATGATAGAAGAATTACAACACTTTAACATCTATATACAAAAAACAGTTTTATCCTTGACATGAATAGAAGTGCAAATAACATAGATTTCAAGTTTGCAACTACCAAAATAGCAGTAGCCGCATCTACACAAAAAGAGTAATTTTAAAGCTTTTGGCTGATAAAATTAACTATGAAATAACATGTAGTCAAGCAATAGTTCATTTCTACTGGTCAAAAGAAGGTGTAAAGTGTACCCAATATATTCGAAACCAAATTCATATAGATATGCGCAAATTGAATAATCTAATACCAATCGAATTATTAAACCACGTCATGATGATCAGAATCAACAAAATAATAGACAAAAAAACATATGAAATAGAAACGAAGTAGGCACAATTCGCAAACGAATCGTAATGCGCTTCAATTTTACGATAATTTGAAGCCAGACAAACCCTAATTACTGTCCGTATAGATAACAAACCAGAAGTGATTTCTACACCACAATACTATATCTAAAAAGCTTAAAACCCCGATAAAACAATCGAGAAAATTGTACAGAACTGAAATTAGTACGAACAGAAACCTACTTTCGCTTCTTCCTCCAGACCTTCTGCTTGCCACCAGTGGCACGTCTCTTGTGCATCGAATCACGAGAGATACCTGCAAACAGCACCGACTCATCAGCAGGGATCTCATAATCATAACATCAGGAAGATGGAGATAACGAAACAGTGAAGTAAATTAGACGTGTGAATTTGTGTTAGCCATTGATGAACTTACCCATGTTTGCAGATCACAATGCGCCTCTGAACTAGGGTTTGGCAAGGGAATGCTTTAATAAGATGAGTCCTGGTGTCTATTCAAACCCTAGTCCAGTAGTCATTAACGGGCTCGTGAAGCGTAGAATTCAGTTGGCCCAAACAAAATCATTAGCCCAAGAAGGTTTTTTTTTGGTTGAAGATGTGGAAGATTTCGGAATAGGGTAAGAGGTTTTAAAAAAAGCTAACCGACTCATCGAAATTTTTTGTAAAACAAATACATTAGAGTTATGTTTTCGGTATGTAAGATTTGGAGTAAAAGATATAATATTTTTTTGCAAAATTTAAATTTATTTATTTTAAATTTATTGGATGTTGAGTGTGTTTTATTGTTCACACGTTTTTGCTTTCTATATTGTAAAAACATCGTTAGTTTTTGTATTTTTCAATCATACTATTACTCGCATCACTTCGGATATGTTTTGAATTTTATAAATGGGAGGATATATGTAATTCCGACTTTATAAATATGAAATAGATGATATTTTGTACTTGTCTGATGTTAATGTTGGGTATACCCGACTCATGTGGCATAAATTTAGTTATGATTTAAGTTGGTTAATTGTAAAGTTGATGGATCAAAATGTCATAAGGCCATCGGGTATAAATGTGTGAAGAGGTTGTGTGGTGGCTTTAACGTCAAACCACAGCGCGCACACCGCCCCTCACCTCTGTGAAGAGGCTGCGTGATTTTCTCCATGCCGTGAGTAATTTGAGTGGTGTGGCTTGCTCCAATCAAATAATGACATAATTTTTTTAAACTAATATAAAATAACCCGACACCACATACACACGACCCACATCACCATACCCTCCTACTAAACCACATAGTCTAGCTACGTGTCAGCTCCACACATGTATACATCATGCCATAAGGCTAAACATAGTGTCGTTAAGCCCATCCTTAGCGCCCCAACTCCGCCCCTGGAAAGCTATGAGGGAAAAATTTGGTTGACTCGTTATGGCCATAGCGCCATATGTTTGGTTCAACTTTTAAAAAATTAGTTGTTTTCAATAGTAATTTTCAAATTACTTTTGTTCCTTTTCTCCTCTACAAAACCCATAATTTTATATATTTTAACTATACAAAGTCAAAATCTTTTAAACCTTCTATCAACAATGTTTCCTCTCATATTACTTTGGTGGAGCGAAGATGAGGAGTACGGGTAAATGTTTTGTATGTTAAAACCTAAAGAGGAGATGAGGATTGATAATCCTGATGGACGTGAAGGTGATGCTTATTGATATCGACGTAAAAGAAATATATGACCATAAACACTTAGAATAGTTAATATATGACGATTGACGAGGAGATGGGGTATGATGATCCCATTTCACCAAGTCGTACGTTGGATGAGCTAAAAGGGAAATAGACGAGATTAATCCCGGTTTTTAGAAGGTTTCACGACATATACGCAATACATATGAATTTGTTGAGAGATCCGAACTACGAGGAGCATGATGAGTGTGTTCTCAAAGAATCTGTATCGAATATTAACGCTTATATGAAACAAACTTAACTAGTAGATTCGTTACGCTAGCTCGTATCTCAACACAAGTCTACCTTCCTAGACTGTCATATCAGAATCACCGCTAACGCATTGTTAGTCCTACCTAAACTCATCCTGAAATACTTACTAAAACAACCAGCTTTCATTTTTTATTCTACTTGTATAAACTTTCAAAAACCATTATCAAGTTGAACATCTATGCACCACGTATAAACATGCCATAATTCAATGCAAGTATCATAACGTGATAAATACAACAACAGCTCGATGCATTATCAGACACATATGACAAATGTCCTGCTTAACAGTCTTTCAATATTCGCACCATCTGGTATGCGCGTAAGGCAAAGTTGCTTTAGTTAGAAATAACACATATTGAACGATCAATAGTAACTAGATGATATTGCTAACGAGCAACTATGAGTAATAACTAAGCAACCACCCACACAACAAATCATAAATAGTAACTACGTTACCACTAAGGCTAAACGTAGTGGGGCGTTTTCGACCTCGATAACGCCTCATAACGCCCGTCCATAACGCCCCGACCATTACCCCCCGGCGTTATGGGGCGTTATGGAGGTCGAATTCGCCGGGGGGCGTCAGGGACATAACGCCGAACGATCGAATTAAAACAAAAAAAATAGCCGTTCAACGGCTATTTTTTTAACCGTTACCTTTTTTTTTATTTAATCTAATCATATTTAATCACTATATATACCCCATATATTTTATAAACTTTCACACACCACCTCAACTCAATTCTCTCCTTCTACTTCTCATCTTCTATATTTTTTAAAAATGTTTCCCAACCAACCCAACAACCAACCCAACTCTCGACCTAATACCGGGGAGAACGAACCCGATCAAAACCTTTGGCAAATGTTTATGAACATGCCTCCCCCTCAATTCCCGTAAATGAACCCCGCCACTCAACCTTTCCCGAACCAATTCTCAAACATGAACCTTTACTCTCAAGGTTTTGCCCAATTCTCCCAACCACAATTTGGAGGTTATCCACCTCAACCATTTCAAGCTTCTCCAACCCCACGACCTTCTCCAACCTCGCGACAAACTCCAACCCCTCGAGCATCTCAACCCTTTTCTCTTCAAGATGAGGATGTTGAAATCGTCCAAGAAACACAAGAGGTCGGTGCATCACAACCAAAACAAAGGAGAGGAAAGAGCAAACGATCTCACAAAAAAAGGAGGACGACGCGAGAGCGACGAAGGAGATACAATTTTGGAGCGACGACGAGTGTTTCGCTCTTTGTCGAGCTTACATTGAAGCTTCGGAGAACCCGACAAAAGTTTTTTTTTTTAACTAAAAGTTATATTTAAAAAAAAAAATTTATTTTTTACTAACTTTTGTCTCTTTTTTTTTAGCAAACAATCAAGATGCGAGAGAATTTTGGGACGAGATTCGGTCCAAGTTTTTCACGTTGATGGGGAAGGGCGAATACCGAAACCCGGATTCGTTATCGTCCAAATGAAGAGAAATAAACAAAAAATGTCAAGCTTTCTCAACTTACTATGATCGGTCCAGATCAAATTGGCCGAGTGGTGCGAACGACGCCGACATTTACGATAGGGCGGTGATCGAATATGGAGCGGAGCGTGGTCACTTCACTCTCAAAAGGTGTTGGTCGTTTCTCTACCAAAGCGAGAAGTGGAGATCGAAAGCGGATATAACAACACGTCAAACCCGAAAAAGCAAGAAATCCAAGACGTCGTCTTCCGCCGATCCCGAGTCGTTTGACTCCACCGCTCGAACATTCGAAATTAATTTGAATGATTCGGACAATGATGATGAGGATGATGCTCCGACTCCACCCGTGGAGACTACTAGTGGGAGGCCAAGAGGTCGAGATTTCGCGAGGGCTAACCGTGGAAAGGCTCCGGTCACCGAATATCACGCGGTGATGGCCGAGAGTATTCAAGATCTTGCACGGTCGAAGAAAAAGCAAGTCGAGCAAATCGACGATTATCAACTCGACAAGGATCTCGAGTTCCTCGCCCAAAAACCGCCTGAAAACGCCGATCCGGTTTACCTCGCCCTCCATCAGAAAAAGATGGAACGAATCAAAAAGAAATGGAAGTTGTAATTTTTTTTTCTTAAATTAGTTGTAATTTTTATTTTTATTAAGTTGTATTTTTTTTCTAAATTAGTTGTAATTTTTATTTTAATTAAGTTGTAATCTTTTATTTTTAATTAGTTGAAATTTTTATTTTAATTAAAATAGTTTTAAAAAAATAAAAAATAAAGAAATATTAAGTAATGATGGTGGGGCTTTATGGAGCTTTATCCACTACACCATAAAGCCCCATAAAGCCCCTTGCACAGTCAGCGTCCACATGGCGTATAATGCCCCTTGTGGGGCTTTATGTGGCTTTATCCATTACACTTAGCCTAAGGCTATGTGCAATGGTCTCCTATCACATTTCACTTCCCTCACTTACTTTTTTACCAACTCAGCGCCACATCAGCGCCACATCAGCACCCCTCACTCCCCTCACTTTCACTCCCAATACCTTCTCTTCACCTTTCACTCCTCTCACTTTACTTTTATTATTATTTTATTCAATTAATTTAAAATAAAGAAAAATAAAAAAGAAATACATTTCATTCCACAAAATAAAAATAAAATACATTTCCTATAAATTTTATAAAAAAAAGTTACATTTCCTAGAATAAAAAAAAGATAAATTTCCTAGATTTAAAAAAAAAAGATAAAGTTTCTAAAAATTAAAAAAAACACATTTTATTCTATAAGTCGTGCTCGTATTTTTTGAGCGATTGATATTCCCTCCTCGTCCAAGTCTTTGAGCGGTTTAGTAACCGTTTCTAGGTCCCGACACATTTGTTCTCGCTCCTTGCGCGCCTCTTCCCTTGCCCTTCGCTCCTCTTCACGTTTTGCCAATTGGAGCTTCTCGAATTGGATTTCGTTGAACTTGTCGAACTTATCTGCTAAACCGACACCCGAAGAAGATTGTCCTTGTTGGGCTAATCGTGCCAACCGTTTCCCTTTTTGTTTCCCGACGGGTCTTTGTATTTCGGGGGGGGGGGGGGGGGGCTCTCGGGGGAATCCTCTTCTTCATCGACATTGACATCATTGAGATTATATTTAGTAGCCCGTGCATCCGAAGCACTCGTGCTATAATCGTTGGACTCGGACGTCTTGGTTCGTTTGGAGCTTTGAGTTTGGGGTTGGGCCCCTGCTCGCCACTTAGGCGATAATTTAACAATGTCCCAAGATGCAAGTTTGTCGAAAACGACACCCTTATTCTCTAATTTGTAACGAGATTGTGCCGCCTTCAAAATGTCGGAATCACTTTGACCACTTCGACGTTGAGCAAGGAGGTTGAGATAAAGGTTATTGAACTTTGTCATCTTTGGATTCAAATCTTGACCCCACTTCGAGTTTAGTTGGTGCTAATTTGTTCGCGTGTCAGGGGGGAGCCTCATTTCTTTGTGCCACCCTTCGGTGATGGTGTTCCAGAACCGAAGGTTGGTTTGCGAGTTCCCTAAAAAAATACAAATTTAAAAAAAATTAACTTAGAAATTATATAAAGTGAGAAAATATACCTCGTATGGGATCCTCGGAGGCATCGACCCAACACCTACTCAAAGCCACCTTTTGCTCTTCGTCCCATGGTATAACCGGTCAGGGGCCTTCTCGTTTGACCGGGGTTGGGTTGGGTTGGGAGGTTTGACCTCTTTTTTTCTTTGGTTTTTTGGAGGGTTTTTTAGGTTGAGGATCGGGTTGGGTTTCCATTACCATCTCCATTAGATCGGGTTGAGAGTCAGGTTGAGAATTGGGTTGAGAGTTGGGTGTGTAGTCGGTTCGGAGGTAAGACGGTTGGGTGTTTTATTGGCTCCAACCACCTAGTTGTGGAGCCGCGAACATTGGGGACGCCACGAATGGAATGTATCCACCCGTTTGAAAAGGGTTTCGTTGCGAAGATGGGGAGGAAGAATTTTACTCGTTTTGGTTGGGGTTGAAGAAGTAGTTGGGATTCATTTTTTTTAAATATTTTAAGAAGATCTTGAGAAGAAGAGGAGAGTAAAAGGTGTAAAAGATGGTGTAAAAATATGGGTTTATATAGTGTAAATGTGTGAATATAGGGTAAAAAAAAAATAAACGGTCGAAATTACCGTTGGGGGCGGGGGGGGGGGGGGGCACATTTGCCCAACGGTCGAAAACTCTAAAAAAAAGGCTCGGTGTGAGGGGACCGAGCACCCCACCGCGACAGCCTCACCGCGGCCCACGCTATGGTGGCACCGAGGCCACCGCAGTCCATCTCAGCTTCATCGAGGGGCTCGGTGTGCCCATTGCAACCAACCTAACATCAATAGATTGCCAAAATTTAAGTATAAACCATTTTAACTTCTAACACGTCACACCCTAAACACAAATCTTCCTATCGTTGAACACGTTCATGCTTCCCACTTATATAGGTTAAATTTAATTCTACTTCGACTACATATATACCTGTTACATGACAAGCATTAATTTTTTTAATGAGTTATGTGTTGTGGACAAAGTTTAAAATGGATTAATTTGTTATTGTATACCCAATGACGAAGCTTGAAAGCAAATTTCGAGGGGGCGGGACTCAAAAATTCTATCAAAGGGGACGATACTCAATACATATAAATTTTTGTACATAAAATCTTGAAAATAGGTGCTTATGGACGTAAAAACCAACGCCCCTAGTCCCTTCTAACCTTCGCTATTGTATACACCTACATACAAAACAAAGAGTTGAGATTATTTATCATTTTGTCACTAAGAAAAATAAAAATTATTTACTATTTTGTCATTGAGAAGTTTTTACTACTTTGACATCTTTTAATAAAATAAATAATTATGTTAATTTACCATAATGAAAAAATATAATTTATTTTAATTAAATTATAAATAACATTATTAATTGTTTACAGTCGGGTCGTGTAGCTTCATACGCTTCTCTTTAAATGATCTCACTTTATTTTTAAAAACATAATTTCTTTTAAATCGTTTATTTTAGTGCTTCATTGGTTTTAGTGTTAGTTTCAAATTATTGTCTTCAAGTATGTAACTTTTTGTAGTGTAATATATAACTAAGTTTTTTTATTTTAACGTTATTACATACTTTTTTTTTATATTTCTATTCTATTTACGTTGCACTTTAGTTATTTAACTATTTTTTACCAAGATTATCTTGCGACAACGAGGAAAATATAGTTTTCTACCGAATTAAACAAAATTTTAACACCATATATATATAGTTTTTAGAGTAAATTACGGGTTTCGTCCCTGTGGTTTGCACGTTTTACGTCTATGGTCCTTAGGCTTCATTTTTTACGGCTTTAGTCCCCAAAGTTTATAGGCTCGTTATGGCTTTCGTCCCTGGGGCTAACAAATGTTAATAAAATCTGTTAATTTTTGTTAAATGACGTTTATACCCCTATATTAAAATAAAATAAAACAAAAAGAAATATGAAATTACCATTCTATCCCACCCTCGTCTTCTTCATATGTCACCTCCATCTCTCACCAGCTACCCATCCCTCCGATCATCTTCTCCGGCGAGTTACCCATCATTCCGGTCATCTTCTCCATTCACTGGTCCCATCGTTTCGATCATCTTCTTCGACGAGTTTAGTCCTTGTGATTTGTCCACTGTCTCCTTCATACTTTGCACAAATCTTTGTTTTAGTTCTTGCTCTATTTCATTCTTCTTCTGGACTTTCCCAACAAATGACAACTACGTTGGAGGAGGACGGGAGATGACCAGATTCGACGGTTTTCACGGCTCTGTCCCCGTCGGTCTGTTGATTCCGGTGAGGTCTAAGGTTCTCCGACCGCTTGAGATCTCGCCGCCCGTTGGAGCGCAACCGACTCTGTTCCAGAAGCGAGTTAGGGATGGATATAAATCGGCGACTAATTTGAGCAAAACCAGTTTATTAGCGGGGCAAATTTGATTGCAAATTCAGTTGCAGATATAACTTTGCTCTTTGCTCCCATTTTGACTGATTGGTAATTTGTGTGTTTTCTGTGTGTTCAATCTATGTGAAGACACACACACACACACACACACATATATATATATATATATATATATATATATATTGGTTATGTATGCATAGAATTGAATCAAAGGTTTTGATAGGTGGCCTTTGAAGTAACTGTTGTTGAAACTTGAATAGTATGGGGGAAGATAGCGGTAGATAAATCTGGTAGGGTGGGTGTATCGGCGGAATAATGGGGGACCATGTGTTTTTTTTTTTTAATTTTTTTACTTTTTTAATATATATTAATTTATATTTGTTTTTTAAAAGGGTATAATGGACTTTTATACACACTTAACAGAAATTTTTAACGGCCGTTAGCCCCAGGGACCACCGGTATAACAGACCTCTAAAGTTTGAGGACTAAAACCGTAAAAATGAAGCCTAAGAACTATAGATGTAAAATGTGCAAACCATAGGAACGAAACCGTAATTTACTCTAGTTTTTATTTTTATTTTTATACTGAAACTTGTCCATGTCTATGGACTATGGCTATATACCCGGGACCGACTCCCTTTCCCGCCAAGCACACACTTCTCTTCTACGGCAGTGAACATCTGAATGAATCATCAGTCTCACACAGAAGATCGCATCGTGCTAAGAACGATATCGACGAATTAGAAGTTATACCCCAGGTGCGTTCAACGTTATCACATCGTGCTAAGAACCGATTAGGTGATTTCTTACATGCATTTGCTTATTTTGTAACCTAAATTTGACCTGTCACTAGTTTCCTAATCATCCTGATAGTTCGATTGGTTGCTTCTGTGAGTTAGGCGTTCATGATTCTGATTGAGATTTGTTGATTGCGCCGTTTATTTTTGTTTAATCCCTTTTTCCGTTTAATAGTTTCTAGAACTATGATAACCTTATGATCCTGCATGTTTCCTGGTTTTGTAAATGGGGAAATTATGTCTATCTGGCCAATTGATGCTGATATGTATGCTATTTGTTGATTGCGTCTTCTAATTCCATTTGATGCTTTTCCATTTAGTTTGAATCATTTTGCTGCATTGTTGATTGGGGAAACTGTAACAAGACTGTCTCTCACCAGATGCAACTTTAAGTTGCAATTAAGTGAAAGAAGTGTTAGAAAAAGGAAATCAAAGAGGATGATTCTCTTCCATATTTAGGGTCAATGACAGCTGTGACTACAGCTAAAGTACAGCCAGAAGTCCAGCAAGATTTCCATATTAACCCGTTTTTTTTTGTCTATTTATTATGTGTAATCGGTTCCTTGTACTCATATCAAACAATCTCAAATAAGATCAATACAATATCAGTTTTATCTCTGATTATCATTTTCAAACATGGTATCAGAGCAGTGTTCTTGGTTCTAGGACCAAGTTGCTCATCATCTACCGCTATCAACCATTCCTTCTAAACAAGTTTTGGTCGCCATGACCGAAGACGACATCCAAAATACCCGTATCCAAAATTCTGACCTTTCAATCCAACATTCAAACCCATATTTGGTTACCAACCCCAAAATCCCAAAATCCATTAACAACCCCAAAAATCCTAAATTGGTTCGAGAGGCACATACTGGAGGCGACGATTACCATAAATCCGGAACCGCTCTTGGAGGTTTAACAGCAACGCTGAACCTGGTAGAAAAACCAGGTGACGCCGAGCCTCCTGAAGGTTATCACGCCAAGCATCCTAGAGGCGCCGGTTATCAGAAATCCGAAACCAGTGGCCGCCTTTGTGGTATAACAGCGACCCCAAACATGGTAGAAAAACCAGGTGACAAATCCGAGTGGGGAGTTGGTGGTTTAGCGGCGGCACAAGCGGGGGCTAAGGCGGCTTTGGCGACGGTAGATAACCATGGGGAGGAGCTGGTTGCGGAACAAAAGAAAGGCAGGGGGCAGGTAACGGGTTTGAGGAGTACCCCTCAAACCCTATCCTTTTTTAACTCTAACAACTTGCAACATTTTTATAACCAGCCCTTAAGTTCCGAAAATGACAAAACAAAACCTCAAAATAATTCTTGTCATTTTAAAACAAAAACCCAAAGTAATTCTTGTCATTTTAAAAATGGGTTTGTGAATTTAGTAAATGGCCAAAACAAAAGACAAGAAAAGTTGTGGATACTTGACTGTGGGGCGACGGATATCATGACATTTGATCCATCCGATATTGTCTCGACGTCTACACCATCTCGAAAACAAATTCAAACTGCAAATGGAGGGGTAATGATGGTAAAAGGAGGTGGAATTGTTGAGATAACACCAACGTTAAACTTTTAAAAGAAATTGGTTTTCCCCCAAACCAAACCTGCAGGATTATGTGTGATAATGAAGCATCGATCCAAATATCAGAGAATCCTGTGCAGCATGATCGCACCAAACATGTTGAAGTCGATAGGCACTTTATCAAAGAAAAACTAGAAGCTGGAATTGTCGAACTTCCTTACGTTCGATCTGAAGATCAACTTGCAGACATACTAACCAAGGCTGTTAATGGAAGAACGTTTGGTAATTGTCTTGACAAGTTGAATATCGGGAATCCCACTATTCAACTTGAGGGGGAGTGTTAGAAAAAGGAAATCAAAGAGGACGATTCTCTTCCATATTTAGGGTCAATGACAGCTGTGACTACAGCTAAAGTACAGCCAGAAGTCCAGCAAGATTTCCATATTAACCCGTTTTTTTTGTCTATTTATTATGTGTAATCGGTTCCTTGTACTCATATCAAACAATCTCAAATAAGATCAATACAATATTAGTTTTATCTCTGATTATCATTTTCAAACAAGAAGAAGATGAAGAGAAACCAAGAAGTAATAGAGAGCAATAGCTTGCATGATGCTCTCTTAAACTGGTTTATAAAGGGTCCATTAACGTGCTGAATATGTTAAGAGTTCCCACCTTGATTAAAAGCTTGGTTTATCAACATCCTTGAATTTATAATATCATGCAGCCTGCAGCCAAAAGGTGTACCTTTTAGTCTATTATGCAGTAATTGTTAGTGGAGTTACACATTATAGAAAGCCATGTTGTCATAGTTGGAGTTTTTTTTAAAAAATACGTGAATTCAACCTGTGAAACTTTTTGGAAAACGACACTGCAAAGTCTTCCCTAATTGATGTCTGTAAAAGATAATTTTGCCTGTTCTCTAACGAACAATATTTAATCCAAATCGAATCCAATTTATAACAACAAGAAGTAGTTGTAATTTATCATGCCTGAGGCAAGTATCCTTTATCATACACACAAGTACCAGAAAGTAAATAATGTCTCTTACATGCTTTATAAATACATGGTAACATCATAATTTTCTTGTATTTTGATGCAAGCATGTAGATTCTGTATTTAATGTTGTCACTGATACGGAAATGTAGCTGTGTCAAGTTTATGGAGAGTTTAATATTGAGCTTCTTTACAACTAAATGTTTCATATTGATTGTTGCTTCGAGGGCCTTGGATGTTTATGCACGAGATAATCAAACTTTACAAATATATGAATAGTAATAAGAGCTCACAAGTGATGGTTTCTGTATTGCCAACACAGTAGTTATCAGGTTTAGAGATTAATAACTCGGTTTATTGATGAGAGAGTGTAAGCAACCATGAGCTTTTTGAGTTTGAAACAGTATTATTCAGGATGAGTTATGGATTATGCCTATTATAAAATGAAGTCAGACAGGTACATTCAGAAAAGGATCTGGAGGGTTGATTTTGTTTTGATAATTAATGTTCTCAAAAAGCTAGTATTATTAGGATTTAGGCATCATTAATCCTGACTTCCTGAGAAATGATAAGCAAAGAGAAAAAATGTCTCACAAACCCACATTAGCTAGGTGAAGAGCACATATATGTAGGGAATGTGTATATAAACAAAGGCCCAAGAAAAGAATAAGCATACCTTTCTCGGCCTTTTGGCTAAGATCAAGTGTAGTATCTGTTCTTATCAGTTTAATATCTGATATGTGAGCCATCGGCTCACTCGATATTAATCTTATTTTTTATGGGGAAAGGCCCGTCACAATAGCTTGCTATTGGGGCTTTTGAGCGTCGCCTAGGTGTTGCACTACTACCTTGGCTTGGCGCACCCCTCCAATTGTAGTCTTAAGCTTTTCATGATCACATACTGTTTTTCTGATTATTGATCATGATATTTGCTGTTTATTCAAATCAAGTCTGGGAATTGCTGCTAAGTTACATGGATGATTTTCTTAATACTTGATATGATAGACAATGAATAAAGTATATCTTGATGGATTTTGTAGTTTTAGCCCGTGTATATCTTCTTGTAGTTTTACTGAATATAGACGCCTTTTATTGTGTTCCATCTAATCTTTGAAATCGTCTTTGATTAACAAACGGTTCTTGTTTCAAACACTTGTGCTCTCTTTTTAAAGGTTCCTCTGTAACACGAAGCATTCCGGATATTCCAGACGAACAGACATCTGAGCCATATGGGTATTGGCAGAGCAAAAAAAAAAGGTGATATTTTTCCTATTTTTTTTTACATACATGCAAAAACTAAATAATAAGCAAATGCTATCTAATCCTCTAATTTAGTTTATTATTTACAATTGGTAGGAATCACAATAACATCTTCGTAAAAAGAGTTAGCAGGGACAACAATAGATTCATTGTATTAACAGATTCATTGTATTAGGAGGGAGTGGGTAGAGGGCCATAAAGAAAGGTTAATTTCTTTAATAAGTTAAGATTTTAGCCCAAGTTTGAGTATTGGAGGCTCAAATATCTCATATAGGGCAAAATTTTCATCACATGGGCTCATTTTACACCACTTTAAACAAAAAGTAAGTCTTGTTTGACTTTTATAATTTAAAAAAGTCAAGTTTATTAAACCTCAAAGCAAGTCCCTCTCTACAATCAGTGCGTTCATCTTCACTGTCAACCTGCTTATGAATTGTGGCCGCCATAATTTCCTGTAACTTATATATTATTGTGTCAAACTAATACTTAAGGTATAGAATAACATGTTTTGGTGCATTAGTTTTTATAGTTCTTGGTTGTAGTTAATATTAACATATTTAGCCTAATACATTATCATTATTTGACACATTTTACCGACCTATTTTTTACTGGTCATTTTTTGACATAATTGGCCGCTTTGATCCATCAAATTTTGACATATTTGAACCATTTTGATCGGTCTACCTTTTGGCCCCATTAACAAAAAGATTTAGATTCACCACTGCCTTCTAGTCTACATTTTTTTGGTTACTTTAGTGTCAGGAAAATTGTAACGATGATTATTTCTCAGTTCGGATCAAACTTCTCTGAGATGTTAGTTTTCTTGATGGACATGCAGGTGCATTTTGTCTTCTTTTTGAATCACATGTTAGTTTTCTTGATGTATAAACAGTTACATTTTGTTTATACACATGACGACCTTGTAATCAGCTTGTTACTACTTTTTTGTAAACATATTGGCATACTGCAGAGTTTATACTAATTGATAGGGCTAAAACATACGTTTTGCTTGTTTTCTTACAATATTTAATCCAAATTGATTCCAATTTCTAACAACAGAGTGCTAATATCATAATTTCCTTGTATTCTTATGCATGTTGAGCTTGCGTGTCCTGTATTTACTCTTGCCATTGATACAGAAAACTGAGGTACCTGCTTTACTCTTCAAATATGCTATTTCGTCTTGCAGCCAAAACGTTTCGTTATGATGATTGCTTTTGTGGGACATTAGATGTAAAGGCGCTTGAAAAACAGACGTAGAGGTAATTGGCTAGTAATTCAGTTTACCCTTTAGCAAATTTGGATATCTAATTTCACTAATAACATTTAACATGGGACCGTTTCTGTATAGCCAACACAATAGTTATCCATAAGTAATGAACACTTAGGGCCTGTTTGTTTTTAAAAAAAAACCTCTTAATTCCTCTGACGTCTGATTCGGTAAGAGGTTTCTAAAAAAACAAGTGTTTGTTTTTTACATCTTATTAAGAGGAACAATGTCTAAATAACCTCTAATTCAAAAAGATGTGGTTTCTCCTCTTATTAGAGATAAATCTCGGTCAGACCTCCATCTCCCCTAAAAAAAATACGCAGACTTCCTTCCAAACCCTAAAATGCGCCTCCCTCCCTCTTTACTCACGTCAACCTCCATCTCCTCCCTCCTCACTCACGTCGACCTCCTCCCCCTTCCCTGCTCACTGACGTCGATCTCCACCTCCATCGTCGCGTTCCATCTCCTCCAGGCTCCATCGTCGACCTTCAATCGTCGCTGCTCTCTCTTTGGTTCTTCTATCAGGTACTCGATCTCCATCTCTGGTTCCATCGTCGACCTCTTTCTAGTTCCAATTCGCAATGAAGAATCAACTGTGATAGAACCAGAATTGATGAGATTTTAAGGTTTGAAAAAGAAACACATCAATGACACCAAAGATGATGAAAATCTGATGCAATTTCAATCTAGAATTAATGTGAAGTTGAAATTTTTTATGGAACCTGCATCTATTACACAATCCGAGAGTGAAGTAGATCAAATTTTTGTGAATTTTGCAAGTTTGAAGAGATCCAAATGAAACACACAGTGATGTGATGAAGTCGATGTACGGTGAATTGCGAACAAGATTTGCGAACCAAATTAAAATGACTAAATCATCAAACTGAGTGTAGTAGCAGCTTCGGAACAATAAAATGAGTAAAATAGAATTGGGATTAACAAACAAAGCAAGGTTTTAAGAGGTGTAACAGTTGAACCAGAGGAGTTGAACCAGAGAAGACGCTTGAAGAAGACACTTGGTAGTAATGAACACTTAATGTTATTAAATCCCGAGAGATGAAAACCAAAGGGATAAAAGTCCCTCACAGTCCCACAGTGGCTGAGTGAAGAATACAAATATAAGGGACTGCCTATATAAACAACAGCCCAACAAGAGGAAAAGCATACCTTTCTCGGCCTTTTGGCTAAGATCAAGTGTAGTATCTGTTCTTATCAGTTTAATATCTGATATGTGAGCCATCGGCTCACTCGATATTAATCTTATTTTTTATGGGGAAAGACCCATCACAATAGCTTGCTATTCTGGTCTTTGAGCGTCCCCTTGGTGTTGCACTATTACCTTGGCCCGACGCACCCCCTCCAATATTTAGTCCATATTTAGTTGTAATTTTTTTTTTGTTATGGTTCGCTCTTGTCTTCCATGTTAATTGCTAATGGTTTGCTCTTGTTTTCCCTGTGGCTAATGCTATCAGATTTTTTAGTTTCACTTAGATTTGAAACTAAAACCATTTAATTGGGAAACCCCTCTTAGTGGAAATTGCTGTTTTAACTTGTGTAATCTTTCTTGTAGCTTATTGAATACGGCGGCCTTCCATTTTGTTCCATGATATGGCTACGAATCGTTATTCTGGATGTCTAATATTTGAAACCGTCTTTAATAACAAACAGTCCTTTCAAACAGTCCTTTCAAACAGTCCTGCTCTGTTTTTAAGGTTCCATCCTTCGAAGTCTGTAGCACGAGGTATTGTGGATATTCCAGAGGGACAATTGGACAAACATCCGAGCCACATGGGTATTGGTAGTGCAAAAAATGGTAATCTTTTTCCCTATTTTTGATGATGTATATGCCGAAACTAACTAATAAATGCGTTAATGAGTGTTTTCTATTTCAGTTTTGTTTTCAATTACACTTGGTAGTAATGAACACTTAATGTTATTAAATCCCGAGAGATGAAAACCAAAGGGAGAAAAGTCCCTCACAGTCCCACAGTGGCTGAGTGAAGAATACAAATATAAGGGAGTGCCTATATAAACAACAGCCCAAGAAGAGGAAAAGCATACCTTTCTCGGCCTTTTGGCTAAGATCAAGTGTAGTATCTGTTCTTATCAGTTTAATATCTGATATGTGAGCCATCGGCTCACTCGATATTAATCTTATTTTTTATGGGGAAAGGCCCATCACAATAGCTTGCTATTGGGGTCTTTGAGCGTCGCCTTGGTGTTGCACTATTACCTTGGCCCGGCGCACCCCTCCAATATTTAGTCCATATTTAGTTGTAATTTTTTTGTTATGGTTCGCTCTTGCCTTCCATGTTAATTGCTAATGGTTTGCTCTTGTTTTCCCTGTGGTTGATGCTAATATTTGAAATCGTCTTTAGTAACAAACAGTCCTTTCAAACAGTCCTGCTCTCTTTTTAAGGTTCCATCCTTCGAAGTCTGTAGCACGAGGTATTGTGGATATTCCAGAGGGACAATTGGACAAACATCCGAGCCACATGGGTATTGGTAGTGCAAAAAATGGTAATCTTTTTCCCTATTTTTGATGATGTATATGCCGAAACTAACTAATAAATGCGTTAATGAGTGTTTTCTATTTCAGTTTTGTTTTCAACTACACTTGGTAGTAATGAACACTTAATGTTATTAAATCCCGAGAGATGAAAACCAAAGGGAGAAAAGTCCCTCACAGTCCCACAGTGGCTGAGTGAAGAATACAAATATAAGGGACTGCCTATATAAACAACAGCCCAAGAAGAGGAAAAGCATACCTTTCTCGGCCTTTTGGCTAAGATCAAGTGTAGTATCTGTTCTTATCAGTTTAATATCTGATATGTGAGCCATCGGCTCACTCGATATTAATCTTATTTTTTATGGGGAAAGACCCATCACAATAGCTTGCTATTGGGGTCTTTGAGCGTCGCCTTGGTGTTGCACTATTACCTTGGCCCGGCGCACCCCTCCAATACTTAGTCCATATTTAGTTGTAATTTTTTTGTTATGGTTCGCTCTTGCCTTCCATGTTAATTGCTAATGGTTTGCTCTTGTTTTCCCTGTGGCTGATGCTATCAGATTTTTTAGTTTCACTAAGATTTGAAACTAAAACCTTTTAATTGGGAAACCCCTCTTAGTGGAAATTGCTGTTTTAACTTGTGTAATATTTCTTGTAGCTTATTGAATACAGCGGCCTTCCATTTTGTTCCATGATATGGCTACGAATCGTTATTTTGGATGTCTAATATTTGAAATCGTCTTTAGTAACAAACAGTCCTGCTCTGTTTTTAAGGTTCCATCCTTCGAAGTCTGTAGCACGAGGTATTGTGGATATTCCAGAGGGACAATTGGACAAACATTCGAGCCACATGGGTATTGGTAGTGCAAAAAATGGTAATATTTTTCCCTATTTTTGATGATGTATATGCCGAAACTAACTAATAAATGCGTTAATGAGTGTTTTCTATTTCATTTTTGTTTTCAATTACACTTGGTAGTAATGAACACTTAATGTTATTAAATCCCGAGAGATGAAAACCAAAGGGATAAAAGTCCCTCACAGTCCCACAGTGGCTGAGTGAAGAATACAAATATAAGGGACTGCCTATATAAACAACAGCCCAACAAGAGGAAAAGCATACCTTTCTCGGCCTTTTGGCTAAGATCAAGTGTAGTATCTGTTCTTATCAGTTTAATATCTGATATGTGAGCCATCGGCTCACTCGATATTAATCTTATTTTTTATGGGGAAAGACCCATCACAATAGCTTGCTATTCTGGTCTTTGAGCGTCCCCTTGGTGTTGCACTATTACCTTGGCCCGGCGCACCCCCTCCAATATTTAGTCCATATTTAGTTGTAATTTTTTTTTTGTTATGGTTCGCTCTTGCCTTCCATGTTAATTGCTAATGGTTTGCTCTTGTTTTCCCTGTGGCTAATGCTATCAGATTTTTTAGTTTCACTTAGATTTGAAACTAAAACCATTTAATTGGGAAACCCCTCTTAGTGGAAATTGCTGTTTTAACTTGTGTAATCTTTCTTGTAGCTTATTGAATACGGCGGCCTTCCATTTTGTTCCATGATATGGCTACGAATCGTTATTTTGGATGTCTAATATTTGAAACCGTCTTTAGTAACAAACAGTCCTTTCAAACAGTCCTTTCAAACAGTCCTTTCAAACAGTCCTGCTCTGTTTTTAAGGTTCCATCCTTCGAAGTCTGTAGCACGAGGTATTGTGGATATTCCAGAGGGACAATTGGACAAACATCCGAGCCACATGGGTATTGGTAGTGCAAAAAATGGTAATCTTTTTCCCTATTTTTGATGATGTATATGCGGAAACTAACTAATAAATGCGTTAATGAGTGTTTTCTATTTCAGTTTTGTTTTCAATTACACTTGGTAGTAATGAACACTTAATGTTATTAAATCCCGAGAGATCAAAACCAAAGGGAGAAAAGTCCCTCACAGTCCCACAGTGGCTGAGTGAAGAATACAAATATAAGGGAGTGCCTATATAAACAACAACCCAAGAAGAGGAAAAGCATACCTTTCTCGGCCTTTTGGCTAAGATCAAGTGTAGTATCTGTTCTTATCAGTTTAATATCTGATATGTGAGCCATCGGCTCACTCGATATTAATCTTATTTTTTATGGGGAAAGGCCCATCACAATAGCTTGCTATTGGGGTCTTTGAGCGTCGCCTTGGTGTTGCACTATTACCTTGGCCCGGCGCACCCCTCCAATATTTAGTCCATATTTAGTTGTAATTTTTTTGTTATGGTTCGCTCTTGCCTTCCATGTTAATTGCTAATGGTTTGCTCTTGTTTTCCCTGTGGCTGATGCTATCAGATTTTTTAGTTTCACTTAGATTTGAAACTAAAACCTTTTAATTGGGAAACCCCTCTTAGTGGAAATTGCTGTTTTAACTTGTGTAATCTTTCTTGTAGCTTATTGAATATAGCGGCCTTCCATTTTGTTCCATGATATGGCTACGAATCGTTATTTTGGATGTCTAATATTTGAAACCGTCTTTAGTAACAAACAGTCCTTTCAAACAGTCCTGCTCTGTTTTTAAGGTTCCATCCTTCGAAGTCTGTAGCACGAGGTATTGTGGATATTCCAGAGGGACAATTGGACAAACATCCGAGCCACATGGGTATTGGTAGTGCAAAAAATGGTAATCTTTTTCCCTATTTTTGATGATGTATATGCCGAAACTAACTAATAAATGCGTTAATGAGTGTTTTCTATTTCAGTTTTGTTTTCAATTACACTTGGTAGTAATGAACACTTAATGTTATTAAATCCCGAGAGATGAAAACCAAAGGGAGAAAAGTCCCTCACAGTCCCACAGTGGCTGAGTGAAGAATACAAATATAAGGGAGTGCCTATATAAACAACAGCCCAAGAAGAGGAAAAGCATACCTTTCTCGGCCTTTTGGCTAAGATCAAGTGTAGTATCTGTTCTTATCAGTTTAATATCTGATATGTGAGCCATCGGCTCACTCGATATTAATCTTATTTTTTATGGGGAAAGGCCCATCACAATAGCTTGCTATTGGGGTCTTTGAGCGTCGCCTTGGTGTTGCACTATTACCTTGGCCCGGCGCACCCCTCCAATATTTAGTCCATATTTAGTTGTAATTTTTTTGTTATGGTTCGCTCTTGCCTTCCATGTTAATTGCTAATGGTTTGCTCTTGTTTTCCCTGTGGTTGATGCTAATATTTGAAATCGTCTTTAGTAACAAACAGTCCTTTCAAACAGTCCTGCTCTCTTTTTAAGGTTCCATCCTTCGAAGTCTGTAGCACGAGGTATTGTGGATATTCCAGAGGGACAATTGGACAAACATCCGAGCCACATGGGTATTGGTAGTGCAAAAAATGGTAATCTTTTTCCCTATTTTTGATGATGTATATGCCGAAACTAACTAATAAATGCGTTAATGAGTGTTTTCTATTTCAGTTTTGTTTTCAACTACACTTGGTAGTAATGAACACTTAATGTTATTAAATCCCGAGAGATGAAAACCAAAGGGAGAAAAGTCCCTCACAGTCCCACAGTGGCTGAGTGAAGAATACAAATATAAGGGACTGCCTATATAAACAACAGCCCAAGAAGAGGAAAAGCATACCTTTCTCGGCCTTTTGGCTAAGATCAAGTGTAGTATCTGTTCTTATCAGTTTAATATCTGATATGTGAGCCATCGGCTCACTCGATATTAATCTTATTTTTTATGGGGAAAGACCCATCACAATAGCTTGCTATTGGGGTCTTTGAGCGTCGCCTTGGTGTTGCACTATTACCTTGGCCCGGCGCACCCCTCCAATACTTAGTCCATATTTAGTTGTAATTTTTTTGTTATGGTTCGCTCTTGCCTTCCATGTTAATTGCTAATGGTTTGCTCTTGTTTTCCCTATGGCTGATGCTATCAGATTTTTTAGTTTCACTAAGATTTGAAACTAAAACCTTTTAATTGGGAAACCCCTCTTAGTGGAAATTGCTGTTTTAACTTGTGTAATCTTTCTTGTAGCTTATTGAATACAGCGGCCTTCCATTTTGTTCCATGATATGGCTACGAATCGTTATTTTGGATGTCTAATATTTGAAATCGTCTTTAGTAACAAACAGTCCTGCTCTGTTTTTAAGGTTCCATCCTTCGAAGTCTGTAGCACGAGGTATTGTGGATATTCCAGAGGGACAATTGGACAAACATTCGAGCCACATGGGTATTGGTAGTGCACAAAATGGTAATCTTTTTCCCTATTTTTGATGATGTATATGCCGAAACTAACTAATAAATGCGTTAATGAGTGTTTTCTATTTAAGTTTTGTTTTCAATTACACTTGGTAGTAATGAACACTTAATGTTATTAAATCCCGAGAGATGAAAACCAAAGGGATAAAAGTCCCTCACAGTCCCACAGTGGCTGAGTGAAGAATACAAATATAAGGGACTGCCTATATAAACAACAGCCCAACAAGAGGAAAAGCATACCTTTCTCGGCCTTTTGGCTAAGATCAAGTGTAGTATCTGTTCTTATCAGTTTAATATCTGATATGTGAGCCATCGGCTCACTCGATATTAATCTTATTTTTTATGGGTAAAGACCCATCACAATAGCTTGCTATTCTGGTCTTTGAGCGTCCCCTTGGTGTTGCACTATTACCTTGGCCCGGCGCACCCCTCCAATATTTAGTCCATATTTAGTTGTAATTTTTTTTTGTTATGGTTCGCTCTTGCCTTCCATGTTAATTGCTAATGGTTTGCTCTTGTTTTCCCTGTGGCTAATGCTATAAGATTTTTTAGTTTCACTTAGATTTGAAACTAAAACCATTTAATTGGGAAACCCCTCTTAGTGGAAATTGCTGTTTTAACTTGTGTAATCTTTCTTGTAGCTTATTGAATACGGCGGCCTTCCATTTTGTTCCATGATATGGCTACGAATCGTTATTTTGGATGTCTAATATTTGAAACCGTCTTTAGTAACAAACAGTCCTTTCAAACAGTCCTGCTCTGTTTTTAAGGTTCCATCCTTCGAAGTCTGTAGCACGAGGTATTGTGGATATTCCAGAGGGACAATTGGACAAACATCCGAGCCACATGGGTATTGGTAGTGCAAAAAATGGTAATCTTTTTCCCTATTTTTGATGATGTATATGCCGAAACTAACTAATAAATGCGTTAATGAGTGTTTTCTATTTCAGTTTTGTTTTCAATTACACTTGGTAGTAATGAACACTTAATGTTATTAAATCCCGAGAGATGAAAACCAAAGGGAGAAAAGTCCCTCACAGTCCCACAGTGGCTGAGTGAAGAATACAAATATAAGGGAGTGCCTATATAAACAACAACCCAAGAAGAGGAAAAGCATACCTTTCTCGGCCTTTTGGCTAAGATCAAGTGTAGTATCTGTTCTTATCAGTTTAATATCTGATATGTGAGCCATCGGCTCACTCGATATTAATCTTATTTTTTATGGGGAAAGGCCCATCACAATAGCTTGCTATTGGGGTCTTTGAGCGTCGCCTTGGTGTTGCACTATTACCTTGGCCCGGCGCACCCCTCCAATATTTAGTCCATATTTAGTTGTAATTTTTTTGTTATGGTTCGCTCTTGCCTTCCATGTTAATTGCTAATGGTTTGCTCTTGTTTTCCCTGTGGCTGATGCTATCAGATTTTTTAGTTTCACTTAGATTTGAAACTAAAACCTTTTAATTGGGAAACCCCTCTTAGTGGAAATTGCTGTTTTAACTTGTGTAATCTTTCTTGTAGCTTATTGAATATAGCGGCCTTCCATTTTGTTCCATGATATGGCTACGAATCGTTATTTTGGATGTCTAATATTTGAAACCGTCTTTAGTAACAAACAGTCCTTTCAAACAGTCCTGCTCTGTTTTTAAGGTTCCATCCTTCGAAGTCTGTAGCACGAGGTATTGTGGATATTCCAGAGGGACAATTGGACAAACATCCGAGCCACATGGGTATTGGTAGTGCAAAAAATGGTAATCTTTTTCCCTATTTTTGATGATGTATATGCCGAAACTAACTAATAAATGCGTTAATGAGTGTTTTCTATTTCAGTTTTGTTTTCAATTACACTTGGTATGAATCACAATAACTTCTTCGTAATGACACTTGGTCAGGACAACAGCCGATTCAATGTATTGAATTGGTTCTTTTTCGTTCGCTGGTTTTAAGAGATAGAAGTTCTATTGAGTGAGTTTCTTGCCAGGTTACACTACCTTTGACATGTTGCTAGACCAAATCCAAACACATAACACATTCTCATACGCATTTAAAATTTAACATGTGACATATATATCTCTTTATGCAGGGATTCGGATCCTCTTTTACAAACTGATATTACCACTGGTATCAACTGAAAAGATAAATACAAAGATAATGTGATTTCAAACTACAAATCCTCTATTACTGTGTTTTTTATTATTATTATTATTATTATTATTATTATTATTATTATTATTATTATTATTATATATATATATATTTAATATGGGCACCTCAAATATTTAATTTGATCTTGAATACATATGGCCCGATTAGTCCTAACCACCAATGATCGCCACACATATCAAGCGGCCACCGCCTCACCGGTAACTCATCAATGTTATTCTCAACGGGACATCCTGATGGTAAGTGGTATACTCCTTTAATCAAGTAGTTAAAAGTAGATTATGCTGATTTTAAAGTAACTCATCTCTTTAACCCTTATCACCATAAAATCACCAAATCACCCACTGTCACCATTACTTGTTGTACACACCTTATCTTTGTGATTTTCTCTATTATTCCATGGGAGAGGACCGAGGAGACTATAAACGTGAATTTAAAGTTGATTAAACTTAACCATTGCTTAATTTTAACTTTAAACAATGATATAATTTATTTAATAAAAAACTAGTAATGAAAGTATATTATTTAATTCACCAAGTGTTAAAATGGTTATGATATAAAAAAATAATGGTCCAAACTTTTTTTTTTTTTGTATTAAAGATAATTCAACTATACTAGATTTTTTTAACAATAATCTAGATCTTCTAGGATAAAACAATGAGAGCAATAGCTTGAATAAAAGCTTAGCTTATCATGGGTGCACTAATGTGCTGTATGTCAAGACTTTCTATCACCTTGATTAAAAGCTTAGCTTATCAACATCCTTGAATTAATAATGTCCTGCAGCCAAAAGGTGTACCTTTTAGTCTATTATGCAGTAATGGCTAGTGGAGTTAACACATTATGAAAGCCATGTTGTTATAGTTGGAGTTTCCTAATAAAAAGTGAACTCAATGTGCAGGAACTTTTTGGAAACGACACTGCCGAGTTTCTCCTAATTGATGTTTGTAAATTATATCTTAGAAAAAACTCCCACTCACTTTCATTTACTTAATAAAATCATTAATCATGTTACTTGTTTCAGTTCCAAAACAAAGAAATTGATATGTGGATCCTTTTGAAACCGGTGAAGTAAGAACAACATGGTCTTCTTGACTGTTGACAGAGTGTTTCTTCATAAAGAATAGATCGTTGCTGTAAAATGGTATAAATTGAGTTGAGCTGCGCTAAAGTTTCTCATGTTTAAGGTGAGGATGTCTCTTCATTCTATGACTTTCTGTTAATGATTACAAAGATACTTGGTTTTAGACTTTTATATAAACTTCAGGACTATGAAATTTGCTATAACTTGGTTAGTTTGAGCATATTTTATATGTGATGGCTTTCTCGATCCAAAATTTGTTTTAAAAAAATTGGTGATTAAAAATGTTCCGTTGCCGGGACTTGAACCCGGGTCTCTCGGGTGAGAGCCGAGTATCCTAACCAACTAGACTACAACGGAAGTTGTTTATTAAGCAAAAACTTAGGATAAGACTATAGCGATTCAATCATCAAATTAAAAGAAGTAACCCACAGGTCACATCTATCATCAAGTGAGATAGGCGGGGAAAGAGCAAGCTTTTTAATATTATATAAATTCTGAAGAGAAAAAAAGATTACTAATATGTTATATGTTATGAAGTCAGAAAGTATATATATAAGTATTAAGTATTTTATTCTATTATGGGTAAAATATTAAATATCAGTTATTTATCAATCGTGAAAAATGGTTCTTGTGATATACACATGTCTTTCCATTCTTGACTGTTGTAGTAAGTCACTGATAATTTAGTAGATTTTCTTAATCTCAACATGGATAAATGATTCCCAATTAATTTCAAAACTCTGTTTTTCTGATATATTCTTATTTTTGTAGGCAATTGGTATTATTGATGTGAACAGAAGTAGATACAAAGGTTAGGAGACAATTGTGGAAGATGTTTTTTGTATACACACATATCTTTCCATTCATTTTACCACTTTATTTATCTACTCCATTCTTTTGACAGACTTATCCTTGACAACTAAATGCAGTTGGATGAACTGAGGCAAAGATGTAGAGTTACTTTGTGCATATGTTGCGCTTATATGATTATATCACTGCTTACATGCATGCAATCTTCATTGGAATTTGCATATTTTCCTTTCATGTTTAGAGAGAAATTGCTTCCACATGTTTATGTAAATCATATAGGTCATTTATGTTTTCTTTTTGCCAAATGAGGATGCATCAATCCTTCAATCACAATCAACTTCACTCATACACCCCTCCGCACCTGCCAGCAAAAGTGCAAAACCATCAAGGAAACATGCTCAGAATTCTCCAGGTATACATAACTACTATACTAACTGTTAATACAATTCGTTAAGAACAAAATACCAGATAATCTAACTCCTTAACAAACAATACAGAAGAAAGAAGTGAAGGAGCAAAAAGGACAAAGGAGAAGACCTCCTTTTGGTTCTTTTGGCCATTAACAAAGAACACTGCTATAAATATGCATGCAACAGTAGCGGTTAAGGTGCACTAGAAGAAGTTATTTTGGATATTAACAAAGAAGAGTGGCATTTTTTGTAATGTACAGGTCACTTTTTGTATGTCATTACAAACTGGATGACCTTCTTGAGAATATTAACAAAAAACAGTTAGTAATTTAGTATGACTCTTTGACTTGGGTCTTATTTATATGTCGCTTCTAGTATGTCATTACATATGACATGTACTAACTACATCAACTTTATATGAATATGTAGCTACATATCGATGTAAAATATCCTAATACTTAACTTACAAACAAACAAAATCACAACACCACAGATATGATCATGTCACGAAACCCGCGTTGCGCGGGGTTTGAGCCTTAATTGATGTGTAAGTTGACTGAGTTCTTTTTGCCAAAAATCTATCATTATGAGGACTACCTGCCTTGATTGGAACTATTTACTATTTGTATTAAGAAATAAATGAACTATACAAGGAATGGTATCAATGCTTTGAAATATCCATTACCTAGGCAAGGAATTTATCATTTCTCTACAACCAAACATGCTTTTTCATAAAACAGAAAAGTGTAAATGTATTTACAAGACCATATTTTCTCATACAAAGAAAGCATGTTCTTAAAAGGTTAAATATCGGCGTCCTCAGTTTAAATATTGTTCTAGGTCTATAATGTTTCAAGCTCATCGAAATGGTGGTTCGAGCTGATCCACATCAAACTCAAACTGTCATCGGTTCATCGTATGAGTGGTAAATCAAGCTCGTCGAAGGAGTGTTAATGGTGGTTTAAGTCCACCAAAGTGAGAATTGATACTAAAGTCATATGTAGTGGAAGGAAGGGGTATGAGGCCTTTTCATCTTAGATTTTGTTGATCCACCTTAGATCTTTTCAGCTTTTGTAGGTCCACCTCATCAAAATTCATCATGTCCCCATCATGTCCCCTATAACGCCCATAAGGTGGTGTTTGAGACGTAATTACCATCACACAACCTCTATGCCCTACTACGAAATGCCTCAGTCACTATACAAATCCTCAGGCTATGTGGTATACATGTGTGGGTGTGTGGCGTGAATCTACCCACGCCGTGGAACACCACCCCTCTATGGCGTGAGTAGGTGGTGTGAATTTGGTTGTGGTTTAACCACAGTGTGGCGGTGGCCAACATGTTTGTACCTAGTGCAATAATTATTGTACCCCAACTCACATGGGTATACCCTCATGTCCTTATTTCCTAGAACTAACTCCGGTTGCATTAACTCTTGCTACATAGATAATTAATAAAAAAATATAATAAAATTATATGGTTTTAGACGGTGGATAAGGCATATTATTTTTATCTCATATAGAGGTTGCTATAAAAAAACACTTAAAGTTCAAAACGGGCTCAGCTCAAACTCAAATCGACTCATTTATGCCCACGGCCCTTTGCTCTACATCAAAGGTAATCATGCTTGCATCAAATGTAAAATAAAAGTTATCAGTAATCCAGATAATGAACAACTTTAGGTACATATATATCAAACCAACTAATTAAGGTATTTATCAAATCAAAAGAGTAGTTTGAGAAAGATGATACATGTAGATTATATAGATTATATAGCTTAAAGACATGAGGAAACACAACAATCCTAGCTAGCCCAATTTTATATAAGATCGTGTAACCGAACATGGCTTGTTTTTACCTATTTAAAGATTTAAGTGTCATCACATCATTTTAGTTAATTTTGATCTACTTAAAACCAAATAAAAATTATAATAAACATCGATACAAGTTACGATTAACAAGTGGCATCCATGATGAGACTGTAAATCAATTATCGGCATAAACTATCAAGTCATCAACATGATTTAACAAATAACCAAACAATCAATAGTAACCGAATGTTAGTGCCAACGAACAACTATGGGTAGTAACTAAACTGCTTTTGATATAAACAAATTATCAACGATAACTAAGCTATTACTACCGATAAACAACGCATACAAATGATTCCCACCCACAAAACTTTTTTTTTATCTACTTCGGGACATACAACTCGTTATATAACAAGTAAGAAATCTTTTGGTTTTTTGTGAAAGGTTTAAAATTGATTAATTTGTCATGTTCTATAAATCAAACAAGATTTTATTAACATATAGATGGGGGACCGACTCGCTTTCCCGCCAGGCACACACTTCTCGTCTATCAGTCTCACACAGAAATCGAACAACTGAATGAATCATCAATCTCACACAGAAGATCGCATCGACGAAATCGAAGCTGTGCCACAAGTGCGTTCGACACCATACATTCATTGTTACTCTTGATTCTTCATCCGATCAGGTGATTACTTAAACGGATTTGCATATTTTGTAACCTAAATTTTATCCGTCATTAGTTTCGTGATCGCCGTGATATTTAGATCGATTGCTTCTTTTAATCATGATCTCTCTATGCTGATATGCGATTTGTTGATTGGACCTTCTATTTCATTTGAGGATTTTCCATTTAGTTTGAATCATGATAACCTAGACATCCGATGTTTCTTAATTGGGGAAATTGTAACAATATGCCTCTCGCTTGTTGCAACTTAAAGTTGCAATTGATTACTCAGTAGAATTAGATGATCAATCCAGTAAAAGAAGACGATGAAGAGAAAACAAGAAGTAAAAGAGAGCAATAGCTGGCATGATGCTCTCTTAAACCGGTTTACAAAGGGTTCATTAACATGCTGAATATGTTAAGAGTAAGACTATCTATCACCTTGATTAAAAGCTTAGCTTATCAACATCCTTGAATTTATAATATCCTGCAGCCAAAAGGTGTACCTTTTAGTCTATTATGGAGTAAATGCTAGTGGAGTTAACACATTATGAAGCCATGTTGTCATAGTTGGAGTTTTCTAAAATAATTGAACTCAATGTGTAGAAATTTTAGGAAAACGATACTGCAGAGTTTTCCCTAATTGACGTCTGTAAATGATAGTTTTGCCTGTCCTCTAACGAACTATATATATTCCAAATAAAATCCAATTTTAACAAGTCATAATTTATCATGTATGAGTCATGTATCTTTTATCATATACACACACGTACCAAGAGTGAATAATGTCCTCTTACCTGCTTTACAAATAAATGATAATATCATAATTTTCTTGTATTTTGATGCAAGCTGAGCATGTAGATTCTGTATTGAATGTTCTCACTGATACGGAAAGTGTAGCTGTGTCAAGTTTATGGAGAGTTTAATATTAAGCTTCTTTACGACTAAATGTTTTGTTATTGATGGTTTCTTTTGAGGGCCTTGGATGTTTATGCACGAGATAAACAAACTTTACAAATAAATGAATAGTAATAAGAGCTCACAAGTGATGGGTTCTGAATTGTCAACACAGTAGCTATCAGGTTTAGAGATTAATAATTCGGTTTATTGATGTGAGAGTGTAAGCAACCATGAGCTTTTTGAGTTTGAAACAGTATTATTCAGGATGGGTTATGGAGTATGCCTGTTATAAGTTGAAGTCAGTCAGGTACACTCAGAAAGGGATCTGGAGGGTTGATTTAGTTTTGATAATTAATGATCTCAAAAAGCTAGTATTATTAGGATGTAGGCATTAATTTATGGTATTAATCCTAACTTCCTGAGAAGTGATAACCAAGGAGAAAATGTCTCACAATCCCACATTAGCTAGGTGAAGAGCTCACATATATAGCGAATGTGTATATAAACAATGGCCCAAGAAAAGAGTAGGCATACCTTTCTCGGCCTTTTGGCTAAGATCAAGTGTAGTATCTGTTCTTATCAGTTTAATATCTGATATGTGAGCCATCGGCTCACTCGATATTAATCTTATTTTTTATGGGGAAAAGCCTATCACAATAGCTTGCTATTGGGGTTTTTGAGTGTCGCCTTGGTGTTGCACTACTACCTTGGCTTGGCGCACCCCTCCAATTTGTTGTCTTAAGCTTTTAATGAGCCTGTAATGATTTTCTGATCATGTTAATGGTGTTTGCTGTTTATTCAATTAATAAGACTGGTAGTTGCTTGGTATTAGATTATCTGGTCTAAGTTGTAGTTTTAGCCAGTGTATATCTTTCTTGTAGTTGACTGATAATAGCCGCCTTCTATTGTGTTTCATGATATGGCTACTTATTGTTATTTTTAACTTCTAATCTTGGAAATTGTCTTTGGTTAACAAGCCTTCTATTGTGTTTCATGATATGGCTACTTATTGTTATTTTTAGCTTCTAATCTTGGAAATTGTCTTTGGTAACAAACGGTTATTGTTTCAAACACTCGTGCTCTCTTTTTAGAGGTTCCCCTGTACCACAAGGCATTGCGTATATTCCAGACGAATAGATATCTGAGCCACATGGGTATTGGCAGAGCAAAAAAAGGCGATTTTTTCCCCATTCTTTTTTACGTACATGCAAAAAGTGAATAATAAGCAAAATCGATGTTTTCTATTTTAGTTTCTTCTTAATTACATTTGGTAGGAATCAAAATAACTTCTTCCTAATGAGAGTTGGTAGGGACAACAGCAGATTCATTGTATTAAGAGGGACTGAGGTAGAGGCCCATAAAGAAAGGTTAATCTCTTTAAAAATAAAAAAATTAGCCTAAGTTTGTGTGAATTGGAGGCACAATTATAGGGCAGAATTCTCATCGCATGGGTCCATTTTACACCATTTAAAACAAAAACAAAAAGCATGTCTTGTTTGACTTTTACAATTTAAAGAAGTTAAGTTTATTAAACCTTAAGCAAGTCCCTCCCTACAATCTGTCAGTTCATCTTCACTGTCAACCCGCTTATGAATTGTGGCCACCATAGTTTCCTATAACTTATATATTATTGTGTCAAACTAATACCTAAAGTATAGAATAACATGTTTTGGTGTATTAGTTTTATAGTTCTAGGTTGTAGTTAATTTTAACATATTTAGTCTAATACATTATCATTATTTGACACCTTTACCGACCTACTTTTGACTGGTCATTTTCGACATAATTGACCCGCTTTGATCCATTAACTTTTGACATATTTGAACCATTTTGATCGGTCTACCTTTTGGCCCCCTTTTACCGACCTACTTTTGACTGGTCATTTTCGACATAATTGACCCGCTTTGATCCATTAACTTTTGACATATTTGAACCATTTTGATCGGTCTACCTTTTGGCCCCACTAACAAAAAGATTTAGATCCGCCACTACATTCAAGTCTACATTTTTTTTGTTTTTGTAGTGTCAGGAAAACTGTAACAATGATTATCTCTCAGTTTGGATCAAACTTCTTTGAGATGTTAGTTTTCTTGATGTACATACACAGTTGCATTTTGTTGTATATACACGTGACGACCTTGTAATCAGCTTGTTACTACTTTTATACAAACATATCGGCATACTGCAGAGTTTATACTAATTGATAGGGCTAAAACATACCTTTTGCTTGTTTTTTACAGTATTTAATCCAAATTGATTCCAATTTCTAACAACAGAATGCTAATATCATAATTTCCTTTTATTCTTATGCATGTTGAGCTTGCATGTCCTCTATTTACTCTTGCCATTGATGTAAATGCACTTGAAAAACAAACCTTAGAGGTAATTGGCTAGTAATTCAGTTTATCCTTTAGCAAGTTGGATATCTAATTTCACTAATAACGTTTAACATGGGATCGTTTCTGTATAGCCAACACAATAGTTATCCATGTTAGAGATAAGGAGTTATGTTTCTTGATAAGAGTGTGATTAAGTAACTATGAGATGTTTAGTTTTCAAGCAGAGTATCTGGAGGCTTGATTTACTATTAAGTAAGCAATGAACACTTATTGTTATTATATCCTGAGAGATGAAAACCAAAGGGAAAAAAGTCCCTCACAGTCCCACAGTGGCTGAGTAAAGAATACAAATATAAGGGAGTGCCTATATAAACAACAGCCCAAGATGAGTCAAAAGCATACCTTTCTCGGCCTTTTGGCTAAGATCAAGTGTAGTATCTGTTCTTATCAGTTTAATATCTGATATGTGAGCCATCGGCTCACTCGATATTAATCTTATTTTTTATGGGGAAAGACCCACCACAATAGCTTGCTATTGGGGTCTTTGAGCGTCGCCTTGGTGTTGCACTATTACCTTGGCTTGGCGCACCCCTCCAATCTCCAGTTTAAAGCTCTTAATGTTTAATCACTTTTCTGTTGTTTTTGTAGAGTTAAATCCTACCAGTCCGTTATTAAGCTCTTAACTTTTAGTCACTTTTTCTGTTGTTTTCTTAGAGTTAATCCTACCAGTGCGTTATTAAGAGAAGAAATAAAAAAACCATTAATGGTTGCCATGCTATACCAACTTCCACTTGATTCTATACTCTGTATGCTTCTTAAGTATTTCAGTTCTTTACAATGTACTTCTCAGAATAGATTGCCTAAGTGAATCTATATGCGTTTAAGTAGGCAACAACATTTCTTGCAAGAAATGACAGTTGACACATAATACATAGATTATGGATCATGGTATATGGACTTCTAGCTTTCTTTATTGTTTCTCGGTTTCTCTGGCTTATGTGATTGTTTAAACGTCATGCTAAATGTTTTACTAGTTTTTAGTTTAATTTTACAGAAAATATTCATCTCACTCAAGGACCTATATATTGGCAAAAGCATATATGTAAAGCAGGTTGTTCCTAATAAGTATTTTTCTATTTGTTGTTTTTTTTTTGTCATAAACTGCCCATTGAGTTGAATAAAATCCTTCTGAACCTTGTGTGTCACAGAAATAAACAAATTGAACTTATCTTTTAATGACATAAGTAGCACTGAGTTTTTCTTGCCCATATGGAAGTTTTGAAACGGCAAATGGATTTAACTGGTAGGTTTGATGTTCTAGACTTTTTACTTCATATCAACCATATTGATCTTGAAATGCATCTACTAATTGCAGTTCACCACCTTGATGACAAATGATAGAATTTTTTGTGGTATGAGAAGCAGTCAAGCAGACTTATGACTACTGAGCAGTCCACTGTTATGAACCATCACTGCATGGATTTTATTGGGCTGGTGAGTTCTATACTAGGCTACCTTTTTATAGTTATAACTATCAATAAAAGCCCCTATTTCATGGTTTATCATTTGAGCTTGATTTGATCTTTGATAATAAGCATTTGAGCTAATATTGTAGGATTTAGGCATTAAATTATTGTACTAAATTTTGAGAGGTGAAAACACAGAAGGGAAAAAAGGTGTCTCACAATCCCAGATTGACCAAGTGAAGCACACAAAGATGAAGGGACTTGCTACTTAAACAGCAGCCAGAGGACATCAAAAGCATACCTTTCTCGGCCTTTTGGCTAAGATCAAGTGTAGTATCTGTTCTTATCAGTTTAATATCTGATATGTGAGCCATCGGCTCACTCGATATTAATCTTATTTTTTATGGGGAAAGACCCATTACAATAGCTTGCTATTGGGGTCTTTGAGTGTCGCCTTGGTCTTGCACTATTGCCTTGGCTTGGCGCACCCCTCCAATCGACTAGTATAAGCTCATCTATTTGTGTATTTGCCATTGATTTTCAAAATAATTAAAATTTTCCCTTTTCATATTAAGATGTTAACTTCATTAACAAAAATTCAATATGCATTTTGTAACTTCTTTTTTTTGTTTGTGAAATTCTGTATTTAGATTTGAAATGTCTGATTATTATTTGCAGCACCTGTCAAAACAGTTTCTTATGTTGATCTGATGGTCAGATTAGCTGTGCTGCAGGTGCTTTCAACGCCATATTACCTTCAAATCAACTGTGTATGTTTTTTCTTTGCTTTAGTTGATGAACAAAGAAGAAAGTATATCCTCCCCTCTTCTTTTTAATAGTTAAACCACCACACCTTCACTCAGATTTGAAATTACAACCTTTTTGATTGGGAAACCCCTCTTATTGGAAATTGTTGTTTTAACCTGTGTAATCTTTCTTGTAGCTGACTGAATACAGCCACCTTCCATTGATTTCCATGATATGGCTACTAATTGTTATTTTGGATGTCTGATCTTTGAAACTGTCTATAGTTAACAAACAGTTGTTTCAAACACTGTGCTCTCTTTTAAATGTTCCATCCATCGATGGTCTGTAGCACGAGGCATTGTGGAAAATCCAGAGGGATAATTGGACAAAAATCCAAGCCACATGGGTATTGGTAGAGCAAAAAAAGGTAATCTTTTTCCCGTATTTTTGATGATGTATAAGCAGAAACTAACTAATAAGTACATTAATGGGTGTTTTCTATTTTCGTTTTCTTTTTAATTACACTTGGTATGAATCAGAATAACTTCTTCGTAATGACACTTGGTCGGGACAACAGCAGATTCAATGTATTGCATTGGTTCTTTTACGTTCGCTGGTTTCAAGAGATAGAGGTTCTTTTGACTGAGTTTCTTGCCAGGTTAACACTACTTTTGACATGTTGCTAGACCAAATCCAAACCCAGAACACATTCTCATACGCAAACTAACATTAAAAATTTAACAAGTGGCATATATACCTATTTATGCAGGGATTCGGATCCTCTGTTACAAATTGATATTACCACTTACCACTAGTATCAACTGAAAAGATAAATAAAAAGATTATGTGATTCCAAACTACAAATCCTCTACTACTGTTTATTTTTTATTTTTTATTTTTATATAGGTACCTCAAATATTTCATTTGATCTTGTATACATATGGTTCGATTAGTCCTAACCATTGACCGCCACACATATCAAGCGGCTGTCACCTCACCGGTAACTCGTCAATGTTTACCAAGGGTCCACTAATGTGTTGTATGTCAAGACTATCTATCACCTTGAATAAAAGCTTAGCTTATCATCATCCTAAATTTATACTATCCTGCAGCCAAAAGGTGTACCTTTTAGTCTATTATGAAGTAATGGCTAGTGAAGTTAACAAATTATGAAAGACATGTTGTCATAGTTGGAGTTTCCTAAAAGAAAAGTGAGCTCAAATGTGCTGTAACCTTTCAGAAACGACACTGCCGAGTTTCTCCTAATTGATGTTTGTAACACCCATTCACTTTCATTTACTTAATAAAATCATTGATCATGTTACTTGTTTCAGTTCCAAAACAAAGAGATTGATACGTGGATCCTTTTGCTGTAAAATGGTATAATATGAGTTGAGCTATTGTTTCTCATAAAGGTGAGGTTGTCTCTTCATGTCATGACTTTCTAAAGTGTCCTATAACATAATGTCTAGTCCAGTTGGTAAAGTGTTTAAGTTATTTGTTTTGAACATTGGTTTTAAAAAAAATTCCGTTGCCGGGACTTGAACCCGGGTCTCTCGGGTGAGAGCCGAGTATCCTAACCAACTAGACTACAACGGAAGTTGTTTGTTAATCAAAAGCTTAATATAAGACCATAACGGTTCAATCATCAAATCAAAAGAACCCACAGGCCACATCGATCATCAAGTGAGACAGGCGGTGGGAAGAGCACGCTTTTCAATATTATATAAATTCTGAAGAGTATCAAAGATTACTAATATGTTATGAAAGTCAGAAAGTATTCAAGTATTTTGTATTTTATTTTTTATGGGTAAAATATTTGCTAAAGTTGGTTTTTGTGATATACACATGTCTTTCCATTCATTTGACTCTTTAAATATATGCTCCATTCTTTTGACATACCTTTCCTTCATAACTAAATGCAGTTGGATGAACCGAGGCAGATATTCGACCTTGTAAGTTACTCTGTGTGTTTGTTGAGCTATAATACGATTATATCACTCCTTACATGCGTGCGATTGTCAATGGCGCAGCTTCTAAGGGGCGGGAGGGGGCGCCCGACCCCCCGAACTTTTTTTTGCGATGTATGGGGTATATAGTTTTCGTGTAGAAAATTTCGATATACTCCGGTTTCGACCCCCCATTATAGTTGTGAAAAAAAAAATTAGATCCCGACCCCCCACTTAATATTCTCAAGCTTCGCCAATGACGATTGTCATTGGAACTTGTATGTTTTCCTTTCATGTTTAGAGACAAATTGCTTCCACATGTTTATGTAAATCAAATAGGTATGTTATGTTTTCATTAGGCATTGCAGAAAATCTAGAGTCTAGACACTCACAAACATCCGAGCCACATGGGTATTGTTGGCCCGATTAATTCATAAAAAGCCTGAAGCTACAAGTCGGTAGATGGGCTCGGCCCATCCTAATGTGTGGAGGGGTTGTTCGGTCACTCTTAATGTGTAGAGGGACTAAAACTGACTTTATTAATGTGTATAGGGTTGGTTTATGATACTTTTGTATTAGTCTCTAATTATGATACTTGGTCCCCAAGTTAGGTTTAGAGTCTATAAATACTAGAGATCAAGGTAGGGTTTCTTGTATCAAGAGAGTATTTCTAATTAGAGAGTTTTGAGTGATTTTCTTTCTAATAAAACTTGAGAGTTATTTGAGTTTTACAATTATATTCTTGATATCAATCCTTTAATTGGTATCAGAGCAGTGAGGTTCTGGTTTAAAATCTAAGGATGCTAGACGGAGAGACGGATCGATGACTTTGCTTCAAAGTTATCGAAACTGGGGTCCAAAGCATCGAGTTTGGGGGCTCGGATCTTGATGGACAAGAAACTTGTACGAAAGCTCCTGGTGGATTCGGTACCACAATCAAATTGTAATGCCTATCGTCGCATCAATCGAGCAGTTTGCGGACGTGAAATACGACTGCCACGTGATTCCAAGCAGCTAATCAGAGGAGGCTCAAGGCATTTCGAGGAACGAGTCAAGTCGGGAAACGGTAATCCGGTATACAAACCAAAGGGAGGGAACTTCGAAGAATCCAAGAAAAAAAAGATCAGGCAAGTTTTGGCCAAGATCAGAAGGGGTATTCGAACTAGGGGTCTCCACGAACAGAAGGTTTACGATGTCAGTCGGTGTTACGGGTACTCCACCCGCAATCAAGGAACACACGGCTTTCTTGTCTTGTCCGATGCTCACCCCTACGAACTATAATGTGTGGGTGGCACGGATTAAGGCGGTCTTCCGTGTGCATGGGATCCAACAAGTGGTTGAAAACGAAGTGGTGCTAGCCGATAAGAAAAAGGACGATATCGCTATTGCACTTCTGCTTCAATCTATCCCCGAAGAACTAGTACTTCAAGTCGCTCACTACGATTCCGCGAAGGAGATATGGGACGCCTTGAAAACACGTTACGTGGGGGTCGATAGAGTTCGGGAAGCACGCATGGCTACGCTGGAAACCGAGTTCGAGAACCTACGGATGAATGAAGGGGACTCGATAGATGATTTCGCAGCAAAGATATCTAAACTCACGTCCAAAGCATCAAGCCTTGGAACGGAGTTCGCGGACAAGAAGTTAGTTCGTAAACTCCTCGGGTCGGTACCACAAAAATTCATGCCTATTGTTGCATCTATCGAGCAATTTGCGGACGTGAAGACCATGCCGTTTCAAGAGGCGATAGGAAGGCTAAAAGCCTTCGAGGAGCGGGTGACGGGAACGGCCATTCAAAACGAAACAAGAAGTAAACTTTTGTATTCATCCAACCATGGGGCTGGATCATCAAGCGGATCAGGGTCCGGAAGTTCTACCCGACGTGGTGACAAAGGAATATTTAAACAAGATAAGAGCAATGATAATAGCAAAGAAAAACCAACGAGGATAGTGGCTGGAAAAACAAATAAAGGAACAGCAAAGGATCGCTCGAAGGTTAGGTGCTATCGGTGCGACCAACTTGGTCACTTCGCATCTGTATGTCCGGATCGAAAAAAGAAGAACCAAGAAGCCAACTTGGCGGATGCGAGTGAAGATAACCCGGCACTCTACATGGCAAGATGCGAACCCGAAGCCATCTTCCTTAATGAAAGCAAAGTTCACCCAAAGAGGTACCAATCCGAAAAAACCAAAGAAAATATGTGGTATTTGGATAATGGTGCGAGTAACCATATGACCGGGGATATAAAATTTTTCTTGGAATTAAACAAGTCCGTGTCGGGAGTTGTTACATTCGGGGATGGATCATCGGTAAGAATTAATGGTAAAGGGTCAATCTTACTCGAAGGAAGGTCGGGCGAGCAACGTATCCTAGATGATGTATACTTTATACCGGATTTAAAAAGTAACATTATTAGTCTAGGACAAATGGATGAGGCCGGATACGATATCCGAATGAAAGGTGGCATACTAACTGTTGTTGATGAGTGCAACAAGTTGATAATAAAGGTGCAACGATCTAAAAACCGTTTGTACAAGATTCAATTGATTGTGGTGAAGAATCTCACTAATTCGAGTTATGAATTAGGGGGGTGAATGTTGGCCCGATTAATTCATAAAAAGCCTGAAGCTACAAGTCGGTAGATGGGCTCGGCCCATCCTAATGTGTGGAGGGGTTATTCGGTCACTCTTAATGTGTAGAGGGACTAAAACTGACTTTATTAATGTGTATAGGGTTGGTTTATGATACTTTTGTATTAGTCTCTAATTATGATACTTGGTCCCCAAGTTAGGTTTAGAGTCTATAAATACTAGAGATCAAGGTAGGGTTTCTTGTATCAAGAGAGTATTTCTAATTAGAGAGTTTTGAGTGATTTTCTTTCTAATAAAACTTGAGAGTTATTTGAGTTTTACAATTATATTCTTGATATCAATCCTTTAGGTATTAGTAGAGCAAAACAAAGGTAATCTGTTTCCATATTTTTGATGACATATATGCCAAAACTAAATACTATATATACACTAACGATATCTGGATGTTTTTTAAGAGGCCCATAAAGAAAGGTTAACTTTTTTAAAAATAAAATATTTAGCCCATGCTTCTGCAAACGCAACCACAATATAGTGACAGTGTGACACCAAGATGCACGTACAGGTACCGCGCTAATGCCGTACTTAAATGCTTAAAATATAAGTAAAATATAATAATCTGCAAACATCAAAATGTATATAGAATAACTAAAAATTATCCCTATAATAATATGACAATTACAGGTAGTGCGTTAACATGTTGGTTATCATGGACGAAACAACCACAATTCTAGACACTTTTTTAATGATGCAATGAAGGAGTTCATTGGCATCGACTGCAATGGCATGGTCATCAAAGAGGGTTTCATTGAGCCAAAGAAGCTGCCTACACCGATGATTTCAATGATAGGCGTATCCAAATGAGGATGCAGCAATCCTTCAATTACAATCAACTTCAATCAGACACCCCTCCACACCTGCATCAAAATCATCAAGGAAACATGCTCAGAGTTCTCCAGGTATACATAACTACTAACTCTTAATACAATTGGCTAAGAACAAAATGTCAAATAATCTAAACTCCTTAACAATATAGAAGAAAGAAGCGAAGGAGCAAAAAGGACAAAGGAGAAGGCTGATTAGGCACGTGTCCGTTCTTAAAAACTAGAAGACCTCCTTTTGGTTCTTTTGGCCATTAACAAAAAAGAATGCTATAAATATGCATGCGGCGGCAGCAGTGGCTATGGTGCACTAGAGGAAGTTATTTTGGATCATAACAAAGAACAGTTGCATTACTCTTAGCTCCAACGTGTATAGGTCACTTTTTTTTATGTCATTACATATTATAGGAATATCTTAAACATCCTCTGAAATGCTTGTTTCGTCAGATTTCCAGATTTGTCTCAGATTTAGACAAATCTGGTGAATATTCAGTTAAATACGTGGTATAAAGTGCGTGTCCCGTCAGCATCACAATCGCAACGGTTTCTCAACCGAATATCATTTCTCGGCTGTAATTCTCAGTAAACACTCAGGAAAGTATTTAATACCCTACTGTCTTTTAAACCATCTCAAACGATTAAACGATTAATATCGATTAATATCACATAACAACACCGGTTACTGATTTCACCATTTTTCGCATTGAATACCACAGTCGTTCTTCCAACAATAGTAATCAAGCATATAGCTATACTTGACACTCCAATTAAGTCTCAATGACCTCTCTGCCATCATCAACAACATAACACTAAATTGGACTTTCCGCTTCGTTACATCTCGGATTTGAGATCCGTTTTCGCCAACGATTCTCATTGTGGATTTGCCCCTAAACACTTTTCCAAAGTGTCGGGTGAAATATCCTCGTCAAACCGAACTCCAGTTTTAATCCATCTTCTTCGTTACACATCGTTTCTCCACTCCGTTTCCCTAAAACTTATTATATCCTATAATAAGTCTCATACGTGCAATAACTATACTTAATCCCTTTGGGTACATACATACTTGTTATATAACAAGTAAGAAATCTTTTTTTATTATTATATATATAACTTTATTTATGAATTAGAATTATGTATTGTGAAAAAGTTTAAAATTGATTAATTTGTTATCTATATATCTATATATCTATATATATATATATATAGGGAGAGGATCATTTGAGAACCAATTTAGTTTGAGAACTTTTAAAAACCATTCTAAGCCACTAGTTTATATATATATATGGAAATCCCCCCATGAATTTGAATGCTCCCCCCTTGAAAATTAGTGGCTCAGAATGGTTCTCAAAAGTTTTCAAAAGAAAAAGTTCTCATTTGAACCTAACCCTATATATCTATCTATCTATCTATCTATCTATCTATCTATCTATCTATCTATCTATCTATCTATCTATCTATCTATATATATATATATATATATATATATATATATATATATATATATATAAAAGAGTATTTTGGAACCCACGTTGAGTTGAGGAAACTTTGGAACCTCGTCAAAAACGAGGTTAAAAAAACCTTTTTTTTTCTAAATTTTTTTATGGTGGTTCTTTAGGTTATAAACTACTCGTATATGAAAAAAAATCAAAAAAACCGCCTAGTAGATTTTTTTAAAAAAAAATCTCAAAAAAGATTGGTTACATATGTAACTTTTATGTGTAAACGCATATATATACAGTTTACACATGAAAGTTACATATGTAACAATTTTTTTTGAGATTTTTTTAAAAAAAATCTACTAGGTGGTTTTTTGATTTTTTTCATATACGAGTAGTTTATAACCTAAAAAACCACCATAAAAAAATTTAGAAAAAAAAAGGTTTTTTTAACCTCGTTTTTGACGAGGTTCCAAAGTTTCCTCGACTCAACGTGGGTTCCAAATTACCCCAACCCTATATATATATATATATATATATATATATATATATATATATATATAATAAAAGAAAAGTTTTTGGCAACACAATTTGTCATGTGGCACCACCACATTCATCATTTAACAATTTTTCCCGCCAATAAACATTCACAAGCGGATCTTCTAATTTTGCATATATATATCCACTATTTATTTATTGTAGCGGATTTTCTAATTTTGAATATATATCCACTATTTATTTATTGTCTTTTAAATTATTTAATAACCAATTATTTAATTACTTAATTTAATATATAATATAGTTTATTAACTTACATGATGTAAGCCGGTTCGAGATGGCTAGTCTCCCAAATAATTATATAACAAAACTAGCAATGAAATGAAAATAAGTATAAACTAAGTAATTGAAATGTAAACCAAGTTTTCTGCCATTTTCTTCTCTAATTCTTATTCAATCTAGAACATCCTTAAATACTAAAACATGTACGTGGCTACTGATTCTAAACAAAAGAAGACATGGAGAACATGGGTCATGAACATGGCAAAATGGAGAAGTGATCAACAAGCAAAGTGAATTTGACCAAGTCAATCCAGAAGCTTTACGGACTTCCTGATTTATGTCCTGGGCCTTTGGGCTTCGAATGTTGCAATGGGCTAGACTAGAATGGCTGGTCCGTATTCTATAAAAAAAGAAACTTGACGTCACCACAAAATTTTAAATTAACTCGTGTAACACACCGGGATAAAAATTTAGTATTTTATAAATACCAACAAAATTTTATTAACATATAGATGACGGGGGACCGACTCGCTTTCCCGCCAAGCACACACTTCTCGTCTATCGCAGCGAACATATCTGAATGAATCATCGGTCTCATTTCTCATACAGAAGATTGCATCGACGAAATCGAAGTTGTGCCTCAAGTGCGTTCGACACCCTACATTCATTGTCACTCTCGATCAGGTGATTACGATTACATGCATTTGCATATTTTGTAACCTAAATTTTTATCTGTCAGGAGTTTCGTGATCGCCCTGATATTTAGATCGATTGCTTCTTTTAATCGTGATTTCTTAATTATGCTGATATGCGATTTGTTGATTGGGCCTTTTAATTTCGTTTGACGATTTTCCATTTAGTTTGAATCATGATAACCTAGACATCCGATGTTTTTCTAGTTTCTTAATTGGGGAAACTATAACAATCTGTAGCCAAAAGTTGGGTACCTTTTAGTCTATTATGCAATAATTGCTAGTGGAGTTGATACATTATGAAAGCCATGTTGTCATAGTTGGAGTTCCTAGAAAGGTGAATTCATTGTGCTGGAACTTTTCGGAAACGACACTGCAGAGTTTCTCCTAACCGCTGTTTGTAAAATATAATTTTGCCTGTCTTTTAATAAACAATGTTTAATACAAATCAAATCCAAAATATAACAACAAAATGATAATGACATTATAACTTCAGCTGTTTTAGAACTAAATGGTAATATCATAATTTTCTTGTAATTTGATGCAAGCTGAGCATGTGGATTCTGTATTTAATGTTGCCACTGCTCGCTGATATGGATATTTAACTGTGTCAAGTTTATAAAGAGTTTAATATTTAGCTGCTTTACAACTAAATGTTTTATTATTGATGATTGCTTTTTAGGGGCCTTTGATTTAAATGCATGAGATAAACAGACTTTACAGGCAAATGAATAGTAGTAATACTGTCCACCATTTAGCAAATTTGGATACCCGAATTCAGTAATAAGAGTTCTCAGGTGATGGTTTCTGTATTGCCCAACACACTAGTTATCAGGTCTAGCGATTAATGATTTGGTTTATTGATGAGACAGTGTAGGTGGGCAACCCTGAGCTCTTTGAGTTCGAAATAGTAATATTCGGCATGGGGTTATGAAACTTGAAATCAGTCAAGTACATTCAGAAAAGGAGCTAGAGGGTTGATTTAGTTTTGATCAATTGATGCACAGTTAATGATCTCAGAGCTAGTATTATTAGGCTTTAGGCATTAATTTATGGTATGAATTTTGAGAAAAGATAACCAAAGAGAAGAAAGTCTTTTACAATCCCACAATAGCCAAGTGAAGAACACAGAGATGAAAAAACTGTGTATATAAACAGCGGCCTAAACACAGAATAAGCATACCTTTCTCGGCCTTTTGGCTAAGATCAAGTGTAGTATCTGTTCTTATCAGTTTAATATCTGATATGTGAGCCATCGGCTCACTCGATATTAATCTTATTTTTTATGGGGAAAGACCCATCACAATAGCTTGCTATTGGGGTCTTTGAGTGTCGCCTTGGTGTTGCACTATTACCTTGGTTTGGCGCACCCCTCCAATATCTAGTCAGTTTTTTTCTAATCTAATGTTGGATAACTGAGACTTTCAGTTTACACTGATTTAAAGTTAGCATCTAAATGCTTTTTATGATTAATAAGGTGGTGGTAGTTGGTGATTTGTAAATTGGTTTAAAAAATAGCGAGCTGAATGCTATGTTAATGGATATGTGATGTCTCTTCATGTTCTGTTGCCATTTCCAAATAGGATGTTTGATATTCTTTTTTGAATACCTGTGTTCTGTTTCTTGTTATCCGATGAACAAGGTGATGTGAAATAAATCTACTACTGAAGTGTAAACAACTGAGATTTGAAAAGCCTTTTAGGAGACTTATCATTTAATCTTGGATATGTATTTTTAAAAAAAACACCCATTCACTTTCATGTACTTGAATAAAATCATTAATAAATGCTGCTTGTAACCATCCATAGGAGATGAAGAACTGGTGAAGTAACATGATAATATTAATCATGTTACTGTATCAGTTTCAAAACAAAGAAATTGATATGGATGCTTTTTGAAACTAGTGAAGTAAGCACAGACATGGTCTTGCTGACTGTTGATAGAGTATTTCTTCATAAAGAATGGATCGTTGTTGTAAAATGATATAAACAGACTTGAGCCACACTATTGTTTCTCAAATGTTAAAAGTGAGGATTCATGCTAATCACTTTCAATTATATGATTAGGAATAGGATAGTTTTGAAGAAACTGGTTTTAGAGAAACTTCAGGACTATGAATGTAGCCTGGTTAGTTTGAGCATATTTGTGATAGATTTCTCGATCCTAAATTACAAAACTTCTGCTCTGTTTCTAGTTTTTCGATATTCTTCCAAACATGAGTGTTGTAGTAACTCACTGATATTTTAGTAGATTTTCTTAATATCAATATGGATAAATGATTCCCAGTTAATTTCAAAACTTTATTTTCCTGATATATTCTTATTTCTATAGGCAATTGGTATTATTGATGTGAACAGAAGTAGATGCAAAGGTTAGGAACAATTGTGAAAGATGGTTTTTGTATACACACATATCTTTCCATTCATTTTAGTTTATTTGTATGCTCCATTCTTTTGACAAACCTTTCCTTCATAACTAAATGCAGTTGGATGAACCGAGGCAGATATACGACCTTGTAAGTTACTTTGTGCATCTGTTGAGCTTATATGATTATATCACCGCTTGCATGCATGCAATTGTCATTGGAACTTGCATGTTTTCCTTTCATGTTTAGAGACAAATTGCTTCCACATGTTTATGTAAATCATATAGGTCTGTTATGTTTTCTTTTTGCCATGTTTGATATTTTCTAGCGCCTGATGGAAGAGGAAAACATTAGAAATAGAAAATACACACCTAGAGGAAGACACTAGTGGATATAAGTTAGAAACATTATCAGTTATTAGCCTGAGATGAAAACCATCAAAGAAAAACTCTTTATCACAACCCACATTAGTTGAGTGAAACCATCAAAGATGAAGGGACTTGCTACATAAACAGCAGCCCAAGGAGTTGAAAAGCATACCTTTCTCGGCCTTTTGGCTAAGATCAAGTGTAGTATCTGTTCTTATCAGTTTAATATCTGATATGTGGGCCATCGGTCCACTCGATATTAATCTTATTTTTTATGGGGAAAGACCCATCACAATAGCTTGCTATTGGGGTCTTTGAGCGTCGCCTTGGTTTTGCACTATTGCCTAGGCCTGGCGTACCCCTCCAATTTGCAATATTTAAGCTTTCCAAGTCTGTGACATGTACACTAATGGTGTGTGGTGTGTTACTATCTGTTTAAACAGTGTTATTTTGAACTGGTAGTAGTTTTTATATTTATGTATTTGCTAACTGCATAAATCACTTGTGGATTTTGTAGTACTTGATATGATGAAAAAAAAGCTGTTCTAGAAATTGTAGATCTATCTATTATCCTTCTATTGTGCTCCATTACATGGCAGGTGCCACTTAGTTACCTATTGTCATTTCTGGTGTCTGAAACTGTCTTCGGATAACAAACAGTTTGTGTTTCAAACTGTGCTCTCGTTTTAATGTTTCATCCATCGGTGATTTTTAGTTCATTAGGCATTGCAGAGAATCTAGTGTCTAGATGCACAAGTATCCAAGCCACATGGATATAAGTAGAGCAAAACAAAGGTAATCTTTTACCCTATTTTTGATGATATATATGCCAAAACTAAATACTATATTTACACTAACGATATCTGATTGATGTTTTCTTTTTTATAGGCCCATAAAGAAACCTTTAACTTTTTTTTATAAATAAAAAATAAAAAAATTTAGCCCCTGTTTGAGCCAACTGAAGAAACAATTCTCATAATATAGGAGCACAATGACCATCACATGGGGCCCATTTGGCACCACTTTAGACAAAAAGTAAGTCTTGTTTGACTTTTACAATTTCAAAAGTTTGACTCCCACAGTTTCATTTTAGCTGTGAACTCCTGTGTGTAAATTGTGGCCACACCATAATTTCTTGCAAGTCTACACTTCTTTTGTTAATTTTAGTGTCAGGAAAAATTTAATGTCAGTTTGGATCAAACATCTGATCTCTCCATCAAAACCTTCTTTTATTATGGTGTTAACGTAGAGTTATTACCACACTGTGTTTTTATTGACTTATTTTATTTTAATTTTGTGTTTTTGTCTAACTGGATGCTTTCTTATGTAGAACATAAGTTCAATTAATTTGGTTGTCAGGGTCAAAATTATTTTTTTCTTTATCCATCCTGCTCCATTTTGACCCAACTCATATTTTGCTCCTATTTAGCAATTTTGATTTATTTCATGTTTACTTTAAAAGCACGTGAATCTTTGATTTTAGTAATTCATGTGTTTATTAAGAAGTATGTTTCATAATTAGACAATCAATTTAGCTTCTCAAAGTTTGGCTCAACCTGTCATATTGTTGGTGTTTGTTCATAAAGAGTAACGGTATATATAAACTGATATGACATGAATAAACGTGAATTTAACATTGATCAAACTTAACCGTTTTTAATGTTGAATAATCATGTAGTTTATGAAAAATAATAATGTTAAAAGCATATATTAATCAAGTGTTAAAATGGTTATGATATATACGCACCATGGGAAAAGATAATGGTTGGAACTATTTTTTATTTGTATAAAAAAGAAATGAACTATACCAGGAATGGTATCAATGCTTTGAAACATCCATCACCTAGGCAAGGAATTTTTCATTTCTTTACAACCAAACATGCTTTCAGAAAATTGTAAATATATTTACAAAACAGTATCTTCTCATACAATGAAATGCATGTTCTTAGTACTGTCCTAGGTCTATAATGTTTCAAGCTCATCGAAATGGTGGTTCGAGTTGATCCACATTAAACTGTCATCGGTTCATCGTATGAGAGGTACATCACGCTCATCAAAGGAGTGTAAATGGTGGTTTAAGTCCAACAACTGAGAACTAAACCTAAGGTCATTTGTAGTGGAAGGAATATGAGCCATTTCCATCTTTGATTTTGCAGACCCACTTTACTTCTTTTCAGCTTAGCTTTTACAGGTCCACCTACCTCCTTCCCCCACCCCTCATTTTGCATATCCACCTTATTTCTTTTCAGCTTAGCTTTTACACGTCTACCCCATCAAAATTCATCGCCCTTTATCACCTTGATCACAATCAAGGGTTGACCCATCACATACCCTATAACACCTAGGGGTTGGTGTTCACGACGTGATCACCATCACAATTCACATAACCTCTATGCCCCACTACGGAATAGGGTTGTTCAAATTGCTTGACGCTCGTTTGAAAAATGCTCGGAATACACTCGTTCGATTTCGGCTTGGTAGAAAAAGCGCTCAGTTTGGTTCGGTTCGGTTTGTAAACGAACCGAGCACGAGCGAAGGTACGCTCGTTCGGTTGGCTCGATTTATTTTTTAATTTATTTTTATATAATTATATATGATTTTTAATATAGTAGGCTATAGGCCCACTTCATGTTATTATTGGTTGGCCTAACAAAGTTCAATAAATACAAAAAAAAAACATTAATTAAAAACGAGAGTATGGTGAAAAATGAAATAATTTTATCTTCATCTTTCGATTTCATGATTTTGTTTTCTAAGGGTGGATCTTGAAACTTTTTATTTATGGATGTATGTGATATTTTTTTTTTTTTTTTTGATATATCCACATTTTTCTAGTGTATTCTGGTGGTTCTATAGATTCGAGAAAAGAGTTACATAAGCGGAAATACACATGACATCAAGTTGTCATGCCGGAAGGCGGGCAACAGCTGCGCCGCCCTTTTGAATAGCAAAACCAAGACGTATAAATAGGTGGGATGAGGGTGTTATGAGCATTTAGGTCATTTTGTAAAAAAATTAACAAGGTTAATGTATTAGTTATTGGACAGAATGTGTTAAAATTTAAAATATGGATGGCAAAAATGTTAGAAGTTTTCTAATTAGACAAAACCTCATGAAAGAAAAGTGCACTTCACTCTAAATACTAACACCCCCATTGGTACTTTCCTTTTTTTTTCCTTGCGACGCTCGAAACTCGCTTGATTATTACTTGAAAAATACTCGAATCGAAATACGCTCATTCGGTTTTAGCTCGTTTGAAAAAAGCTCGATTTGGCTTGCTTCGGTGACCAAGCATGAGCAAAGGTTCGCTCGGTCCGGTTGAAGTTGTGAATAGGCCCTACTACGGAAGGCCTAAATCACTATACAACTCCTTATTCCTAGAACTAGCTCCGGCTGCATTGATGATTAATTAGATAGAAAAAAACTATCTAATAAAAATCTCACTGTGGATAAAGACAAATATTCTATTTATCTCATATATAGGTTGCTATAAAAAAGCACTTGAGAGATAATTGATGAAGTTTTACCTTTTATCTACTTTTGTACAACTTATTCAAACTTTCAAACATAGGCCGTAATAAGAGGCTACCAAAAAGCAAAACAATCAAAGCTAAAAACATTTTATATTCAACCGAAAGTAACCACATTCACAATACCCAATGAGCTTATTATAATAATAACTTATGTTTTTAAACATTATTAATTTATTACCACCACAGTTTCATCAGCAATGGCATCCAACCAGAACCTGAGAGATCTTCAATGGCTTCTCCATTCAATTCAAACTGAAACTCTCACTCTCAAAAGCATTTCTTTCCATCTTTCTCAACCAACATCATCTTGTCATCAACAAACTCATGAGTCCATTCACATAAACATTTCCACTCAAACCCATTTCCAGTTTTCCAACATCCTCACACTCCTATCATCATCTTCTGAAACCCGATTCTCGCTACACAATCTCGAGTTTCACCAAGTTGAATGGGATTTAGAAGAAGTAAAGAATCTCGAGATCCTTCTGGACAATTCTTCGAATGTAAAACGGATCGAATTCAGGAAAAACAGGCTGAATTTCCAGTGCATGGATGGATTAGCAAAAATATTGAAGAAAAATGGAGTGATTAAAGAGATCATGTTTTCTGAATCAAGAATTGGATCATATGGAGCTGGGTTAATTGCTTCAGCTTTAAAGCAGAACACTTGTTTAGAAGAGTTGCAAATATGGGAAGATTCAATTGGATCAAAAGGGGCAGAAGAAATCTCCAAAATGATTGAAGCGAATTCGACATTGAAGCTGTTGACTATCTTTGACTCGAGTTCAATCACAGCCACCCCATTGATCTCTGCAGTGCTAGCAAGAAACAGATCAATGGAAGTTCATGTATGGTGTGGAGAGCATGATAAAAACACGAGCTCGAAAGTGGTTGAGTTTGCACCTGAAAGTAGCACATTACGTATATACCGGCTAACAGCTTCAGGGGCATGTAGGGTGGCTTGTGCTCTGGGGTGGAATACGACGGTCAAATGTCTCGACCTAACTGGAGTCCGGTTGAAATCGCGGTGGGCCAAGGAGTTCCGGTCGGTTCTTGAACAGAACCGGAGTTTAAAGGAAGTTAAACTCTCGAAAACATGCTTAAAAAACAAGGGTGTTGTTTATGTTGCAGCAGGGCTTTTCAAGAATAGAACCTTGGAAATCTTGAATTTAGATGATAACCAGTTTAATGGGGTTGGTATTGAACATTTGCTTTGCCCGTTGACTCGGTTTTCAGCTCTGCAAATTCAAGCAAATATAACTTTGAAGTCGATAACATTTGGGGGAAAAAGATCAAATATCGGGAGGGGCGGTTTGATTGCAATTTTGCAGATGTTGAGCAGTAATCAAACTGTAACAAGATTGGGTATATATGAAGATCAAAGCTTAAAGCCACAAGATTTTATTAGGATTTTTAAAAGTTTGGAGAAAAATGCTAGTTTGAAGTGTTTATGTTTGCAAGGTTGCAGAGGGGTTGATGGTGATTTGGTGTTGAAAACTATAATGGAGACTTTGCAGGTCAATCCTTGGATTGAGGAGATTGATATTGCAAGAACTCCACTTCAGATTTGTGGTAAAGCAGAAGAAATATATCTGAAATTAGGTCAAAATGCAAAATATGAACCTGAAGTTGAAGTGGATTTGCTCAAGGATATGCCCATGACAGTGCCTAAAAGCTGCAGAATATTCATTTGTGGACAGGAATTTGCTGGTAAGTTATTTTCTAAAGCTGGTTAGTTTATTAGGTCACCTCTTTTTGCAATTTGTTCTTATTTATTATGATATAATCAAGAATTGAAAATACCTCATCTTCATGCAGGAAAAACCACATTATGCAGCTCCATATCACAAAACCTGTCTTCTTCAAAGCTGCCATACATTGAGCAAGTCAAAACCTTAGTAAATCCAGTTGAGCAAGCCATTAAAACAACAGGAATGAAAGTAAAAACATTCAAAGATGAAGACACTAAACTTTCGATATGGAACCTCGGAGGCCATCATGACCTCTTTTCCGTCCACGACCTCATGTTCCCCGGGCACGGGAGCGCTTCGTTTTTTGTAATCGTTTCCAGCTTGTTCCGTAAACCAAACAACAAAGAACCAAAGTCACCATCAGAGTTGGAAGAAGATCTGCAATATTGGCTCAGGTTCATAGTTTCCAATTCAAAAAGAGCAGATCAACAGTGCATGCTACCAAATGTAACCATGGTGCTAACACACCATGATAAGGTGGACACTAGCTCACTCGATTACCAGAACACAGTTACCGTTGTTCAGAGAGTTAGAGATAAGTTCGAAGGGTATGTCGATTTCTATCCAACGGTATTCACAGTTGACGCGAGATCATCTGCTTCTGTGAGTAAACTCACTCATCACATTAGAAAAACCAGCAAAACTGTTCTGCAAAGAGTCCCAAGGGTTTATGAACTCTGCAACGATCTCATAACAATATTATCTGATTGGAGATCGGAGAATCATGATAAACCAGCGATGAAGTGGCAAGAATTCAGCGATTTGTGCCAGATTAGAGTTCCATCTCTACGAGTTCAATCGAGAAGTAATCACGTAGTGAAGAGAGTGGAGATGAGGCGAAAGGCAGTTGCCACGTGTCTTCATCGTATAGGAGAGGTGATATATTTTGAAGAACTGGAGTTTTTGATCTTGGATTTCCAGTGGTTTTGCGGTGAGGTAATCGGTCAGATAGTGAAGTTAAATGCTAGAAAGATGAACTCTAGTGAAGATGTTAATGGAGGATTTGTGAGTAGACAAGAGTTGGAGAAGATTCTGAGAGGAAGTTTACATAGTCAGATTCCTGGGATGGGTTCCAAGATTTTTGGGAACTTGGATGCTGGTGATCTGGTGAACATGATGCTGAAACTGGAACTCTGTTACAAACAAGATCCATCTGATCCTGAATCTTTGCTGCTGATTCCTTCTCTTCTAGAAGAAAACAGAACGCGAACACCGAGATGGCAGTTGATCACATCTGATTGTGTTTTTGCAGGAAGACATCTTGAATGCCATGATTCGAGCCACATGTTCCTCACCCCAGGGTTCTTCCCAAAATTACAGGTATGTTCTTATATGGTTAAAAACTATCCATCAGAATCACATTACCTGAAACTTGATCTTAAACTTACCCAAAAATAGGGTGGAGTGAAATGGGTCATTTTAGTAGAAGATGAGTTGGGTTTGACCCACAACCACTTTTTAAGCATTGTTAATGGAAACTTCAAATAAAAATGTGTTGCTTATGACCCAAAACACAATTCCAACCACCCTCTAACTAACTTTCTTATTTCCTTCTAGGTTCAACTACACAACAAAATTATAGGACTGAAGAGTCAACATGGAGCAACATACAGTCTAGAAAAACACCTTATTTTGATAAACATTAATGGGGTCCACATCCGGGTCGAGCTGGGAGGACAACTCGGGTACTATCTAGACGTGCTTGCTTGCTCCACCAAAAACCTAACCGAAACCGTTAAGCTCTTTCGCGAGCTTCTTTACCCAGCAATCCAAAACCTCTGTCACGGTTTGACTTTGACCGAACACGTCATTCGTCCAGAATGTGTCAAGAATCTAACACCCCCAAGATACCGGAAAACCCAATGTGTACCACTGCCTCAGTTAAAACAGGCTTTGCTCTCGGTTCCAGCAGACAGCATGTATGATTATCAGCATACTTGGAGTCCAGTCTCAGATTCCGGCCGACCTGTATTGAGACCCGGGTTTGACTTTGCTCGGGATCTACTATCCGATGATGACTTCAGAGAAGTACTTCATCGAAGGTATAATGATCTTTACGATCTAGCTGTTGAGTTACAAGTGCCTGCAGACAACTCAGACGGGCTAAATCACCCTCAAGAAGATGAATCCGGGAAAGTTGACCCGTCATTTGCTGGGATTGCTAAAGGGGTGGAAGAGGTGATTCAGAGACTCAAGATAATTGAGATGGAAATCAGAGACTTGAAACAGGAAATCCAAGGGCTAAGATACTATGAACACAGGCTCTTGACAGAGCTTCATCGAAAGGTTGATTATTTAACAAACTATAACATTCAGATGGAAGAAAGAAAGGTACCAAACATGTTCTACTTTGTGAAAACCGAGAACTACTCGAGAAGATTGGTAACAAATATGATATCTGGGATGACCGCGCTTCGGCTTCACATGTTGTGCGAGTTCAGAGGTGAAATGCATGTTGTTGAAGATCAGATTGGGTGTGAAATGATGCAGATAGATAACAAAGCAGTGGTATCCTTGGCTCCATACATGAAAGGTTTCATGAAACTGTTGACGTTTGCATTGAAGATAGGAGCTCATATAGCTGCAGGAATGGGGGAGATGATACCGGATTTGAGCAGAGAAGTGGCGCATCTGGCAGGAAACCCGCTTATGTATGGGGCAGCAGGTGTGGCGGCAGCTGGGGCGATAGGGGTGGCGTCTGCTGGGGGGAGGAGAGGAAGGTCAACCGACATTCAGCAAGATATGAAAGCAGCACAGCAGTGGGTTGTGGATTTTTTAAGGGAAAGAGGGTGCTCTACAGGGAAAGATATTGCAGAAAAGTTTGGGCTGTGGAGAGTGAGATACAGGGATAATGGTCAGGTTGCTTGGGTTTGCAGACGCCATATGTATACAAGATCAAATGAAATATTAGAGGTACCTATGTGACAAAAAAAGAATGGTGATAGAGGATCTGGTAGTTTAAAATCACATTATCTTTGTATTTATTCTTTTATTAGATACTATTAGTAATATCAGTTGGTAACAGAGGATCCAAATCCCAGCATACAGAGGTATACATGTCACTTCTTGGCTTGTGAATGATAGTTTTCATGAGAGAATTCTGTGATATGTTTGGGATTCGGTCTAGCAGCATGTCAAAGGTAGTGTAATCAGCTGGTGTAATGCAGTTTTCAAATTTTTAACATGATGTTAGCCAAACGACTACAGTTTTAATATAAGCTGTCATATGAATATTAAGCTCTTCAATTGTTTCACTTTGGCATACATTTTGGCAAAACAAAACTACTAAATAACAACTAAGTTTCAAAATTGTTCAATATAAAAACAAATTGTTCAGATAGTATCAAAATATATGTAATATTAAGTTTTGGGCTTTTGGCATATACATCATTAAAAATAGGAAAAAGATTACCTTTTTTGTTGCTCCACCAATATCCATGTGGCTCAGATGCTTGTCCATCCGGATTATCCGTAACGCCTCATGAGCTGCAGGTCAAGGATGGATGAAACTTTCAAACGAGAACACAGGTGTTTGTTAACCAAAGACAGTTTCAATGGTCAGACACCTGCAATAACAATAAGTAACTGTGTGCCATATCATATAACATAACAGAAGGTTAACAGAAAGATTTACACACACTAAAACAACAATTTCAAAACAACTTCCAATCATCAAGAGGAAGATATAATTGAATTTTTGTTCATCAAAACTAAGAAAATCAACCATAACTAGTTAAAAAATGCGCTTCAAAACCCATAAAAATAGGACATTATGAAGAAACCCAGAAAAAAAAGATTACCCAGTAAGAAACCAGTAGAGTTACATGTCACAAAATTGTAAAGCTTATAAACTGAAAAATTGGAGGGGTGTGCCTGGCCTAAGCAGTAGTGTAACACTAAGGCGACACTCAAAGACCCCAATAGCAAGCTATTGTGATAGGTCTTTCCCCATAAAAAATAAGATTAATATCGAGTGAGCCGATGGCTCACATATCAGATATTAAACTGATAAGAACAGATACTACACTTGATCTTAGCCAAAAGGCCGAGAAAGGTATGCTTACTCTCTAATTAGGCCGCTGTTTATATATGCAGTGCTGCCAACTCTATTTTCTTCACTCGCGCAGAGTGGGATTATAATAAGACTTTTTGCTCTATGGTTTTCATCTCTCAGCCTAATAATGTTAGCCTTTGAGATCACAAAGTTTGCATTACAGATAATCCGGATGGACAAGCATCCGAGCCAGATCATGAGGCATTACGGTGTTGCTCACTCACATTCTTATCAATAACCGCACTAATTTCTTAAACTAAATTTTTACAAATAAGAACATAAACTAAAACATAGTCTCAAAATCTACTAAGATTAAAAAGACAACTTTTTGAGACAGGAAGTCAAACTCGTTGACTTTTGAAATTTGATAAACATTTGGAAGATTTCCTAAATACTTATCAAGAAAACTGTTTTATGTCCCAGACGCCGAGTTCACAAAACATTTTCAAATGTTCAACGTAATATTTTAATTAACAAAAGTTCCTTTACAAACCGTCGATCAACTATGCTTACCTAAAAGATACCTTGGCATAAAAGTGGATAAACTCAAATAAATTTACAAAAGACTGGTTAGCCAAAACAAAGATAGAAGTTAAAGAAAACATTTCCAAATGTGTCAACAACATACTCAATATAAGTTTCTCACATGCTACTGTGGACTTTTACTGATGGAAAAAGGTAGCAAAGTAAAGAACAAGTGTTGGCCCATAAGACAGTCAGCTTACCTAAAAGATACCTTGGTATAAAAGTGGATTAGCCCCCCGTGCTGGATCCTTCCATGTCTTGAGAATGATATGTGTAAATACAAAGATGAAACACGAAACCTTTATCAAAAAATGAACGAATATGCACAATCAAGCAAAAACAATCAACTTAATGCCAAGATTACAAGTTTTATGTGCAGAAAAGGAAAGTTCTCAATATAAAGCAACAAGCAAAATCAACATGTTTGTGCCCTTGTTCCACTGTTTCCAAACATCTGTTTATAAATTCATTTGAAAAAATATGTGAAAGTGTCAGTCTCTTCTATGATATGTCTCCTAAAATACTGTCTAGTTCTCGTGTTTTTGCCTAAAACCTTTTAAAACGAGAGCATGGTTTGAAACAAAAACTGTTTGTTTCAGACACCTGAAATAACAATAACTAACCACCATATCATGGAGCACAATATAAGGATAACAAATAGATCTACAATTTCTAGAATACTACAAAATCAACGACAAGTGATTTTATAAGGTTAGCAAATACATAAATGAAGCAACTACAATCTCTTTAAATTATTACTGATTAAAACAGATAATAATAAACCAGTAGTGCACATGTCACAACTAGGAAAAGCTTAAATATTGCAAATTGGAGGGGTACGCCAAGCCAAGGCAGTAGTGCAACACTAAGGTGATGATTAAAAACCCAAATATGGATCTTTTCCCATTAAACTGATAACACTTAATTTTGTGTTTGTAATCATGTCCCATAAAAAACTGATAACAACAGATACTACACTTAATTTTGTGTTCTTCACTCATCCAATGTGGGAATGTGGTAAGACTTTTTCCTCTGTGACTTTCATCTCTCAGCCTAATAATACCAGCCCTGCAGATCCTTGTTTAAATGTGCCCAAAATTTGATGTTTCGAACTCAAAGATCTCAGTGTTGCACACTTACACTCTTATCAATACACCAAATTCCGTATCTGTGATCCTGATAACTATTGGCTATATAGAAACTTTCCCATTTGTTTTTCATTTCTCAGAAATTAATACATGAGGAGGTGTGGATTAATGTCTCTAAATTATCCTTAAGGTCATAAGGTGTTTTCTCTGCTTTTTTTCCCTTCTTTACTAATAGGTGCTAGAATATATCAAAAATGGTCAATAAAACACTTATGAATCTCTGATAGCAGTAGCAGTAACTTGCTACAGTAACTTAGCATTGGATTGTCCGCATTGCTTCCCATAGCATGTAAAATTCTATCCTTCATAATCGTAGTGATCAGCTTTAAATTAGTAGATGCATTTCAAGATCATAATAGTTTAAGGTAAATAAATGAATAAAAATGTCTACAAAAATCAAACCTGCCAGTTAAGCTTGCTGGTGCAAAACTAAACTTCCAACGTGGGAAGAAAAAGTATCATTGCTACCTATGTTGTGAATGACGATGTCAATCGTCATTGGTGAGAAAAAAAATTGATACTAAATTGGAATAGTTCTTTATTTCTGTGACAAGCACATCTCAGCGGACTTTTATTGGACTCGGTGGCCAAGTTCTGACAAGAAATATCAAGTACAAATAGAAACATACTAATTGGGAACAGCCTGCTTTATATATATTTTTGCCAGAATAATTAGGTCCTTGAATGAGATGAATATTTTCTATGAGATTAAATTGAGAACTAGTAAAAGACTTAGCATGATGTTTTAATCAATCTCATATGCCAGGTAACTATTTCATGATGTTCTAAAAGGCTGTCCAAATATTTTTCATGGCATAACTAGAACAGAAGAGCTGTGTTCAAAATGAGGCTTAACTCAAAGACATATCAAATATCCTATTTGAAACAACAAAATGTAAGAGCATCAACACATTTCAATGAATTAAACACTTCAAAAATAGGCTTGAAAATGATTATTATGGAGTTAAAATTCCTGAAAATTGGAAGGGTGCGCTAAGCCAAGGTAGTAGTGCAACACCAAGACAACGCTCAAAAACCCAAATAGCAAGCTAACTATGGCGTTATTATTTTTTTTGTTATAAACTGACTTCACTTTGGATTAAATATTGTAAGTTAGAGAACAAGCAAACTAAATTACATTTTACACATATCAATTAGGGAATGCAATAGAAGGCAACCAGAAAAGATGTACATAAAAGCTTCCATCAAAAGTGGAAGGATAACTACAAGCATATGAGACAGATTTAAAAAGCTTACTATTATAAGATGGTTTCATAGAGGCATGTAGCGAGAAAGAAGTAATGCCATCAAAAATGAAAGAAGGAGGCGTGAAGTGAGAAAGAAGTAATGCCATCAAAAATGAAAGAAGGAGGCGTGAAGTGAGAAAGAAGTAAAAAATGGTTGTTCATTTGATACGACCCGACAGATTATTATGGACCCATGGAGCACCGACCTGTTATCCTTACACTGTCGTGAGTGAGGGGTTTTCGCAGCTCTGTGAAACCAGCCTTACGCAGTGCCCCCTACACTAGGAAACACGTGACCAGAGCCTTCGCTCAAGACACATGGTTCAACTCACTACTTGGAACGGGCAAGCCAGACTACGCACCAATGGAGCCAATCTGGCTGGGTCGAGTCACCGTCCAACCATCTTTAATACCCTCACTTGAGTTACAGGCAAGCGCTACCAAGCCCGGTGACAATGGAACTGCAAGTGTGTATTATAAAGAGGAATATATATTGTTAAACACGTGATGTGGGATGGGAATTGAGTTTTTAATGGGTAAATTTTTGCTTGGTTTTCTAACATCATTACAAAAGAATGATGGTTTCATAAAGGCATGTAGCGAGAAAGAAGCAATGAGTTTGTGTGTTTAGTTAACGAAAACTGGTAAAAAAAATTGATAACTAACCACCCAAATGTAGCTAGAAGGTGGAAGATCTAGCTGCTCACACACTCTTATCAATAAACCAAATTCTTTTATCTCTAACTCTGATAAATATTACCTTGACTAGACAGAAACTATCATAAGCTTGTTTGTTCATAGCAGGCACGTCACTTGCACCATCTGTATCACTAACAAGAGTAAATACAAAACCAACATCCTCAGCTCGCATCATATATAATGAAAGTATGATATTACAACCTTGTTGTAATTTGTAAAGCAGCTAAGAGACATTATTCACTCTTAGTACTTGCGTATATGATCAAAGTACTCACCTGATCTTTCTTTACTCAGGCATGATGAATTATCGTGTTGTCATTTTGTTGTTATATACTGGCTTCACCTTGGATTAAATATTGTACGTTAGAGGACAAGCAAACAAAATTACCTTTTACACATATCAATTAGGAAATGCAATAGAAGGCAACCAGAAAAGATGTACATTACAGGAAAAGCAATCAAAATTTTAAATTACCTTTTACACATATCAATTAGGGGAAAGTTTGCAGCATCATAACAGGAAAGTCCAACTGCGACACCATTATTTTCATAATGAGTAACTTCAGTAGTAATTACTGCATGATAGATTAGAGAGTAGTACTTCTGGTTTTTGCAGGATATTGTAAATTTCGGATTCTTATGTGCACTCCAGTTCAACAAATAGTCTTAACATATTCAAGGCATGAATAGACCCTAACTATTAATAGCCACATTAAGTTGCAATCATCCAGAGACAGACTTGTTACACTTACCCCCAATCAAGATATCTAGGTTATCATGATTCAAATTGAGAAACGATGAAATGAAATAAGAAGGCGCAGTCAACAAATCGCATATAACATCAAGAGCGCTTGATTAATCGAAGCAATTAATCAAACTATTAAGGCGATCATGAAACTAATAACAGATAAAAACTAGGTTACGAATATGTAAATGCTAATCACCTGATCAGATGAACAACTAAGATTAACCATGGCGCTGAACGCACCTGAGGCACGGCTACTGTTTCGTCGAGCTCATTGTTCTTAGACGATGCGATTGTGTGTGTGTGAGAATTGAGATTGATGGATCAGAATTCAGAAGTTCGATGGCGTAGAGAGGCGTATGGGCGTACAGATGTGATGTGGCGGGAAAAAGGAGTGTGGGTCCGAAGGTAAATTCCTCACGGAATAGAATAGGTGCATCATATGATTCATATCATATGCAATATGCGATGATGATTGATAAAATAAAAATCATGGGCAAGTTTAAACAAATAAAGAAAATAAACATGTGCTAAAATAACATGATTAAAAAAGTTTATCATTAACATGGAAAAGATATATAAATTGCACTTTTTAAGAAAGATACGCAACTTTTTTAAAAAGTTTATCATTAACATTTTCAAAAGACGCAGCTTGTTGCCCGCCTCCCTTGTACTTCATGTTGAGTTGTAACCGTTGTTTTTGTGAATATAATGAGACAACAAAGACGGATTATTATGTTAGCATGTAAGTAATGAGGGTTGGGTGAATAGTGGTGGAGACACGTTGAAGGGAGGGGAGTGTATGAATTCTTCAAAGTAGTTAAAGTACCTTATGAACTAAAAGGGTTTTGTCATAGTGAAACCCAGTGACTTTTCAAATAGGAGGTTGTGGTTTCTAGTCTTCTGAGTGAGTTGGGGGATTTTTCGAATTGTTGGTTTTCCTTTGCAGTTTAAAAAAGTAAAATTATATTATAAGGTTTTCTTTTATTTTGAGTTTAAGCTTATAGTTTTGAGTAAATGTGACATCTCGTTCAAAAGTCAGGTCAACGCTCCTTACTTTAACTTTAGATTAGACCTTATGTGATTATCTCATATGTGATTAACTATCAATAATTGTACTTTACTGATAAAAACCGGACGTAAACTGATTCCCACGTTTGTATTGGAAAACGCACCCTAATAATTAAGAGAGACCGTTAAATAATTAATAGAATTTCAATAACAAGAAAACAAATATAAAAATATAATTTTTATATTTTTCTTAAACATGTGTCACGGATATTCACCATCGACACGGGAACATTTTAGGCGATTACATGACTAGAAACAACTGGGATTCTAATCACTCATGGTAATCGAGCCTAAAACTGACACGAACAAACGAAACAGTTTCCGTTGCATTCACGCGTGTCAAACCGGATCAACTTGCAAAAAACAAAAACAAATCATGTCAAACAAACTAAAACTGTTTATGTGAACCAAAACTAAATTAAAAAAAAAAAAAAAAAAAAACTTTTCGTTGTCAAGACTGAACCAAAGCCAAACCGGAGCCCAGTCAGGCCCAATAAAACCCGATGAACCGAAACATCGAAACAGAACCCGTGACTCAACCCGACAATCAAACCGATCGACCCAGACACCGGCCCGAACCGGCGAACTGACTCGCGGCTCAACCGGCCCAGACCGGGTCCGGCCTGCCCCGCGGCCCAGCGCCATACCGGCCTAGCCGGTATCCGGCCCAACCGATAACCCGGCCCAGTCCCATTCGAAATTTATTTGGGCTTCGGCCCAATTCCCAAACCTGTTTATTTAATAGTTTTGAGCCCATGAATTTTTATAAAATTAGCCCACTACAATTTTATAAACTTTTGGCCCAATAAATTATTAAAAACCCACCACCTTTGTAGTTTTATTCCACTAGGAATTAAATTATAAAAGTTGTGATTTTTACCAACCTGTAACCATGTTATATTTTATAAAAACCCTTCTTCTTTTATAAAAACATGGAGCATTTTATAAACTAGTCACCTACACATTTCTAGTCTTGCATTTTAAGTGGAGATTAAGTGTGCAAACAATGCCTAGCCTACACCACAACTCACCATTAGTTGTCATTGTACTAATGTACACAAGATTAAGCCTTTAACCATTTGGTAATACTCAACTCTTAGCCTATCAAATGAACCATCACCCCCACACTTCACCTTGCACCAACCCACCATTCTCTCCTCTCTTCCACTCTCCTCCCTCACCCCTTGGATGGCCCCTCCACTGCCACCACAGCAGCCACCGGCCGCCACCATCCAGCCATCGCCGGCCACCGTCCAGCCACCGCCGACCATCCTCTTTCCGCCACCAAAAGCCGCCGGAGACCACCCCTTCTTCCACGGTTTCCTCTTCTTTCTTTTGTGAGTTTTCTAACTCATCTTTTCTACATTTCTAACACCCAAACCATACCCCAAGTCTTGACAACTAAAAACCTTGAATGCTTGTGTTTGTTAAACCATCTACCCAACTCTCTTCTCTATCTCTTTTCTTTCAAGATCAAACACTCTTTTTGTGCATTTTAATGCTTAAAGATAGCCAAAGAGTGTGGTGAAACACACTTATGAAATCCAAGGAAAGTAATATGGTGTGCACCATGATTCTTGTGTTCATAAAATCAATGATTTCATGTTAGTTGGTTTAACAAATCTCAAGCCTCTTCTTTGATAACGAAATCATAACTAATTAAATTGAATGTTAAATAAATAAATTGTCCTAACACTAAGTGTTAGTTGATTGCTAATTTATTAAAATTGTCCTAACACTAAGTGTTAGTTGATTGTTAATTTATTTAAATTGTCCTAACACTAAGTGTTAGTTGATTGTTAATTTATTTAAAATGTCCTAACACAAAGATGTTAGTAGATTGTCCTCTAACATTTGGTCCTAACACTTTATGTGTTAGTTGATTTAATTATAGCTTATGTTATAATGCTAGATTGGACAAATAAACAAGATTAGTAGAATTATAAGCATAGCAAAAATGCTAATAAATGGAAAAAAAAATATAAATAATCATGTCACATACTCACATGATTATTTAGTGGCTTGGGTTGGTTAAACTAAATAAAAGATGACAAATTCTTGTCATGGATTACTTTTATAAAACTTCACCCAAAAATGGTAAAAAGATTATTTATGTCAAATGATTAAAAACACTTGGACTTATTATAAATTTTGAAGATTCTTTAAAAATACTATAAAAGGCAAGAAGATCTAACATTTGTCTTTTAGGAGTAAATGTGGATTTCTTTTTATAAAAATAAATTATTTTTATAAAAATAAAGACAAGTCTTACATGTTGGAAGACTTAATGAATTTTTACGATCATTTTGATAAACTCAAAACGATCTAGACATAATGACGTTGCGTAGTAATAAAACCGGGACCAACACGGCGATATACGCAATAACATCGGAACAAGTAAATTTATTTAAAGACATGACTTGTTCTATAAAACGATTAAAGGATATATCTATAAGTCCAAGTGATGTTTAAAATTTATATATTTCTCATTACGTTTTAAAAAGAAATGAATATTTCATACAAATGAAATATTAAACGATTTCGAAATATTAAATGATTAAATGTTATAATTTGAAGTATATCTTTCAAACGATTCATGTTTTAAGAAAATAAAAAGAAGAACTTTAAATAATTATTCATTTGACTAATAATTATTTACAAGAGTTTAAACTTAATTTATTTAAAGTTCACCAAGAAGTGTTAATCGTAATTATTTAAAAATAATTATAACTTGCATAATTTACAAATCAAACCCATAATTATTTACTAAAAAATAATTATACGAACTCATGAAAATAATAATAAACATTATTATTTTTAACTCGATGTTCAATACTTGATTTAAAATATTAAATGATAATTCCTTGTTTATATTTATTGAACATAAATATAAGTCATCACGAAAGTATTTATTTAATAAATACAAGCTAACGGGTTTTCAAACGAATACAAACGGGATTAAAATGTCAAGACTTGACCGGTATTACTTGGGTGACTTATGTTACTCAAATGATTGTAGACCTTATGCATGTGCCTACTTATTTAGGGCATTACTTGCTACCGCTACTTTACTGTTTATTCATCATATCTGCTGATCCAGTGAGTTTCACGGCGCCTTTTTCCTTTTAACTGTTTTATACTTTGGGGGAGAAATCATGAAATTTGATAAATGCTTTTACTTAATATTATGGTTTATCTGTTAGCCGTATGACTACTTGTTCTCGTACTGATTGCCCAATTTGGTACATTATCGTTATAAACGTTTGTACAACTGTATCCCACCATTAATTGATTTCAATTAGTTCTGTACGAAACGATAGCTAGTGAATAGATCTATTTGGGTTGACAACCCTACCCTAACTGGAAGCTCCAGTTCTGACTCCGGATTGTCTGGGGGTACACGTCAGTTATTCTGCTCTGTTTAACACCATCTGGGCAAGAGATGCTATGCGTGGGTAAACCGTTAGTATTTGAAATCAAGGTTCAGGTGAGCTCATACATCCACAACGGTAAACCAATGTAATATTTAAGTACACTGAAAACTGTTTTACCAACTTTAAACGTAGAGTCATAAACCTGTGAACCACACCAACTTTATGTTGACCTTTTAACCTCATGATTTCTTAGGTAATTGAAGCAAACCTTCGGAGGACATGCAAATGGGGTTGAATCATGCTATCGGACCTGCTCTTGGAGTCATAGTCCCAACCTATCCAAATAAACCGTTTTATGTTTTAATATTAATTTAGACTTTATTTTTTCCAAAATGTAAGACATTATCATTTCCACTATCTTTTCGCTGCCATTGAAATGACGTAATGTTTTATGAAGTTTAAATTTATTAGATATTGTTCTATGTATCCTCGACTATGATTCCATTCTCGCTTACACCCGATACCGTTGATCGGGGTGTGACAGTAAAAGAGGGGTATCATTTGTCAATTAGCATGTGGTTTCCTTTTAGTGAGGGTACTTACAAGAGAAAATCAAAGAAGAAGCATTAGTTGGGAAAGTAAAGGCTTATAACTCTAAGGGGTGTTGACAAAGACAAAGCATGTTGCTAAAGCACAACTTGTGGGAGTGTCGGAATTGCGTTCTTCCTACAAAGCCATAAAGACGATTGATCGACACATTCTTTATTTTTCTTGAGGTTTTTTCTTCCAAAGAAGAATTAAGAGAGCGTAAATTAAATACTGTTTTTTTCTTCTTATTTTAATACTTCAAATTATATATCATGTATAGAAAGAAATAAAAGGTTTACTGCTTCTCAAGATAATCGTATATAATTGACGGGGCGGCTCCGAGAACACTTAAAATATTATGGGCCCTAGGCGAGATCAATTTAATGGGCCTTTAAATAAAAAGTAAAAAACTCGTATATAAAAAAGTCAATAATACGACGAGAATTGTAATAACAATAAACTTAGCAAAATGTCGAAATATTTGAATTTAACTCATTTGAATTGTAATAACAATAATTTAGTGTCAGGTAATAACATATGGGTTAATAACTTATGTAAAAAAAAATTGAATTGTAATATTATGTAGCAAAATATCAAAATATTTGAATTTAACTCATAACACGTCCATAGTGTAATTATATTTTTTAATTTAACTAAAACGTCATTATTAATAACAAAATTCAGATTCCATTTAGATTTTACGATTGTGATTTAATCTTTTGTTATACGGAGTTAAAAAGATAAATCGTTAATGAATAATATGTAATATTAGAGTATAATATAGTTAAAAATCTAAAGAGCTACTATATAGCAGGTGGAATACCAAACATGAATTACAACTTTGAATTACAATCAAATGTTGTAATTAGTGCTTGTATGAAAATGATTAAAGAAACTTTATGATTATGAAATTAAGTTGACTTTTGTTTCAAACACAAGTTGGACGACCCGCGCGTTGCCGCGGAGCCGTCCCATTTAATAAGGGCGATTAGCGAAGCCATAATTGGTTTAAACCGGCGATGAAGTCAAAAGGATGGCCAGCAACGAACCAAAACCACAGCGAGCAACGGCTACAAAGGCTACCTGAAAAGAAAAAACAAAACCGCTACCCGTCGTCGACCATTAGAGACATAAGTTGTAGGCCATTATTTATTCCTAAATGCCTCGGGTCATGGCTCCTTCAATTCCGTCTTTAGTTTCAGTTTCTTGTCACTTCATTCCTTGCTTCCTGTTGAAAGAAGCGATCCTGCGACTACGTGAAATAAAAAACTACGACTCAGAACCAACAACGCAAATAATCGAAGCTCATAACATAATTATTCTTGGGAAGCAACTTAACACCGGTTCTGACCTCACTTAAATAAACTTGCACACATATTATATTTGGTCCTATATTTACAGAGTAATACAAATAGGTAAATAATGAATAAGAAAATATAGACATAATGAAAAGTGAAATCATTTAATGTTTGCTGGGATTAATTTTAGTAAGAAGCAATGAACTCTAAAGTAACCAAGAATGGCAAAGCTCTAAATCCTGTTTGGTTTTTTAATTTTTTTGGTTGACCCATTAGCAAGCTATTAGCTTGAAATGTGGCCTCTTTAAGTTGTAGCAGGTTTTAGGGTTTTAAAAATATGCACAGATTAAGTTCCTCAACTAACTTTTTCAAAGGCATGTTCCCTTGTCACAAAAGATAGAGCTGCTAGTATATTTTACATACCCAAAAGACGGTGCCTTGGTTGCTCACCTAACCTGCTTCCTCCACAACTTCGAATTGCACAGGTTTCTTCTTGCGCGGGTTATCGTCTTCATTGTCATCTTCACCGCCTGCACATAAAAACATTTCCAAAACAAATTACTCACAAATTACTCATTCAAAAGTTAAAGAAATAGGTGCATTATGATTCAAGAAAAGGGATCACACCTACTCAATATGACAACTCAATTAAATAAACTCACAAATTACTGATTCAAGGTTAAAAAAATAGGTGCATTATGATTCAAGAAAACAGGCCACACCTACTCAATATGAAAACTCAATTAAATATGAACAATTCCTATGCCACTGAAAAGTCAATACTTAGATTTCCACGAAACATATTTCTATGCCATTGCATCTATATACTGCAATGTATTGTTTTATTCTTGCTATCTAAATATAACACAGTTGAATATTACAAAATTAAAGTGTAATTTAATGTGTCTTACCGTCGAGAAGCACCAGCTTTCTTCTTGTCCTTGTGGCAATGGGTTTTTTGGTTGAGGAGGCTTATTTTCCATTCGTGACAACAGTTTGTACTAGAGGAGTTTTTGAGGCGGGCGGGGAGCGGGATGTGGCATCAAACACCCTGCTTACTACGAACCTCAAACCGTTGTAATCATGACGACCCTTTTCAAGTTGGAAATCTTGGTTACGCCCTTTATCGAGTGCAAAAGTTGTGGCGGCATCAGCGAATCCTCTTTCATTCACCATGTCATGGCAGGCTATGCCAATCATGGATGCCACGGCATCGGCAAACAACGTCATCGTTGCTGAGCATGTTTGGTCAGTAAGCGTCCCAGAAGTGACGCAGTACCTGTATAAAATAACCGGTTTAGAAGAAGAATAGCATGAGGTTGCATTCAATCAGGGCCTTATTTTACTTTCGGCTATACATATATTTGGTGTTTCGCTGGCCGCACGGAACACATGTGTAACCATCAATAGCCGCAGTGATCTTCTTAAGTTCTTATTACATTTGGGGCAGATGACCCAGCGGCATTTGCATCGATGATAAAGATGAAGAAACCCTAACTGGCATGCACACAGTTACAGAACATTATAAAAAACATTTTAAAATTACAATCTTATCATAACCCAAGCAGGCTTAGAAAAGTACTCCATATGCAGACCAAAAACTGAAATCCCACCACAAAAGTACTCCATACCTAGTGGTTAGTGATTTGGCTATGTCAATGAAGGATAATAGTGGAAAATACATACCTGCTGAAAGAATGGACGAAGCGGGCTGCGAGATACATTAGCGATTTCGAAGATTATTAAGACGACGATGGAGAGAGATCTACGAATAAGAATCAGCTAATATGTATCTAAGTTGGTTGACACCACATAACAAAAAGAATTCTTCTCTACATGAAAGTTTACCTCAGAAATGGTCAATCTGCTTATACGGGTCAAACTCAAAAAGAAGTTAACAATGACGATCAATAAGAACTTAGCAAAGAATGGTGATAAAACATGAAACAAAACTTACAACCGTGGTTAACTTCCGGAAAACATTGATTATTATTAATAAGAATTTAGCAACCACATAGGCTCATATCAACAATAAGCATCCATCAAAGATAACTCATAAGGCTCAAATCATCATAGAGGGTTATAATAGAAGAGTAATTTATGGTCCTATGGCTGCAAAAGTTATTGCCACGCCAAAATGAACCTAGATTTCCTTCAAACCCCCAATTCAGACTAATCATCATAGCCCTGTTACAAATCAACATTCTGCAATTTAGGGTCCTATGGCTGCAAAAGCTATTGCCATGCCAGAGCGAACCTAAATCTGCTTCAAATCCCAATTGAGATTGCAAATTAACATTCAGCAACCATGGTAAATAGAACCATCACAGCAGCCACAAATCACCTAAGAAACCATCACAGATCAGAAAAATAAGCTCAGATCTTATCAAAGTTCTTCATAGCCAAGGTCAGAGATACAAATCCAGCAACAACGCAAATAAACCGGCCAATAATGATAACCATCAATTATAAAAAATCATCACAGATCAGAAATATTAGCCCACATCATTTGAAGGAGCCTCACAGCCAAAGTCATAGACAAATCTATAAGCTCAGATCTTATCAAAGACAACCAGCCAATAATGATAACCATACAGATTAGAAAAAATGAGCCCAAATCATATGAAAGAGTCTCACAGCCAAAGTCACAGAGAAATCGATAAAAATCGTTGATAACCAAGCCAATAACAATAACCCGTAGATCATTCAAGCGGCATCAAAAGATGAAAGAAAATCATAACATATCACAAAAAGAAACCCAGATCTGGTAAGAGTACCTTTGCTTCAACGCAAACATCAGAGGCGACATACGTAGTCACAAAAAGAAACCCAGATCTGGTAAGAGTACCTTTGCTTCAATGCAAACATCAAAGGCGACATACGTAGCTTGCTATCGGAAACAGAGCATCGTCAATGCCTGACGCCGCCTCAACGTAACCGTTGCCGGCCATCACCAACGATCGTCGGTACGATGGTTGTGCAGAGTGGTCTGCCGGCGAGAGAAAGGGCGGAGTGCGGTGGTGGTGGTGCGGAGTGGTCTGATGACACAATGGTGGTTCCCCTGGAACTGAGGAATAAGCTTAAATCGACCAGAGGCTTAATCCATGGCAGCAAAGAGCTCATCGGTGAGCCAGAGCTTCAATCGAAACCCTATGTAGAGAGAGAGAAACAGATCTCATATGTCTTCAAGCAGAGATCGAAGACCCAAGTTGAAGCAACAAACATCAATTTATGGTTTCGATCTCTTATGAATCAGGCGTGCAAAGATAAGGAAGGCAGAAGACTTTTTGGCAACCGTAGAAGGCAACTGTAGGTCATCAACCCAATGCTTTAGGGGGTTGTACATTAGGCAGAGAAAGTAGTACACTGTGTGCTTTAGGAGGTTGTACATTATGTTTTATAAGTTGTACCATAGGTTGTAAAATGTATATATAGGGTAATTTGATTTGTTTCAATTTAAAGGAATCTTTTTTTTTCAATATTAAATAGAAAAAGGTAAAAGTTGTTAGGTTTTGCCAGTTGTATTCGGTATACCGGTTAATAATTTTAATTTTATTAAAACCTGATTTCAAAGTATATTTTACCAAATATAGTTTTAGTTGATTAAGCAAGTTAATCACATCAGAGTAGCATAAGCAATATATGTTCATATTTTAAAATGCAGAAAACCAGGGACAAATAAAAACAACAAGATCAAATCACCATGCAACGCAAACACTAAATAATATTTATATATATATATTTATATACATAAACAATAAATCATATATACTTGTGATAATTGAATATAACAATTATATCTTGATATCGTAATTAAAATTATGATCATATCTAAATAAAAACCAGATTTAGATATACCTGAGCGATATTTCAAACAAATGTTCTAGACATCGTGGTTCAACGACACTAATACTAGTGAACAAAAATTTACTAGAGAAAATAGTCATCGGTTGGATAAAAACCTAACCGAAACCGTTAAGCTCTTTCGCGAGCTTCTTTACCCAGCCATACAAAACCTCTGTCACGGTTTGAATTTGACCGAACACGTCATTCGTTAACACCCCCAAGATACCAAAAAACCCAATGTGTACCATTGCCTCAATTAAAACAGGCTTTGCTCTCGGTTCCAGCAGACGGCATGTATGATTATCAGCATACTTGGAGTCCAGTCTCGGATTCTAGCCGACATGTATCAAGACCCGGATTTGACTTTGCTCGGGATCTACTATCTGATGATGACTTCAGAGAAGTACTTCAAAGAAGGTATAATGATCTTTACGATCTAGCTGTTGAGTTACAAGTGTTGGCCCAACTAATTCATAAAAGGCCCGAAACTACAAGTCAATAGATGGGCTCGGTCCAATCCTAATGAGTGGAATGGTTGTTCGGTCACTCTTAATATGTAGAGGGACTAAAACCGACTTTATTAATATGTATACGGTTGGTTATGAGACTTTTGTGTTAGACTCTAATATTTAAGCCTTGTTCTCCAAGGCAGGTTTTGGTCTATATATAGATATCAAGTCTAGGGTTTCTATTATACCAAACACAAATTGTAAGGTGAGGTTTTGAAAAAGTTTCATTTACCTAATAAAACTTGAGAGTTATTCGGGTTTTATATTGTGCGTGTTTGATATCCAATCTTCAATTCTATTCAGATCGCATAATGTTCTTAAGGACCTAAGTATCTTTGTCAACGAGAACAAGAGACATCTGATTAGAAGCAATCTCAATGGAACAAAAGTCGGTTGACTACAAGGAAGATTCCAAGATAAAAATCGTTTTTTGTGGTGCAACATAAAAATCGTTTTTTTGTGGTACTCTTGCAACCAAACGGAAAAGTTCCAAGGAAGATTTCTGATCAAGAAGAACAAGAAGGATAGACTGAAGTCGCGGCCATCCACGATAACTCTTGATCACTAATTCACGTTCACTTCAAGTTGTGCTAAATTGTAGGCAAACTTACGGCGGTAAAACAACAAGTCTAACGTTCAAAAGAGGAAAGTGAAGGGTAATCATGGCTAGCGATGATGGTGTGGGTGCTTGGACATCTAAAGAAAACACGACCTCCCTCCAATGTCCTATGTTGAACGCCAACGAACTACAACAGTTGGCGGGCTCGTATGAAAGTCGTATTCCAAGTCCATAAAATCGTGCATGTCATAGATACGAAACCAACTCTCTCCGCTGACATGACGAAAAACTATATGGTTGTGGCACTACTGTTTCAATTTATACACAGGGAACTTGTGGTGCAAGTTTCTCGGTTTGAAACCGTGAAAGAAATCTGGAAAGCACTTCAAACACGCTTCATAGGGGTCGAACGTGTTAAGGAAGAACCGACCGGGAGGATCAAAACCAACAAAAGGATTTGTTAGGAGACCAAGATGCGGATCAAGTTTCTTCAAGAACCACTACCCATGTTTTGATAGCAAGTCAAAGATGAGCCTTAATTCTAAGGGAACTAGTGTAGATCAAGAAAGCATAGTGTTTACTCGATTAGATGACCAAGATTGCAACCAAAGACGTGGTAATGCGAGTTCATGTGACCGAAGGACAGGTCAAGAATGGGATTGTCAGGATGGTCGAGCCGGGAAGAGCCTACAACACAGCTAGTGATCACATGAAGTTCCAAGGGAATCTAAAAGAAGACATGCTTGGAGTCAAAGACCAACTAATTCGAGTTATGAATTAGGGGGGGGTGAATATTGGCCCGACTAATTCATAAAAGGCCCGAAACTATAAGTCGGTAGATGGGCTCGGTCCAATCCTAATGAGTGGAATGGTTGTTCGGTCACTCTTAATGTGTAAAGGGACTAAAACTGACTGTATTAATGTGTATAGGGTTGGTTATGAGACTTTTGTGTTAGACTCTAATATTTAAGCCTTCTTCTCCAAGGCAGGTTTTGGTCTATATGTAGATATCAAGTCTAGTGTTTCTATTGTACCAAACACAAATTGTAAGGTGAGATTTTGAAAAAGTTCCCTTTACCTAATAAAACTTGAGAGTTATTCGGGTTTTATATTGTGTGTGTTCAACAAGTGCGTGCAAACAACAACTCAGACGGGCTAAATCGCCCTGAAGAAGATGATTCCGAGAAAGTTGATCAGTCATTTGCTGGGATTGCTAAAGGGGTGGAAGATGATACCGAATTTGAGCAGAGAAGTGGCGCATCAGGCAGAAAACCCGCTAATGTATGGGGCAGCAGGTGTGGCGGCAGCTGGGGCGATAGGGGTGGAGTCTGCTAGGGGGAGGAGAGGAAGGTCAACCGACATTCAACAAGATATGAAAGCAGCACAATAGTGGGTTGTGGATTTTTTTAAGGGAAAGAGGGTGCTCTACAGGAAAGATATTGCAGAAAAGTTTGGGCTATGGAGAGTGAGATACAGGAATAATGGTCAGGTTGCTTGGGTTTGCAGACGCCATATGTATACAAGATCAAATGAAATATTTGAGCTACTTATGTGACAAAAAAAGAATGGTAATAAGGGATCTGGTGGTTTGACATCACGTTATCTTTGTATTTGTTCTTTTATTTGATACTATTAGTAATATCAGTTGGTAACAGAGGATCCAAATCCCAGCATAAAGAGGTATATATGTCACTTGTTGGGTTCTGAATGATAGTTTTCATGCTTCTATGACATGTTTGAGATTCGGTCTAGCAACATGTCAAAAGTAATGTAATCAACTGGTATAATGCAGTTATCAAATGTTTTACATGATGTGAGCCAAACGAGTACACTTTTAATGTACGCTATCATATGAATATTACTCTTCACTTGTATGACTTTGGCGTAAATCTTGGGAAAACAAATTTACTGAACAATAACCAAGTTTCAAAGTTGTTCAATTTGAAAACAAATTGTTCAAATAACATCATATATTTAGTATTGAGTTTTGGGATTTTGGCATATAGGTCATTAAAAATAGGAAAAAGATTATCTTAATCAAGGATAGTGCCAATTTGTTCAGGAGGTGATCATAAAAATTCCATGCATGTTGGTCTAAGCCATTACCTTCAGGCAACAACCTTATATATGTCTAAACTCTAAACAGGCCTTTGCTCGTCATTTAGTCTAAAAGTGGCAAATTTTATATATTCTGTTCATGTACTTAAATTGTTGGTAACATGGAATTGCAAAGCTTACCATGTTAAGAATAAAAGGCAAGTTTAAGTCTGTGTGTACTGAATTATTGATAAATAGTGGATGCCCAAGATCATGATACGCCTTTGACTACAATTTGAGCTCATAGTGATCATAATGGGGCCTAAAAATCTACCCATGCCTCAAATTTGTTCCTAAGATGATGATAATGTAACATAAAAACCCAGAACTCTACCTGAATGGGGCTTGATCGTAATGGGGCCTAGCATCATAAGTTTGCTAATTTATTAACCAAAAATCTGCAACAAAACCTGTTGTTAACTGTAATGATACTTGAAGGGAAACAAAAGAATCACATTAACTGTGCATATCAGAATACAGGTAGATGGTATATATAATTAAATTGATTTGCCTCATCAGCGTGAAATTAATATATTAACATTCAACAATAAGAATCACAATAATTGTATGCCTCTCAACAGACAATAGCTTGAAGATGATTTTAAAAATAAGCAAAAAGTTAATAGCTTATAAACATTATAAACTGAAACAAGCAAAAAGCTTATTATAAACACACATTATATAAATTTCCATGCTAGTAATTTCTATATTTCAGCTTTAAACCTTCATTGTAGATATATTAAGAATGCGAAGTCTAGAGTTTACCAAGAATGGCCTTAAAACTTGGATTAACAAATATGGTTCATGAGACAGCTAATTTCAAACACATAATTATTTAGTTCTCCATCTAAAAGCTTAACTCATATAAAAGTGATAACAATTCATGAGGCAAAGCTGATTACACTGTAAGCATTGAAAGTAGATATTTTAGTTTATTTACAGCCTTAAAAACACACTGAAACATCTTAAACAGCAAAAATGAAAGGGAAACAATGTGAAGAAACAAACTAACCTCTTCAATAAAATATAAAAAAACACACTTAAATAAGCCTTTAACAGTTGAAGTGGACCAAGATTTCATGATTTTATAATAGGAATTCAGCCATTCTCTTGAGAATGAAAACAATAACTAATGACAAACCCATACCTGAAATGAGACTTGAAGGCAAACAAAATCAAACCCCTTAAGAAGCCATCCCAAATTGGCACATAAGATCCATAAGAAATCCCAACCACCTTCAAAACAGAATTTTTTTCCTACTTGGTCAGTAATATGAATTTAAAAAAATAATAATAATGAAATATAAATGAAAGAAATGAACTTCATAAATGTCTCAAAACATAAACAGGGCTTGCTCAAATACATAAACAGGGCTTGCAAACAAAGATTTCTAAAAAAAATTAAAATAAGATTTAGACAGTCTTAATGACAGCAAGCTTATGCTTTAACAAAACACATAATTATAGTAAATAATGAAACTAATTTTTCATCATAACAAAACCTAGTATTTTCATCTACATTGGGTTTATAATGGGCTCATTTTTCCCCTGGATAAAGATAGTCTTAATTGAATCGAACTTGTAATTTTATGAAGTAAAAGAGTATAAAATCAGAAATAATAATAACCAAAATTAAATTTTACTCTCTGTTGTAATCTGCACATCTGATGGAGTCTCATGCCTTATATAGTGCAGGTTATATTTAGCGCAATTCTTCTAGAACAAAAGATTAGGTTTATCTAGTTACATAGGTATCACAAAACAATTTATTTACAAAAGACCAAATAACCACTTTTGAGAAAAAGGTTCATAAAAAAGCCTACACATACCAGTCTTCTTGTTTGCGCCATATGCTTTAGGGCCTGCAGATGACTATGGACAGCAATCAGCCATTCAATCTGCAGCTCAGTGACGGTGATTCAAGTTAAAGCAAAATCATAGCCACACACACAACAACCTGGAATCAAAACATGAATTGAAATTATAGCGCCACACTAAACCATCTGGAACATAAATTCAGGGAATAACCTACAAATCGGAAAATAAACGGGCAGAACCAATCACAGGTGCAATGAAGACGGACAAATTGAAACTCACCGTTGGGCACGACGGAGGAGACTTGAGGCCAAAATCGTGTAAAACAGGTACATAAGCAACACAATTCTTCTCAGTCACAGTGGCACAAACAGTTGGGTTGTACAATGACTGCTGTTAAAGCACGGGAAAGCATTAATTGAGGTAAAGGGATGAAATCGTGCAAGAAGGGGTCTGGAAGATGGGCACTGGGCACATCAGAGACAGAGGGGAGAGGCGCGTCCAGTGGCGGATACAGAAATTTTTATTACGGGGGGCAAAATATAGGTTGGGTCAAAATAGACCGGGTTAAATAGACAGGTCAAAATGATTCTCTTATAATACAATTACGTTGAAGTAATTTTGCTCCGGTTATAAGATTTTAAATAATTACTTGCAAAATATTTTTTTAATATTTTCATCTATTTGATATAAAAATAAGCACTCTTGATAGTTTTCACCCACCCTCATATCTAGTTTTTTTATTATTTCAAATTCAAAGCTAAATAAAAAGGATACTATCTATCATACGTGTCCAATCGTGAAAATATACCTTGTTATGGGCCCCTAGCTGAAACAAAGTTCCATCTTTCTTAAATAAAGTGCCCCTATATTAAAAAAAAGGTTCCTTCAATTGGTTAATTTGGCTAAATTAGTATAAGAAATTCACAAACTATGGTGGGCTTCTAGTGGGCTGTATCCGCACCTGGGCACGTCAACTGCACCGTCCTTTTCTCAATATAAAATTATCTCTCTCTCCCCAAAAAACCGGTCGTGGGGTCATGTGTCAATTATGCAAGAACTTAGTGGCCAGGGGCTAAAGTGAAACATTCTTGTGTCAAAATTTGAAAAGCACAAAAAAATACTATTTAAAACATGTAAAACTATATATAGTATAACAATACAAGGTTGTTACCAGCCGCGCGTTGTGGTGGAGGTGCGCAAACTTTTATCACGGGTTGTTATTTTTGCCTGCTGACAAAGAAAAGTTTAGAAGAACTAACTTATCCTAAACTTGAATTTAAGTAGGTGATGTGTTGTTTTTCTAGAAAGAGCTGACCAAATACAACTGCTATTAAGAAAGAGTTGTAGAACAATTACAACCGCTTTTAAGAAAGAGCTGACCAAACTCCTGTGTAAAACTACAAACCTGCAAAATTAAAAGGAGTTAAATTAGGTTGAACCTGTACATCTAACCCTAAATCAAACAAAACTGAAGATAACTGTACTCACAAAACTCATCAAATAAAAATTTGAAGTAAATTATAACAAACCAAAATAACATGACGTTGAACAAATAAATAGAAGAACCATAGCATCTTTGAATAGGAGACCGTAAAATGCCGGGAATGAAGAGAGATCGAAATCCGTAGAGAATGAAGACGAATCAAAAGACTGAATCTGTGAGTTCCACAAGAAACACCCTCTAACTCCCCTAAAATCCGCAAACAAAAGAAACCGATAAATTTGTGATAAGAATAATAAATCAAAGTATAGGAAAAAAAAAGTGTTCATGCTAGATCATTTGAATGGAAGTCGTTTCAGTTTGAATACCATAAAATATGTGTCTATAATACTTGTATATACTATAATTTTATTTGTGTAAGAAAAGCTACATTGCTTGGTTATTTGAATTGGAAAAATCGGAAATCAATTTTTAGGGTCTAAAATCAGTAAAGAACCTAACTGCTTGTTCCTGCCTGCTCTTTGAATGAGAATTTGTTGTTGTAAGAGCGAAGGTGTGTAAAAGTGGCCTCTTTCACTCATTCACGTCTATTCTTTAAAATCGATATGTTGTTGTTTCGTTCCCTCAAAATATCAGTAAAACATGTCATATTCTTTACCTCTGATGCCCAACCTATTGACTTTCAAAGTCAACAATTTTGACCCCAAAAAGTTAAACAGGACAATGATTTGACTACTACTCCACTCATTCCTATCTTTCAACCTCCCATTCAACTCCTTTTCATACCCCATCCAATATCTACCAACATCAAACAGTTGACCCAAAAAGTCAAACAGTTGACCTAAAAAGTCAACTGTTTCAAATTCTGCATCAAAACTTGAACTTTCCTGCAACATTCAATAATCACAGTCTCACATATCATTCCCCTGACCAAAGACTAAATATAAATCCACCATTTCCTCCTGATGTTTAAAAAGATCAATATGTATCAATGCTTGCCAACTAATTAAATTCTTATAATCCCCATCCAAATTTAATATCCACCACCTCTTTGAATCATTCTTATTCCACCAACTCCAAATCTATTTAAAAGATAAAGAAACCTTAGCAATAATAATTTATGTTGCATAGCATATATCTAACATTTCCATGGTTAAAAAAAAGGTTGGCACAACAAATATAAGGCATGGTTAAGAAAAAGGTTGACAACATTTGTTTGAAAAAGAAATATACCAGTTAGGACCATGTTAAACCTTTTAAATATACTTGTAAGATTCACACATAAAAAATATATAAAAAATCAGTATCCACCATATAAGATTCACACATGAACCTTTAAGATATACCTGCAGACCAAGAACAGAAGCTTTAGAAGATGACCCCTGCAAAGGAATGAAGAATTGTAGTTTAAACATCAAATATTCACCAAAATTACATAGAGAACGATGGAACGATAGTACCTCTCAAATTGAGAAAGAGATGTTCCATCTGTAATACAGCATAAAACACGGATAGCATCTGCTCGATACACATCTGTTTTGCAAATTATACCCCTCAGAAAGAAAATTAAGAAGACAAGAAACTAGTCATTATCAACACATATTGATTATTGAATACCAACCAGACAAAGCAAACCATCTTGCAATAACCTACATACACCCTCAAAAACAAGACATGTTCAAAGTACAACACAGTTGAAATGGGTTTTTAGGTACTCTAGATGGGATTGCAGATTCTTAGCTGTGGATTCAGTTTTGTAAAACGTGATACAGAGTTGTATCGAGACCGCTTTAACAAAGCGCCATTATTAGAAAGTATAAAAAGGACAAATTAAATAATAAAACAAAGAGCAAAGTATAGGACACAAACTCACATAATTAAAAATTCTCATTACCAAAAAAAAAAAAAAAACTCCAATCAAGAAAGCAAAATCAAGAAAGCAATCCATGCTACAATAAACCTACATGCACCAAATCAACGCAAAGTACAAGCCTCAAAGTACAACACGGTTGAAATGGCTTTTTAGGTGTTCTAGTACAGGATTCCAACTTCTCACATGTCAAGGTTCATAGTTATAACACGCCATATAGATCAATGTCCAACTCTTAAAAATGTTATAATTAGAAAGTTAAAAAATACACAAAATTAAGTAAATAAAACAGAGAGAAAAGTATAAAAAACTCATTACCAAAACAAATGATGAAAATAACGAGAAGAACTTCAAACAAGAAAGCAATCCACGTTATATAAACCTACATACACCAGATCAACCGTGAAGTACAAGCCTCAAAGTACAACACAATTTGAAATAGGATTTTAGGTGTTCTAGAACGGGATTCCAAGTTCTCGAATGTGAAAGTTCGGTATGGAACTGTGACCAGATAGCTTTTACATGTCATCATTATAAGAAGGTTATAAAGAATTACACAAAATTAAGTGAACAAAACAAAAACATAAGTAATGAAATAACTCATATAATTCATATCTATATAATCTCATTACCAAAAAAAACTGGTAATATTAACTAAAAAAAATCCATCAAGAAAGCAATCCACGCCACAATAACCCTACATACACCCAATCAACCGCAAAGTACAAGCCTCAAAGTACAAGCCTCAAAGTACAAGCCTCAAAGTACATCACAGTTGAAATGGACTTTTAGGTGTTGTAGAACTGGATTCCAAATCTCATATGTGGAAGTTCAGAGTTATAAACCATCAATAGAACTGTGTCTAGACAGCTCTTAAAAAAGTCATTATTGGAAGGTTAAAAAATTCACAAAATGAAGTAAATAAAGCAAAAAGAAAGGTATAGGACAAAAACTCACATAATGTATATCTAAAACTCACATTAGAAAATAAATTATCATAAAAAACAAAACAAACTTCCATCAAGAAAGTAATTCACCCTCAAAAAAACCTACATACACCCAATCAACCGCGAAGTACAAGCCTCAAAGTACAACGCACTGAACTGGGCTTTTAGGTGTTCTAGAATGGGATTACATGTTCTCAAATATGAAAGTTCAGTCTTGTAAAAACGCCATATAGAACCGTCTCTAAACAGCTTTTAAAGTCGTTATCAAAAAGTTAAAAAAAAAAACCAAGTTAGATAAATAAAACAAAAGAAATGGTACAGTAGCTTGTACCAAAGACAATCCCTTCACAAAACCACAAAATCGTTTAAAAGTCAAATTAAAAAACAATAAAAATAATGGATCTTTAGGTTGAAAATCAAAATCAAAGTAGGAAAGCTACCAAAAAAAACATACTGTACTAACGAAATTCTAATTACAAATAAGCAAAAATAAATAAATAAATAAAGTAGAATAAAATTTAATGCGAAGTCAAAATCACCACATAAAAATAGGTGTTTAGGTGCAAGTTACCCGAGTGATAGTTCAAGCATTTCTAATAATATAAGAGTGCTTAACCACAGGGCTTTCTAAAAATAAATTCAAGGAGTAGGGGAAGCCAGAGCAAAGAATCAGTAAAGTACATCAAAAAATGCTCAATAGCAAGGGAAGAAATCAAAACATAACAAAAGTCAAAATCATCATACATATATAAAGTAGCAAGTCAAAAGAGGTTTATCTAACAAGCCATCCAAGCAACCTACGCATACCCAATCAAACGCAATGTACAAGCCTTAAAGTAAAACAATAGATAGAAGTGTCGAACGAGACAGCTATTAAGAAAAGTTCATAAACAGTCTCATCACAAACACTTGAAAAACACACAAACAAGACTTCATATTATTAAATGAGAAATAAAAAACTGAAAATAGTTAAGCAGCTAAACAGCCTGTGGCCCAGACAGTTTAACTGCCAAAGCCAACTTGCTTCGATTCGGGTAGTTCGGTTTGTTCAACAGTTTATGAACACCACTAGATGCTACTGACTAAAACCCAAATTGTGTGAAACCTGATATCTTTGGCAATGACAGTCTGTCCATCTTCAGCCACAAGATGATGAAAAACAACTTCTTCTTGATGGTTTTATAATAATGATTATCGGTTGAATATCTGAAAACATGTTAGAAAACAAGAATTCTCAATTTCTAACAATATCTACCGTCAGTACACTATTATTATTTATAAATAATTAAACGACATGGTAATAGTTTTATAATAATAATAATAATAATTTCGGTTGAATATCTGAAAACATACTTGAGAAATTGGAGATGTAGACATTAACAAAATATGAATAGAAATTTACCTTGAAATCAAGCGTCTGAAGTGTGTGATATAAATTCCTGGGAAAAAAAAAAGATCTGTCCCGGCAGGCATCTATTTCAAGCGTAATTTGATGATCGATGATTACAATGAGAATGAGTGAAGGAATTGATATAACCACAACAAAGGGATTTGAAGGAGAAATGTGTTAGATCAGTAGACTAATCATGTATAAAAGTATGTCTATCTAACCTTCGGGATTTATATCATTCGGAGAACTGTGATCCAAAAGGACTTCTCGTTCGAATTTTGATTTGCTTCGTTTATCCGAATCACCAACGTAATTCGATTTAAAGGTTTCTGGTTTCTTGTTTTCACCCAATCGAGTATAGTATATGCATTAGATGATGATTCACGACCAAAGAAATTAGGATTTAGGGTTTTTGGGGGAAAAAAATGAACGAAGAACAGAGTCACAGTAAACAGTTGGGGTAAGAAAGGAAGCGACTGTTTGTAGGAGGTTCATGAAATCGACGGGTTTGAAAGGGGAAGGAGGGGAGAAGGCTACTGAGTAAAGGGGCGGGAGAAGGCTAGGGTTAAATGGGGACGGCAGTTGTAACGGGGGTTTCCTAGAATAAATAAATAATAAACGTCGGTGTAAAACTTATTTATCAAAATAGGTAATCTAAAAAGTATTTATTAAAGGAAAATTGGATTTTAATAATCAAGTTATTACCAATTGGCCAATATTAATCCCAATTTCAAAATTGGCCTACATTAATCCCAATTATTAAAGTGTTGGATTTCATTGGACCCCCGTTAAGTTTTTATTAACTCCGTTAGTTTTTTACTGACGTGACACTGATTAATAAAAGCCACGACTTTCGATTAAGAAGAGGATTTAATTGATTTTTTGTTCATCAAAACTAAGAAAATTAACTATAAGTGGTTTTCTCAGGCTTAGCAAGGACTTCACATACTTGAAAAAAATTACAAATAGCTGAAAATAAAACTGTAAAAAAAACGCTTCAAAGCCAAAAAAATCAGGACAACATAGAGAAACACATGTATCAATGATTAAAACATATTTCAAAATCCACAAAAAAGAGGATATAATAAACCAGCACGTCACACAATTTGAAAAGCTTATAATCTGTAAAATTGGAGGGGTGTGCCTGGCCTAAGCAATAGTGCAACATTAAGGCGACACTCAAAGACCCCAATAGCAAGCTATTGTGATGGGCCTTTACCCATAAAAAATTAGATTAATATCGAGTGAGCCGATGGCTCACATATCAGATATTAAACTAATAAGAACAGATATTACACTTGATCTTAGCCAAAAGGCCGAGAAAGGTATGCTTTTCCACTCCTTGGGCCGTTGTTTATATAGGAAGTCCTTCCAACTCTATTTTCCGCACTAATGAAATGTGGGTTTATGATAAGACTTTTTCCTCAATGGTTTTCATCTCTCAGCCTAATAATATTAGTCCTTGAGATCACAAAGTTTGCAATAACTGATCTACACCAAATCAACCCTCCACATCCTTCTCTAAATATTGTTGTTTTAAACCCAAAGATCTCAGTGTTGCTCACTCACATTCTTATCAATAGACGACACTAATAAACTCAAATAAATGTTAAACGTAATATTTTTATTAATACAAGTTCCTTTACAAACCGTCGGATCAACTATCCTAAGACTAATAAACTCAAATAAATGTACAAAAGACTGGTTAGCCAAAACAAAGATAGAAGTTGAAGAAAACATTTCCAAATGTTTCAACAACATACTCAATATAAGTTTCTCACATGCTATTGTGGACTTCTACAGATAGAAAAAAGGTAGCAAAGTAAAGAACAAGTGTTGGCCCATAAGAAGTCAACTTACCTAAAAGATACCTTGGCATAAAATTGGATTGTTCAGCAGCAATAAAGCTTGCATCCCATGGAACAGAAAAATATATTACCTGTCATTTATGGTGCCAAACTTTTTATTAGTAAAATGCATTTCTAGATCATTATTATTGAATATAAAGAAAGAGTGTAAAAAACAACAAACCTACAAGTTAAACCAACTTGCTGAATAAGGCACATTATCTTTCTCATCTTGGGTTGTTATCTTTTCATCACATGCTCGGGGTCCAATAAGCAAATAAAGCAATGTCCTTTACTCCCTTAAGCGGATGCATTGAGAACCCAAAAATTTGTGACACCAAGTCCCTCGTGCTGGATCTTTACATGTCTTGAGAAGGATATGTGTAAATACAAAGATGAAACAAGAAACCTTTATCAAAAAATATATGAATATGCAGAATCAAGCAAAAAAAATCAACTTAATTCCAAGAGTTACAAGTTTTATGTGCAGAAAAGGAAAGTTCTCAATATAAAGCAAAATCAACGTGTCTGTGCCCTTCTTCCACTGTTTCCAAACATCTGTTTATGAATTCATTTGAAAAAATATGTGAAAGTGACAGGCTCTTCTATGATGTGTCTCATAAAATATTGTCCAGTCCTCGTGTTTTTGCATATAACCTTTTAAGATCACCATATTCATCAGAGAACGAGCAACAAATACAGAAGTATTGGGTCAAAAAATAAAATCCATGAACACGGATCAAGATTTAAGTTTTAAATTTGTGACACTTTAAAATACTCCTGGTTTTAAATTTGTGTCAGTTCAAAAAACTTCTGAAAAACACGTTACCATGTTATCTTTAATGTGCTAAAGTGCTTGTTGTCAAGATCCAACCCAGCTCAGAAGATAAAACATGAAATATGAGTTGTCAGTGATAAGCATAACTAGAAAAAGGTACCTCACTAATTAGAAATAAGTGCATCCAACTGCCTAATTAATGCTGAGAAGGCTCAACTCCAGACCCTCTTGATCTCCTTCAAGGTCTAAGATTCAAGTAAAATTAGGTTGTTATATATATAAAAAATTAATATAAATTAAGTTACAAATATCAAGCACAGGTTCCACAGTCAAGGACAGATGGGCCTTGAAAAATTATTCGAGGTGGACCTTTGCGTATAAAAAATTAGACCCCAATAGGGAAAAATATTACCTTTGTTTTGCTCTACTAATACCCATGAGGCTCGGATGCTTGTGCGTCTAGATTATCTGCAATGCCTGATGAAATAAAAATCACCAATGGATGAAACTTTAAAACAAGAGCAGGGTTTGAAACAAAAACTGTTTGTTAACCCAAGACAATTTCAGAGTTCAGACACCTGAAATAACAATAACTAAGCGCCACATCATGGAGCACAATAGAAGGATAACAAGCATTTATTAATGATTTTATTCAAGTGAATGGGTGTTTTTTCTAAGATATACATATCCAAGATTAAATGATAAGTCTCCTAAAAGGCTGTCCAAATCTACATCTGAACCTAACATATACCCATTATAACAGAGCATTTAGTTACCTATTAAACCAATTTACAAATCACAAACTACCACCTTATTAATCATAATAGCATTTAGATGCTTATTCTAAATCAATGGAAACTGAAAGTCTAACTTACCAACATTAATCTTGCTACTTCAAACAGGCAAAAGAAGAAAAAAAAACTGACTAGTTATTGGAGGGGTGCGCCAAGCCAAGGTAATAGTGCAACACCAAGGCGACGCTCAAAGACCCCAATAGCAAGCTATTGTGGTGGGTCTTTCCCCATGAAAAATTAGATTAATATCGAGTGAGCCGATGGCTCACATATCAGATATTAAACTGATAAGAACAGATACTACACTTGATCTTAGCCAAAAGGCCGAGAAAGGTATGCTTTTCCTCTCCTTTGGTTGTCGTTTATGTAGCAAGTCCCTTCATCTTTGTGTTCTTCACTCAACTAATGTGGGATCGTGATAAGACTTTTTATTCTGTGGTTTTCATCTCCCAGGCTAATAATACTAGCCCTGCAGAACCTTGTCTAAATGTGTCTAAAACATTGATGTTTCAAACTCGAAGATCAGTGTTGCTCACTTACACACCTATTAATACACCAGATTCCTTATCTCTGATCCTGATAACTAGTGGCTATTTAGAAACTTTCCCATTTTTTGTGCATCTCTCAGAAATTAATACATGAGGAAGTGTGGATTAATGTCTGGTAAAATGTCCTTAAGGTCATAAGGTGTTTTACGGTTTTTTTCCCTCCTTTTCTCATAGGTGCTAGAAAATATCACAAATGGCCTATTTGATTTACATAAACAACTTGCGGAGTAATTTGTCTCTAGACATGTAAGGCAGACATGCGAGTTCCAATGACGGTCGCATGCATGTTAAGTGGTGATATAATCGTATTAGCTCAACAGATAAACAAAGTGACTTACAAAGTTGTATATCTGCCTCAGTTCATCCAACTGCATTTGATTATGAAGGAAAGGTTTGTCAAAAGAATGGAGCATACACATATAATGGTAAAATGGTAGAAAGACATGCATATAATGTGAGTAAGAAATCCAATAATAATGTTCCCAATCTCCTCACAAAAACCAACTTTCACGGTTGTCTCATAACCTGTCTCCACTTATATTTACATCAATAATACCAATTTCTTGCAGAAGTACCAATAAATCACAAAGAAAAAATTGTAAACTTAATTGGGAATCATTTATCCATGTCACAATTAAGAAAATCAACTAAAATACCATTGGTTTGAACAAATGTGTCAAACCAGCGATAAAATGATGAGGGAGAGACAACTTGGTAAAAAAACACAGTTGATAACCTACAAAAAAGATTTTATTCGATGTTGAACTCATCATCATCCCTGTCTCCAAAACATACCAAAATATGTGTTAGGAAGATAAGAGAAATGAAAATCAATAGCTAAAAAGAAACATGAACGCGTTACTTCATTTTTCTGAGCTTCTAGTGATAGCATTGGGCATGAAAAGCTAAGTTATTCAATGCATAGGTGCTTATATTTTCTCCAGTTCTAAAATATGTAAAAGTGGTAGCAAATTACTGCGGATTTGATCAAAAAATTGCCAAAGACATACAAAATGTTTGATGTCAAGTGAGTGATCATTGGTCGCTAACAAAAAGTGATCATTTCTTGTTTGGAGTAGTGTTCATCAGATAGAACGACTAGCATCTATTTAAAAGAAACTGTAGCAAAGCATTAGCATATCTACTAGGCGCACGATTCACGTCAAGGTTATGAAAGAAGTGTCAATAGGAAATGAATATTTTATTGGTTTGGAGTAGTGTGCATCACTAGCAAATTGATGGTCAAAATGAGAGTACGGTTCAAATTCTTGTGAATATGTTGTGGGCGTGTATATAAGACTTTGGTGGAAGTTTGGATACTTATCTACCAAGTTTGTAGCAGTTCAACAAACTATTGACAATTTTGTTACCATGTTTCCTATCAAGATCCAAATAATAAAACATGAGATATGGATTGTTACTAATAAGTTAGCCCAATTAAACCCAAGCAATGTTGGCTGTTAAGATCTCAGTCAGATTTATTCAAAAGATACCTTTGCATAAAAGTGGATGATTCAGCAGCCCTAAGCTAGCTACACATATTACAGAAATTCTACAATTCATCATCACTGGTGATCAACTGTATATTAGTAAGTGCATTTCAAGAATAGTCTATATGTTACACCTACTTAAACACACTTGAATTCACTTAAAAATTCCAGTATGAGAAGTGAATCGTGAAGGATGATATGTTTCTTTTGAAACAAATAGAAGGCTGTCCAAATCTCATCTCAGGTTATTACATTGCAGTAGTAGATTTATTTCACATCACCATCTTCATCAAATAGAATAAGGGTTGAAAAAAAAAAGCATCCACAAGCACGATAGGCTAGAAGGTTATCTAAAAATGTTTTGGTGTTAATATCCAATATCCTATCTGAATACAACAATAGGAAGTAAGCATTAAAAAACATCAATAAATTGAACATGTAAGAACAAATAAATTAGATGAGCAGACAAATTAGAAGAAATAATGCTTAATTTAAACTAAATTTTACAAGAGTTGACAAATTAGAAGAAATAAAGCTCAATTTAAACACCTTGATTCAATATCAAATTAAAAATTAAAGAGCTGTGAAGAAAATAGAGAAAAGCCAGGAAAGATAACCAAAGAGTAAATTGACTGAAAATTGGAGGGGTGCGCCTGGCCGAAGCAGTAGTGCAACACTAAGGCGACGCTCAAAAACCCTAATAGCAAGCTATTGTGATGGGTCTTTCCCCAAAAAAAATAAGATTAATATCGAGTGGGCCGATGGCCCACATATCAGATATTAAACTGATAAGAACAGATACTACACTTGATCTTAGCCAAAAGGCCGAGAAAGGTATGCTTGTCAACTCCTTGGGCTGCTGTTTATATATGCAGACATTTCATCTTTGTATTCTCCAATCATCCTATGTGGGATTGTGATAAGACTCTTTCCCTATGGTTTTCATCTCGATTTCTAAATCCTAATAATACTAACCTTTTGAGATCACAAAGTTTGCAATAACTGATCTACACTAAATCAACCCTCCACATCCTTTTCTAAATGTGCCTGAAAATTGCTGTTTCAAATTGATAAACTTTTCTTCAGGTCAATAGGTGATCATATCAATTGACCGACACTTAATCAACACTCCAAATCTGTTTGAAATGCAACCAACTGAATTTATTCTATGAGATGCATCATCCATAACTCCCCCCTGCACCTTAATAAATCAGATTCATGGAGCACGGTATTGCTCACATTCTTTTTCATGAGTCGCGCTTTATCAATACACCAACTTTTATATTGCTCTAATTGATAGGTATCGTGTTCTTGTCTACGACCACTGATGGCTAAGTTTTATTTTCTGAGAATCCTAATCTAACCATGAGACTAATTCCAGCCAGCCATGTTTAAGTTGAGAGCCTCTATAGACTATTAGTGAGTATATTCTAATCATGTTTCTTAAACATGGAATTCTTAGTGTCGTTAGGTGTGTTTTATGTTTCATTGTTTCTTCTCTTTTTCTTTTTCCCTTGGGATTAAAATAACATGGGATTCTTTGAGTTAATTTCATATTTGTTACAAAGTTATTAAAAAACATTAATTAGATAGCATTAACATGTATTTATCATTCAGGTTTAGCATATAGGTAATCAAAAATAGGAAAAAAGATTACCTTTTTGGCTCTACCAATGCGTATGTGGCTCGGAAACTTGTCTGTATTAAATATCCGCAATGCCTCATGATGGGTGGATGGAAACGCCAAACTCGGAAACTTGTCTGTATTAAATATCCGCAATGCCTCAAGATGGGTGGATGGAAACACCAAACGAGAGCACGGGTGTTTGAAACGATAACTGTTTGTTAACCAAAGTCGGTTTCAGAAGTCGATACCTGAAATAACATCAAGTGACTAAGAGGCATTGCATGAAATAGAAGGCAGCCAGAAAAGATATAGACAAATGATAGAAAACAATTTCCAACAGAAGAGAAGGATGACTGCAAGCAATTTAAATATCAATGAATTAAAAAAGAGATGTCTGTCTACCAACAAAACAATCAAGATAGTAACCATGCACATGACACAGATTTAAAAAGCTTAGTAGGAAGGAATTGGAGGGGTGCGCCAGGCCAAAGCAATAGTGCAAAACCAAGGCAACGCTCAAAGACCCCAATAGCAAGCTATTGTGATGGATCTTTCCCCATAAAAAATAAGATTAATATCGAGTGGGCCGATGGCCCACATATCAGATATTAAACTGATAAGAACAGATACTACACTTGATCTTAGCCAAAAGGCAGAGAAAGGTATGCTTTCCTTCTTGTTAGGCTGCTGTTTATATAGGCAGTCCTTTGTCTATGTGTTCTTCACTCAGCCAATACGGGACTCTGAGAGATCTTTTTCCCCTCTGGTTTACATCTCTCAGGAACTAATAACATAAATTAATGCCTAAATCCTAAGAATACTAGCCTTTTCAGATAAAAAAGAGTGCACTGACGACTCTAATCAATCCTTTTTGGAATGCACCTGGCGACTTCATTTTATAACAGACACAATCCATAACCTCACCATGAAAATTGTTGTTTCAAACTCAAATAGCTCAGGTTTGCCCGCTCATTACTCTTATCAATAAACCAAATTCTTTATCTCTAACCCTGATAACTATTACGTTTTCTGAACAAAAACAGTCATAATCTTGTTTATTCATGGTACGCACGTCACTTTCACCATCCGTTTCACTGAAAAGAGTAAAATACAGAAGCCACATCCTCAGCTTGCATCGATATAAAATGAAGTTGTGATGTTACAACTTTGTTGTAAAGCAGCTAAGAGACATTATTCTCTCTTGGTACTTGTATATATGATCAGAGTCTCACCTGAAACTTGACTTGGGCATAATAGATTATGACGTTATCATTTTGTTGTTATAAACTTACTTCACTTTGGATTAGCAAAATTACCTTTTACACCTATCAATTAGGGGAAAGTTGCAGAGTATTATAACAGGAAAGTCCAACTACTGACACCATTATTTTCATAATGAGTAACTTCACTAATAATTACTTCATAATAAATTAAAGAATAGGACTTCTGGTTGTTGCAGGATATTGTAAATTTGGGATCTTATATACGTGCACTCCAGTTCAATAAATAGTCTTAACATATTGAACACATTAAAAGACCCTTTGTAAGTCAGAGCTTAAGAGAGCATCTGATCAGACAACCTATTGTTCTCTATTTAATTCTATTGAGGTATTAACAGTCACATTAAGTTGCAATTAGCGAGAGACAGACTTGTCACACATACCCCCAATTAAGAAACCGGAAAACTCTCTGATAGATATCTAGGTTTTCGTGATTCAAATTGAGCGAAATAACTAAATTGAGAAAAGAACAAATGAAATTACAAGGCGCAATCAACAAATCACATATCACAGCAAGGACGCCTGATTAATCGAAGCAATCTATCAAACTATCAGATCGATCACGAAACTAGTAAGAGAGAAAAATTAGGTTACAAAATATGCAAATGCTAATCACCTGACCAGATGAACAATTAAGAGTAACCATGGCGCTGAAGGCACCTGAGGCACGGCCTCCGTTTCGTCGACCTCATTGTTCTTAGACGAAGAGTGTGTGCGTACTGATGTCGTATGTGATGTTTGAGAAATAAAATTATGAGTAAGTTAAGTTTTCGGTGTGAACTTAAATAAAGAATATATACCTTATAGCTAAATACATTTCGAACTTTCGAAGCGAAGAAAGATATTACTTCGGCACTCTTTGGATAGAATTATATCATTTAACTTGATAAATTCATTTTTTCAAAAAATTCATCAAGTCATCACTTATTAGTTATTAAAAAAAAGGTTTAATTAATTAATAAAATATCATTTGGGTTGTAACTAGTGCTAAGAGACTTGGTGGAGAGAAGTTGTGTAATTTATAATAATTTGATATAGGGGTGTTTACAGTCTGGTTGGTTTGGTTTTGAAAAATACTTCTTAGCCAAACCGGAAATTACGCTTTCAGAAAATCTTAAACCAAACCAGTCATATGGTTTGGTTCAGCCGGGCCAGCCAAACCAGTTTACCTTATGAAGTTTAGATGACAACTACACTAATAAGTGAGTATTTGATTATTTGTTCAAAAGTTCAGTTATGTGTTTAGAATGTGTTCACTGATTAGAGATCTCAATTTTGACTGCAATTGAGTAATAATAATTACTAATAAGTCTAATATATTAAATTTAATATATACATTCAATCTTTCCGGCCAGTCTGGTTTAAGTAAAACCATAAGCCCAAAAACCATAAACTTGACCGGTTCTTTCGGTTTATTAAATCTCAAATCGTAAACCGGACCATGAGTTTTCTAAACCAACCTAAATAACAACTTTACTTTGTTTAAACGGTTTGTTTCGGTTTCATCAGTTTCTGAATATCCCTAATTTGTAGGGGTGTTAAAAAATATCTGAGTCCGAATCCGTATCCGAATTAGCCGAAATTCCGTATCCGAATTATCCGAAAATTTCAGATATCCGGAATTTCGGATATCCGAAACTCGGATATCCGAAAATTCGGACTTGGACAAGAATTTACAAATTTTTCAGAAGTTTCGGATACCCGGTATCCGAAAATTTAAATAAATTTAAATAAATTTTATATTAAAGAAATAAGGAATTATTGAATACTTGGACTATGTTTATTTGTTTTGTCGTTTTTAGGTCGAACTTATGTTTATTTGTATTTGAAGACTTGGACTATGTTTATTTGTTTTGTCGTTTTGTCGTTTTTTTTTGTTAAATTGTGGTTTTTTTTAAAAAAACTGGATTTTCGGATATCCGTTTTAACTATCCGAGTCTAGTCCGAAATTTCGGATATGTCCGAAATTTCGGATATCCGAAATTTCGGACTTGGACTTGGACAACGAAAACTGATATCCGAAATTTTCGGATACCCGAAATTCGGATATCCGAAATTCCGGGTATCCGGTTTTGAACACCCCTACTAATTTGGTGTATGTCAGTCACTTAATAAAAATAATTTTAAAAAACAAGAAAATAATAATAATGTCACATCATGGTTACCTATTCAACATGTAAAAAACTATGATTAGAACACTATGATGGTCGAGATGATCTGAGCCTAACATTTGATTTTCATTCCAATCTTACTTTGGGTGTTTTCGTTTGCATGTGATGATGGATTCCTTTGACTGTGGGTGTGATGAACCCTTAATATCACTTGAAAGCAAATAATATGTTTACCATCTCATTGAAAATATCTTGCTTTAGAATCTCCTTGCGAATCTAAGCTATTCCAGACACTCCATTGACGACATGGCCTTTGGGTGTTTTTCTAGTTTTATTAATATTTTTTTTTCTATATTCTTTATTTCTGTAGGTACTCAGAGAGCAAGCTTAGCAAAATTAATGAGCAAGCTTTGCAACACGTTTTAATGTGTACAAGAAAATCAATCTTTTGAATATTTTTATGTAATATTTTGAATATGTAATGCAATAGCAATTGTAGAAAAAGGAGATCATAATATCACCACTAACTATTATTTTTGCATATCCTAAAAAAAACCAAGGCCATAACTAAATTAGTATCGCCTCACAATTGCAAAACCAAATACTTGTAGTTAAATGCATGCCATTAAACAATCATATACTAAATGGTAATAAGCAATCGCGTAACAAAGCGTGCCAATAAGCCAATTGTTAAAATTAAAATACTGATTATATATAAAACCCTATTTTTTTTTTTTTGGTGAACATCTAACAATTTTCATTTTTAAGAATTTTCATTTTTTAAGAGTGAAAGTGACGCATTCGATTTTTTTTTTCTTTTCTGTTTCTCCGGAAGACATTAAACTGGTTTAGTAGTTAAACTGGTTGGACGGTCAGATCGAATATATCATAGTAATTTAACAAGATGGATACTAACCCGCGCGTTGCGGCCGGTTTGATCCTAATTGATAATTTAACAAGATGGATACTAACCCGCGAGTTCCGGTTCTCTTTCCTATTAAATACCAACCTTTTTCCGGTCCCCCCCATATCCTCTAATGGTCCAGGTTTTTTGGGCCCCAATGATTGGTTGGTTTTTCTTTTTTATTTGTTTATAATATAATGACACCATTAAATATAACCCCCATCCCCACTACACCAATTTTACTATAACCCCCCTTAGATGAGTTGAATTCCACGTGTCGCATAACCCCCATAGGTGGGGGGGTATGACTATACATAGCCTAACAATTTGTATTTATTTAACTCATGTAATACATGAGTTCTAACTTAGTTATTTATAAGTAAGAACATAAACTAAAACATAGTCTCAAAATCAACTAAGATTAAAAGACAACTTTCTGAGACAAGAAGTCAAAGTTGTTGACTTTTGAAATTCGATAAACATTTGGAAGATTTCCTAAACATTTATCAAGAAAATTGTTGTTTGTCTCAGACTCCAAGTTTACAAAATTCAAATGTTCAACATTACATTTTAATTAATACTAGCCGTGTGCCCGCGCGTTGCGGCGGCGACAGTGTATAGCGTGTTATTCGTCTTCTGTTCGCGCGTTGCAGCAGCACAACAAACTACAACGCGGTATTTGTTTATTTGTTCGCTTGTTATGGCGGCACGACAGTTTAAATCGAGGTATTCGTTTTTTTAGAACTCAAACAAGTGATGATTAGTTCATGTTGCTTGATTGGGTATTCCACCTTCATCTTTGAGCCAACTGTACAATTACGAGTTTTGATGTCAACGTGACGTTTACCGGGTCCAGGTGACCCGTGCATCAGGTTTTTCTTAAAAACACACTTCTCAAACGATGAAATAATAAAATATAAGTAAGTGAAATGGGGAAAAGCAATGTAAAGTTTGTTACACAACCGTAAACCTAGAAAATATGTGTACTCAAATAACACAACCCATAAAACACATGTTTCGGCAAACTATAAATCATTTGCAACTACAAATCCATGTTTACTTGGGCTATACAAAAGTTAATGGTTAATTTCATAACCAAATTGTAAACATATAGAGGAATGCAACACAAAAAGTTTCTAACGGTATATAATTTAAAAGGCAACTTCATAAAAGACAATCTCGATCAAATTTGATTTGTCCTCGACTATTTTCTTAACTTTGAAAGTACTTAAAAAGGGTTGAACTCCCCCTTTTTACAAAGTGGGTCTTCTTTTTATCTCTGAGAAAAAGAAGGCATGTTAGCATGTTAGTACATATGTATTACAAAGTGGGTCTTCTTTTTAATTAAATAAAAAAAGAAAAAAAGACTTTTTGACCCCAGAAGTAAAAAAAAAGGACTATGAAGATAACAACAAACTAAATCAGCAGATTGCAAATGTGTGACCGGTAGAAGTATAAACATACTTTCAGCAGCAAGGTTTGCTACCACTTTGACATCATGCGTGTGGGCATCTAAATCAGCAAATTGCAATTCTATCATTATCTTTTGCAGGCCAACTGTAGAAAGCAAAGGACCCAAGCTTTAACTCAGAAAAGTATAACATAATATTCCCATCCAAAATCTTTAGACATATTAGGACCAGTTTCTAAAAGTTCAAAAAATAAAGTCAACAAATATGAACAAACTTGCCTTCTTCACATATTTTAGCTATGCTTCCCAAACAAATATATGGATTGCAAAACCAATCACAACACTATAAACATAAATCAAGGCTTCAAAATGAAACTCAAAACCTATAAAAATAATGTCACTAATAGGATTAAAGTAAATACGAACTGCATCAACTAACTTCGTCCTCTGTCCAGCAGCAATAAATTATAATACAAAGAATTCTATTTATCATTCTTTTCTTCAAGTATCACCCCAATACAAATCACTTAAAATGCATCCAATTCATATTAAGAGATACATGTCGACTCTCTAAGTCAAATGTACCGATATTTGAGCTTACAAAAGTGATGTGTTTCTTATATATATTCTGGAAAAAAAAAAACACACAACCAATCGCTAAATAATCTTTCGTATCTTATAATCTGCAGCATTGGAATTGAGTTAAAAAAAATATATAAATTTGAATCTAACTACAATGTTTGACCAAGTAATTCCTTATCAACCCTTTACCGTTCATCTATGGGCCAACTGGATCAAGCAGGGAAACTAAGTCCAAAAATAAGACTTCTATATTTTATAGAACAGTATGCAGTCCATATTAAAATATATTAAAAATAAACAAGATTAAAGGAAATTGTTATAAAAACAAACAAAAAAAAAACAAATCAACCATTGCACAAGCAAATGGGTCAAGATGACAACTCTAAGTGTGCATATAACTGGTCTCAAGCAATGGGTTGGCCAGGTCAGAAAGTAATTCTAGTATATAACTGTTTCATATAGGATTTTCTTTTAACATTATCATCAGAAGTTTATCAAAAACTTAACAGAAGTGATTAGGAAGTTTGTATATATTTGGATAAGCTCTCAAAATAAACTTACTACATATTTGGAATAGGTGGATCCAAGCATTCTAATAACTTATTATTTTATTATTACAATATCAAACAGCATAAGCAAATCCAGCCACTATTTTCTTTTGGCTTTCTATCTCTGTTATGGATCTGTACATATTCATTAATTATCTCTGTTTGCTTTAGTTTTTGGTATCATCTCGGGCACCTACTATCCAGTAATCATCTTTAATATTTTGATCTTATTTAAGTGATGTTTTAACATTCATATACATGTCAAATAAGGTTGCATCTACTGCTACACCAACAATGAGTAAGTCCAATAATCATCTCTATTATTTTATTACAACATAAATGATGATATTAACGTGACATTATATCAACTTTTGGGGTTTCTCTCTGGTCTCTAATGTTGTTTTCAACTTTCAAGGCTTATTTAGTGAACGAAAATGGGACTAAAGAATGTATGACTAAAGTTTTTATATGAATTCTTTTAGAGGTAAAACTTATAGGGTTGTGAACTTGAAGTTTATCCCCCATTTTCTCATTTCAAATGGTGATATCTGTAGCAGTTATGTTGAGTAAAACATGATATCTGTAACATTTTTTTTACAACCTTGTACCATTAGAAGCTGAGTTTAATCCATTAGAAAGTACCAAGTAATTCCTTATCAAAATAGATGTTGCTTTTATCACTTAGGATCACTAAATATTGGGATAAATATACCCAAAACACTCATCAAACAACCCAATAAATACATATATGCAGTCTATTGAACTTTTATACTTCTCCCATTTCACAGTTTCTTAAGTTTTTAATCCCCTCACCACCATACCAAAGATTAGACACACTTGTTCAAGTTTAGGAACCAAAATACAAACCAAAAATCTGTATTCGAAAGATTAGACACACTTATGAACCAAAATACAAACAGATTGCTACCGCATATTCGAAACAAAAATACAAGCTGGTAAGAAACCTGCATTGCCACTTAGACCCGAAACCTGGAACAAAACCCATTATAACATACACAAAAGCACACTAACTCATAGCATTATTTGTTCAATATGAAGTAGATTTCATAGCATTATATTATGTGTTCAAATCATAATTAAAAAACATGATTAAAACAGCAAATTGTTAAAATACAACAAGTTCAAAAAGGCTTAGCACATAGAGAAGATGATAACAAAAACCATAAGGCCATAAGTCAATAACATCAGAAGAATCGAAATCAAAGAGCGAACAAAGAAACACGGGTCAAAGTCAGAAGTTCATGAATGAATATCATAAAAAAACAGAACATAAAACAAATCAATTATAAAACATAAAACGAAGCTTGAATCAGATTTAAAACATGAAACATAAATCATACCTCAAATTCTCAGTGGTTAATTGCAGATGGTAATGGAGAGAGCGGTGTGTACTTATAGAGGCTTTGAATTGAAAATTTGAATTGAGATTTGAATTGGGCGCCATTTTCATAATCGTGGGTCTGTAACTTTGCCCCAATTCTTTTGTCTGCCTCTTTGCCTCATTTGAAATGGCGTTTTCACGAGATTAGGGCTAGGTGGACTTTAAAGATGAAAAAGCAATTGAAGACTTACTCAAAGAGGAGATTCCTAATGAAAAGCACTGTATGCTTAATGAAAAGCACTGTATGCTTCTGGGATGAAAGCAATGGATGAGGCGATAACCCTGATGAAAAGCAGTTTTGGCTGTCTGCTACGCCTAAGATGGAACGATGTATGGAGAAGCAAGGGATGGAGAAGCAGATTCGTTCCTAAAAGGGTAAGCGTCTTAATTTTAAGACGCTAGTAATTACCAAAATGCCATTTTGTTCAATATACATTATATAGTAGTATAGACTAGTTCCTTTACAAACCGTAAATCAACTATGCTAAGACTAATAAACTCAAATAAATGTACAAAGACTAGTTAGCCAAAAACCAAGAAGTTGAAGAAAACATTTCCAAATGTATCAATAACATACTCAATATAAGTTTCTCACATGCTACTATGGACTTTTACTTAAAGAAAAAGGTGGTAAAGAAAAGAACAAGTTACCTAAAAGTGGATTGTTCAGCAGCCATAAAGGTTGCGTCCCATGGAATAGAAAAATCTATTACCTGATATTTATAGGTGCTGAACTTTTTATTAGTCAAATGCATTTCAAGATCTTCATTATGATTGAATATTAAAAAAGTGTAAACAACAAACCTACAAGTTATGAAGTCTGCGACGATCTCATAACAATATTATTTGATTGGAGATTGGAGTTCAATCGAGAAATAATCACGTAGTGAAGAGAGTGGGGATGCAGAGAAAGGCAGTTGCCACGTGTATTCATCGTATAGGAGATGTGATATATTTTGAAGAACTAGAGTTTTTGATCTTGGATTTCCAGTTGTTTTGCGGTGAGGTAATTAGTCAGATAGTGAAGTTAAATGTTAGAAAGATGAACTCTAGTGAGGATGTTAATGGAGGATTTGTGAGTAGACAAGAGTTAGAGAAGATTCTGAGAGGAAGTTTACATAGTCAGATTCCTGGGATGGTTTCTAAGATTTTTGGGAACTTGGATGCTGGTGATCTGGTGAACATGATGCTGAAAGTGAAACTCTGTTACAAACAAGATCCATCTGATCCTAAATCTTTGCTGCTGATTCCTCCTCTTCAATAAGAAACAGAACGCGAACACCGAGATGGCAGTTGATCACATCTGATTGGCACCATGATTCGAGCCACATGTTCCTAACCCCCGGGTTCTTCCCAAAATTACAGGTATGTTCTTGACTTGAACAATATTTCATGGTAGGAGAGTTGGATAGCGGGTCAAAATAAGCCCCGGCTAAAGGGGTCAGTTTTAGTACGGGTTGGGTTGGGTTGACCCACAAATGCTTGTATTTTCTTTACTAAAAGTATAAATAAAAATGTCTTGCTTATGATTACAAGATAATTCTCTAAATCTAGCCACTTTTTAAGCATTGCTAATGGAAACTCTAAATAAAAATGTGTTATTTATGACCCAAAACACAATTCCAACCACCCTCTAACTAACTTTCTTATTTTCTTCTAGGTTCAACTACACAACAAAATTATAACAGCCTAGAAAAAACACCTTATCTTGATAAACATCAATGGGGTCCACATCCGGGTCGAGCTGGGAGGACAACTCGGGTACTATCTTGATGTGCTTGCTTGCTCCACCAAAAACCTAACCAAAACCGTTAAGCTCTTTTGCGAGCTTCTTTACCCAGCAATCCAAAACCTCTGTCACGGTTTGACTTTGACTGAACACGTCATTCGTCCAGAATGTGTCAAGAATCTAACACCCCCAAGATACAGGAAAACCCAGAGTGTACCACTGCCTCAGTTAAAACAAGCTTTGCTCTCGGTTCCAGCAGACAGCATATACGATTATCAGCATACTTGGAGTCCAGTCTCAGATTCTGGTCGAACTGTATTGAGACCCGGATTTGACAATGCTCGGGATTTACTATCCGATGATGACTTCAGAGAAGTACTTCATCGAAGGTATAATGATCTTTACGATCTAGCTGTTGAGTTGCAAGTGCCTGCAGACAACTCAGACAGGCTAAATCGCCCTCAAGAAGATGAATTCGGGAAAGTTGACCCGTCATTTACTGGGATTGCTAAAGGGGTGGAAGAGGTGATTCAGAGACTTAAGATAATTGAGATGGAAATCAGAGACTTGAAATAGGAAATCCAAGGGCTAAGATACTATGAACACAGGCTCTTAACAGAGCTTCACCGAAAAGTTGATTATCTAACAAACTATAACATTCAGATGGAAGAAAGAAAGGTAGCAAACATGTTCTAGTTTGTGAAAACCAAGAACTACTCGAGAAGATTGGTAACAAATATGATATCCGGGATGACTGCGCTTCGGCTTCACATTTTGTGCAAGTTCAGAGGTGAAATGCATGTTGTTGAAGATCAGTTCAGGTGTGAAATGATGCAGATCGATAACAAAGCAGTTATGTCTTTGGCTCCATATATGAAAGGCTTCATGAAACTGTTGACGTTTGCATTGAAGATAGAAGCTCATATAGCTGCAGGAATGGGGGAGATGATACCGGATTTGAGCAGAGAAGTCGGGCATCTGGCAAGAAACCCGCTAATGTATGGAGCAGCAGGTGTGGCGGCAGCTGGAGCAATAGGGGTGACGTCTGTTGGGGGAGGAGAGGGAGGTCAACCGACATTCAGCAAGATATGAAAGCAGCACAGCAGTGGGTTGTGGATTTTTTAAGGGAAAGAGGGTGCTCTACAGGGACAGATATTGTAGAAAAGTTTGGGCTGTGGAGAGTGAGATAGAGGGAAAATGGTCAGGTTGCTTGGGTTTGCAAACACCATACAAGATCAAATGAAATATTAGAGGTGCCTATGTGACAAAAAAGAATGGTGATAGAGGATCTGGTAGTTTGAAATCACATTATCTTTGTATTTATTATTTTATTAGATACTAATAGTAATATCAATTGGTAACAGAGGATCCAAATCCCAGCAAGAAGAGGTATACATGTCACTTCTTGGCTTGTGAATGATAGTTTTCATGCGAGAATTCTGTGATATGTTTGGGATTCGGTCTAGCAGCATGTCAAAAGTAGTGTAATCAACCGGTGTAATGCAGTTTTCAAAATATTTACACGATGTGAGCCAAACGACTACTCTTTTAATGTAAGTTGTCATATGAATATTACTCTTCACTTGTATGACTATGGCGTAAATCTTGGGAAAAGAAATTTACTGAACGATAACCAAGTTTCAAAGTTGTTCAATTTGAAAACAAATTCAATAACCAAGTTTCAAAGTTGTTCAATTTGAAAACAAATTGTTCAGATAACAACATATATTTAGTATTGAGTTTTGGGATTTTGGCATATAGGTCATCAAAAATAGGAAAAAGATTACCTTTTTCTCATCATGCGGCAATTGTATGTTCTTAATAAAGGATAGTGCCAATTTTGTTCAGGAGGTGCTCATTACAATTCCATGCATGTTGGTCTAAGCCATTACCTTCAGGCAACAACCTTATGTATGTCTAAACTCTAAACAGGCCCAAGGCCAAATGCTATAAAATAATTAAACTTAATAGTTAACAATTGTATCACAGCCCTTTGCTTGCCATTCAGTCTAAAAGTTGCAAATTTTATATAATCTGTTCATGTACTTAAAAAGTTGGTAACATGGAATTGCAAAGCTTGCCATGTTAAGAATAAAAGGCAAGTTTAAGTCTGTGTGTACTGAATTATTGGTAAATAGTGGATGCCCAAGATCATGATACACCTTTGACTACAATTTGAGCTCATAGTGATCGTAATGGGGCCTAAAATTCTACCCATGCCTCAAATTTGTTCCTAAGATGATGATAATGTAACATAAAAACCCAGAACTCTACCTGAATGGGGCTTGATTGTAATGGGGTCTAAAATTCTACAAAATGTGCGACCTGAAGGGAAACAAAAGAATCACATTAACTGTGCATATCAGAATACATGTAGATGGTATATATAATTAAATTGATTTGCCTCATTAGCCTGAAATTAATACACTAACATTCAGCAATAAGAATCACATTAATTGTATGCCTCTCAACAGACAATAGCTTGAAGATGATTTTAAAAATAAGCAAAAAGTTAATAGCTTATAAACATTATAAACTGAAACAAGCAAAAAGCTTATTATAAACACACATTATATAAATTTCCATGTTAGTAATTTCTATATCTCAGCTTTAAACCTTCATTGTAGATATATTAAGAATGCAAAGCCTAGAGTTTACCAATAATGGCCTTAAAACTTGGTGTAACAAATATGGTTCATGAGGCTAAGCTAATTTCAAAACAATTCATGAGGCAAAGCTGATTACGATATAAGCATTGAAAGTAGATATTTTAGTTTATTTACAGCCTTAAAAACACACTGAAACATCTTCTTAAACAGCGAAAATAAAAGGGAAACAATGTGAAGAAACAAACTAACCTCTTCAATAAAAAATAAAAAACACACTTAAAGATGCCTTCAACAGTTAAAGTGGACCAAGATTTTATGATTTTATAATAGGGATTCAGCCATTTTCTTGAGAATGAAAACAATAACTAATGACAAACCCATACCTGAAATGAGACTTGAAGGCAAACAAAATCAAACCCCTTAAGAAGCCATCCCAAATTGGCACCTAAGATCCATAAGAAATCCCAACCACCTGCAAAACAGAATTTTTTTTCTTACTTGGTCAGTAATATGAATTTAAAAAAAAAAGAATAATGAAATATAAATGAAAGGAATGAACTTCATAAATGTCTCAGAACATAAACAGGGCTTGCTCAAATACATAAACAGGGCTTGCAAACAAAAATTTTCTAAAAAAAATTAAAATAAGATTTAGACAGTCTTAATGACAGCAAGCTTATGCTTTAACAAAACACATAATTATAGTAAAAATGAAACTAATTCTTCGTCAAAACAAAACCTAGTATTTTAATCTACATTGGGTTTATAATGGGCTCATTTTTCCCCTGGATAAAGATAGAGTCTTAATTGAATCGAACTTCTAATTTTATGAAGTAAAAGAGTATAAAATCACAAATAATAATAACCAAAATTTAATTTTACTCTCTGTTGTAATCTGCACATCTGATGGAGTCTCATGCCTTATATAGTGCAGGTTATATTTAGCGCAATTCTTCTAGAACAAAAGATTAGGTTTATCTAGTTACATAGATATCACAAAACAATTTTATTTACAAAAGACCAAATAACCACTTTTGAGAAAAAGGTTCATAAAAAAGCCTACACATACCAGCACAGCTTCAAAATACTAAGGCCAGCCTTCTTGTTTGCGCCAGACGCTTTAGGGCCTGCAGATGACTATGGACAGCAATCAGCCATTCAATCTGCAGCTCAGTGACAGTGATTCAAGTTAAAGCAAAATCATAGCCACACACACAACAACCTAGAATCAAAACATGAATTGAAATTATAGCGCCACACTAAACCATCTGGAACATAAATTCAGGGAATAACCTACAAATCGGAAAATAAACGGGCAGAGCCAATCACAGGTGCAATGAAGACAGACATATTGAAACTCACCGTTGGGCACGACGGAGGAGACTTGAGGCCAAAACCGTGTAAAACAGGTACATAAGCAACACAATTCTTCTCAGCCACAGTGGCACAAACAGTTGGGTTGTACAATGACTGCTATTAAAGCACGGGAAGCATTAATTGAGGTAAGGGATGAAATCGTGCAAGAAGGGGTCTGGAAGATGGGCACCGACCACATCAGAGACAGAGGAGAGAGGCACGTCAACTGCATCGTCCTTTTCTCAATATAAAACTATCTCTCTCTCCCCAAAAAACCGGTCGTGGGGTCATGTGTCAATTATGCAAGAACTTAGTGGTCAGGGGCTAAAGTGAAACATTCTTGTGTCAAAATTCGAAAAGCACAAAAAACTACTATTTAAAACATGTAGAACTATATATAGTATAATAATAAAAGGTTGTTACCAGCCGCGCGTTGTGGTGGGTGTGCACAAACTTTTATCACGGGTAGTTATTTTTGCCTGCGGACAAAGAAAAGTTTAGAAGAACTAACTTATCCTAAACTTGAATTTAAAGTAGTTGATAATATTGTTCAGTGAATGTCAAAAGAAGAAAACATTCTAGGTGATGTGTTATTTTTTTAGAAAGAGCTGACCAAATACAACTGCTATTAAGAAAGAGTTGTAGAACAATTACAACCGCTTTTAAGAAAGAGCTGACCAAACTTCTGTGTAAAACTACAAACCTGCAAAATTAAAAGGAGTTAAATTAGGTTGAACGTGTACATCTAACCCTAAATCAATCAAAACTGAAGATAACTGTAGTCACAAAACTTATCAAATAAAAATTTGAAGTAAATTATAACAAACCAAAATAACATGACGTTGAACAAATAAATGGAAGAACCATAGCATCTTTGAATAGGAGACCGTAAAATGCCGGGAATGAAGAAAGAGAGATCGAAATCTGTAGAGAATGAAGAGGAATCAAAAGACTGAATCTGTGAGTTCCACAAGAAACATCCTGCAACTCCCCTAAAATCTGCAAACAAAAGAAGCCGATAAATTTGTGATAAGAATAATAAATCAAAAATAGGAAAAAAAAAAGTGTTCATGCTAGATCATTTGAATGGAAGTCGTTTCAGTTTGAATACCATGAAATATGTGTCTATAATACTTGTATATACTATAATTTTTTTTGTGTAAGAAAAGCTACATTGCTTGGTTATTTGAATTGGAAAAATCTGAAATCAATTTTTAGAGTCTAAAATCAGTAAAGAACCTAACTGCTTGTTCCTGCCTGCTCTTTGAATGAGAATTTGTTGTTGTAAGAGCGAAGGTGTGTAAAAGTGGCCTCTTTCACTCATTCACGTCTATTCTTTAAAATCGATATGTTGTTGTTTCGTTCCCTCAAAATATCAGTAAAGGACCTAACATGTCATATTCGTTACCTCTGATGCCCAACCTATTGACTTTCAAAGTTAACAATTTTGACCTCAAAAAGTCAAACAGGACAATGATTTGACTACTACTCCACTCATTCCTATCTTTCAACCTCCCATTCAACTCCTTTTCATACCCATCCAATATCTACCAACATCAAACAGTTGACCTAATAAGTCAACCGTTTCAAATTCTGCATCAAAACATGAACTTTCCTGCAACATTCAATAATCACAGTCTCACATATCATTTCTCTGACCAAAGACTAAATATAAATCCACCATTTCCTCCTGATGTTTAAAAAGATCAATATGTCAATGCTTGCCAACTAATTAAATTCTAATAATCCCCATCCAAATTTAATATCCACCACCTCTTTGAATCATTCTTATTCCACCAACTCCAAATCTAATTAAAAGATAAAGAAACCTTAGCAATAATAATTTATGTTGCATAGCATATATCGAACATTTCCATGGTTAAAAAAAAGGTCGGCACAACAAATATAAGGCATGGTTAAAAAAGAGGTTGACAACATTTGTTTGAAAAAGAAATATACCAGTTAGGACCATGTTAAACCTTTTAAATATACTTGTAAGATTCACACATAAAAGAAATATAAAAAATCAGTATCCACCATATAAGATTCACACATGAACCTTTTAAATATACCTGCAGACCAAGAACAACAAATTTAGAAGATGACCCCTGCAAAGGAATGAAAAATTGAAGTTTAAACATCAAATATTCACCAAAATTACATAGAGAACGATGGAACGATAGTACCTCTCAAATTGAGTAAGAGATGTTCCATCTGTAATACAGCATAAAACACGGATAGCATCTGCTCGATACACATCTGTTTTGCTAATTATACCCCTCAGAAAGAAAATTAAGAAGACAAGAAACTAGTCATTATCAACACATATTGATTATTGAATAGCAACAAGACAAAGCAAACCATCTTGCAATAACCTACATACACCCTCAAAAACAAGACATGTTCAAAGTACAACACAGTTGAAATGGGTTTTTAGGTACTCTAGATGGGATTGCAGATTATTAGCTGTGGATTCAGTTTTGTAAAACGTGATACAGAGCTGTATCGAGACCGCTTTAACAAAGCGCCATTATTAGAAAGTATAAAAAGGACAAATTAAATAATAAAACAAAGAGCAAAGTATAGGACACAAACTCACATAATTTAAATATAAAAATTCTCATTACCAAAAAAAAAAAAAAAATTACTCCAAAGCAATCTATGCTACAATAAACCTACATGCACCAAATCAACGCAAAGTACAAGCCTCAAAGTACAACACGGTTGAAATGGCTTTTTAGGTGTTCTAGTAAATAAAACAGAGAGAAAAGTATAAAAAACTCCATGTGAAGGTTCATAGTTATAAAACGCCATATAGATCAATGTCCAACTCTTAAAAATGTTATAATTAGAAAGTTAAAAAATACACAAAATTAAGTAAATAAAACAGAGAGAAAAGTATAAAAAACTCATTACCAAAACAAATGATGAAAATAACGAGAAGAACTTCAAACAAGAAAGCAATCCACGTTATATAAACCTACATACACCAGATCAACCGTGAAGTACAAGCCTCAAAGTACAACACAATTTGAAATGGGTTTTTAGGTGTTCTAGAACAGGATTCCAAGTTCTCGAATGTGAAAGTTCGGTATGGAACTGTGACCAGATAGCTTTTACATGTCATCATTATAAGAAGGTTATAAAGAATACACAAAATTAAGTGAACAAAACAAAAACACAAGTAATGAAATAATTCATATCTATATAATCTCATTACCAAAAAAAACTGGTAATATTAACTAAAAAAATTCCATCAAGAAAGCAATCCACGCCACAATAACCCTACATACACCCAATCAACCGCAAAGTACAAGCCTCAAAGTACATCACAGTTGAAATGGACTTTTAGGTGTTGTAGAACTGTATTCCAAATCTCATATGTGGAAGTTCAGAGTTATAAACCATCAATAGAACTGTGTCTAGACAGCTCTTAAAATAGTCATTATTGGAAGGTTAAAAAATTCACAAAATGAAGTAAATAAAGCAAAAAGAAAGGTATAGGACAAAAACTCACATAATGTATATCTAAAACTCACATTAGAAAATAAATTATCATAAAAAACAAAACAAACTTCCATCAAGAAAGTAATCCACCCTCAAAAAAACCTACATACACCCAATCAACCGCGAAGTACAAGCCTCAAAGTACAACACACTGAACTGGGCTTTTAGGTGTTCTAGAATGGGATTACATGTTCTCAAATATGAAAGTTCAGTCTTGTAAAACGCCATATAGAACCGTCTCTAAACAGCTTTTAAAGTCGTTATCAAAAAGTTAAAAAAAAAAAAAAACCAAGTTAGATAAATAAAACAAAAGAAACGGTACAATAGCTTGTACCAAAGACAATCCCTTCACAAAACCACAAAATCGTTTAAAAGTCAAATTAAAAAACAATAAAAACAATGGATCTTTAGGTTGAAAGTCAAAATCAAAGTAGGAAAGCTACCAAAAAAAACATACTGTACTAACGAAATTCTAATTACAAATAAGCAAAAATAAAATAAAATTTAATGCGAAGTCAAAATCACCACATAAAAATAGGTGTTTAGGTGCAAGCTACCCGAGTGATAGTTGAAGCATTTCTAATAATATAAGAGTGCTAAACCACAGGGCTTTCTAAAAATAAATTCAAGGAGTAGGGGAAGCCAGAGCAAAGAATCAGTAAAGTATATCAAAAAATGCTCAATAGCAACTAGCAAGGGAAGAAATCAAAACATAACAAAAGTCAAAATCATCATACATAAAGTAGCAAGTCAAAAGAGATTTATCTAACAAGCCATCCAAGCAACCTACGCATACCCAATCAAACGCAATGTACAAGCCTTAAAGTAAAACAATAGATAGAAGTGTCGAACGAGACAGCTATTAAGAAAAGTTCATAAACAGTCTCATCACAAACACTTGAAAAACACACAAACAAGACTTCATATTATTAAATGAGAAATAAAAAACTGAAAATAGTTAAGCAGCTAAACAGCATGTGGCCCAGACAGTTTAACTGCCAAAGCCAACTTGCTTCGATTTGGGTAGTTTGGTTTGTTCAACAGTTTATGAACACCAAATTGTGTAAAACCGAGTTTAGTAAAACACTAAAACCTGATATCTTTGGCAATGACAGTCTGTCCATCTTCAGCCCCAAGATGATGAAAAACAACTTCTTCTAAGCGACCATCACCGTATGCATGCTGTTAATAAAGATATCCAAACCAACTTTATTATAATATGTTACAAAACAAGAATTTTCAATTTCTAATAATATCTACCGTCAGTAAACAATTATTATTTATAAATAATTAAACGACATGGTAATAGTTTCATAATAATAATTATCTGTTGAATATCTGAAAACATACTTGAGAAATTGGAGATGTAGACATTAACAAAATATGAATAGAAATTTACCTTGAAATCAAGCGTCTGAAGTGTGTGATATAAATTCCTGGGAAAAAAAAAAGATCTGTCCCGGCAGGCATCTATTTCAAGCGTAATTTGATGATCGATGATTACAATGAGAATGAGTGAAGGAATTGATATAACCACAACAAAGGGATTTGAAGGAGAAATGTGTTCGATCAGTAGACTAATCATGTATAAAAGTATGTCTATCTAACCTTCGGGATTTATATCATTCGCAGAACTGTGATCCAAAAGGACTTGTCGTTCGAATTTTGATTTGCTTCGTTTATCCCAATCACCAACGTATTTCGATTTGAAGGTTTCTGGTTTCTTGTTTTCACCCAATCGCGTATAGTATATGTATTAGATGATGATTCACGACCAAAGAAATTAGGATTTAGGGTTTTTGGGGGATTGTAAGCGGTTCATGAAATCGACGAGTTTGAAAGGTGAGGGTTAGATGAGACGAAAGGAAAGGGGAAGGAGGGGAGAACTAGACTGACTACTGAGTAAAGGGGCGGGAGAAGGCTAGGGTTAAATGGGGACGGCGGTTGTAATTGGGGGGAGTTTTTTCTCAAATAATAAGTGTTGATTGAAAATTTTATTTATTAAAATAAAATAGGTGTTTTTTAAAATCCTTCATTTTCTCACTCTTGATATTATTGGATAATAAAAACTACTTTCAATTTCAATTTCAATTATCAAGGAAAAATATTTTCTTCAATTTTTTTTCTTAAATCATTGTAAATACATATATTTTTTTTAATTTCATCGGACTAAGTTTTTCGTTCTGATGTTTTTAATTACTCTTTGTGTATATACAAGATTTCCAACCCGCGCGTTGCCATGTTATCTTTAATGTGCTAACTGCTTGTTGTCAAGATCCAACCCAGCTCAGAAGATAAAACATGAAATATGAGTTGTCACTGATAAGCATAACTAGAAAAAGGTACCTCACTAATTAGAAATAAGTGCATCCAACTGCCTAATTAATGCTGAGAAGGCTCAACTCCAGACCCTCTTGATCTCCTTCAAGGTCTAAGATTTAAGTAAAAACGAGATGGGTGATCCCCCGCGCGTTGCCGCGGGGTTGAAATTGTAGACTAAGTTATACTAAAAATTCATATAGTAAACATGAGATACCTCAATTTTAACAACCAAGAAAGAGAACAAAAATAAAAAACCAAGAATACCCTATGAAATTATCATTACAACTAGGGCTGTCCAAAAAGTTCGAAACTCGAAACTCGTTCGAACTCGCTCGAAAAATATTCGAAAAATGCTCGTTCAATTGTCGCTCGCTTTAAAAACGAACCGAGCGGCTCGGTTCAATTTGTAAAACGAACCAAGTATGAGCATAGGTGCGCTCGCTCGATGCTCGCTCGAATTTATATATATATACATTTAGTTATTCGTTTTATATATTTTTATTATTTATTTTATCAATTTTACTTTTGTTATGTAAGGAATTAGGATTGGAATTAAGATTTTCCATTATTCCAAAAATTCTTTGCACTTAATATTTGACTTTGGATATAAGTTTAATATGTTAGTTTATCATCTTTGTAGCTTCCATTCTCTCTAGTCTCCTCAATTGTCATTGTTTTTATTAATCTTTGTATAATTCTTTCTTATATAGAATGTCTTTTCACAAAAAATCCAATGGTATCGAGACTTCTCATGTTGAATTAAGTGATGGAGAGAGTTTTGAGTTAGTTGATGAAGTAAAAAATGAGGAAAACGTAAGTAAAGATGTTAATGCAACTAGAAAGGGAAAGCGAAAGAATAGTTCTGAAGCACATCCAAATTTTGTAGACATCGAGGACATGTACAAAGGGAAAATGGTAAAAAAAGAAAGGTTGCATTCATTATAAATATATGAGTTCATATTAATGTTAGTTGGTCTAATAAAATACAAACAAGACTAGTGTGTTAGTTATTGGACAAAATGTGTTAAAATTGGAAACATGGATGAAGGTGTTATGTCTGATCACCACCCACGTCACTTTCCTTTTTGTTCTACGACGCTCGAAATTTGCTCGGTGATCGCTCGAAAAATACTCGGATCGAAAGTCGCTCGTTCGATTTTGGATCGGTTGAAAAAATGCTCGGTTCGGTTCGGTTCGGTTTGTAAACGAACCAAACACGAGCAAAGGTTCGTTCGGTTCGGTTCGAATCGTGAACAGCCCTAATTACAACCAAGAAACATAGGCAAAAAAGATTAAAAAAAAAGATGCAAATTATAAAACTATTAGAAGAAAAGAAAACGTCAAAACAAAAAATCTATCAAAGTGAGCTCAGATATATACTAAATTGATCATCATAGCCTTAGAGAGTAAGATCAGACAGAAGGCTGCGGTCAAGCCCTCGGCTGCGATAAACAAAGTGTTTACCGCCACGCCGGAAAGACGACCGTCATAGCCAAAGAAGGAATCATCATCGCAATACCTGTAATGTTTCACCTAGAACAACGGTATATGCAAAAATGCAACCAAGCCCCTTATATCTCAAGCAAACTTCCTGATTAACTGTTACATAAATAAAAAGAAGTTAATTAACCAATAGAAATCTATAGTCAATATGAAACCATAAAGAATGAATTTAGATACCGACCCATTAGGAGTTTATAGGTCAATGACATGTTAAAATCAAATAACATACATTAAACTGTAGAATTTTTTTCCATCTAATTTATTAGTTTATAGTAGAAGCGAGAGTGTCCAAAAAAGATAAATCATACCAATACCGATAAATCTTCAATATCTTTGTTAACTTCATGATAATGGACCTGTAGACTTCATCACAACTGACATGCAAATCGTTGCACTAAAAAGCAAGCAATAGTGACCATATAATTTTCCAAACAAATTTACTGAGTACATACGTTATTTTCACTATAGGGATAAGAACTAATATGCTTAGAAAGACGGAAGTTTAGGCTTTGTAACTAAATTCTCAAATATATTTATTTTGTTTGAGAATATCTGGCTCAGATCATCGAGGGATATGCTATAGAATCAGCTATGGTTGCAAAAAAATATTCGCCTCGCCAAACACAAATACTACAGACTTAGATCATCTAAGGGAATAGCCAAAGAATAAGTTGTGGCTGCAAAAAATGATTTGCCATGCCAAAACACAATCTAGAACCCTTATTATGTCCCCAAATTGATGATGAACATCACAGCCTGTAACAATAACTCAGAAAATTGATTTACCATACCAAAAGACAGTCCAAATCCTCCATTAATCCTGAATCTCGGATGAATATCACAGCTGAAACAACCATACCATAAGTGAGATTAACAAACATTATAAATGGGCTCAGAATATCAATGGGGATATAACAAAGAGGACACGCAATCTGCTATGGCTGCAAAACCAATTGCCATGCCAAAATACAGTAGATATCCTCTATAAATCCCATATTATTGGATAAACATCATAGCCTCTGGGCGTATAACTGGAACAGCAGCAAAGAAACTCAAATTAGCATACATAAACACCACGATCGAAGCGAAACATCGGCAGCATAGCTTAAACCTAATTTATATAAGCATGCAGAAACTGCAGTGGCTGAAAAAAGATTTACTGAATCGCAATCTCTGGTCATAGATCTGAAGCATCAACATCCGCAAGAAGCTATGTAAGCCACATCGCAGTGCCCAGAGCAATAAGTGATGTTTGAAACCGTATTCCCAAATCGAAGACAACAACTGTGTAAACCACATGACAGCTGTGTATATCAGAGAACATCTTATGACATGTGTACGTTGTTGTCTATATCAGAGAACATGTTTACGCTGCTGTCTACATCAGAGAACAATCATGATAATGATGTTAGGCTTTGTCAAAACTCATTTGATTGAGAGCTGACCATGATAAACAACATTAAGAAATGACATTGGTATTGAGCCAATAGTCAAATCAGTTTTGAGAATGTAAATTGAAAATAAATAGGACCATGATAATTGTATGAAACTTTAGGACTTCATTACCAAACATGTATGCAATTTTAAAACATGCTAACTTTGAACAGCAAAAACCAATTTTGAATGGCAGTATCCAACTTGGAATAGCAAAAACCCACAAAATAAAATGAGCCGGCCTAAATAAAGGATCAGTGGAGGAAAGAAGACAAAATGTAAATATTGATATATGAAGAATTAGCCTCCGAATTAGCACGAGAAGATAGAAGGTTATATATTTGCTCGAATTAGCCTCCAGATTAGCATCAGACAGAAACTATGTTTCTTATAAAAGATGAAAAAGAATTCTATATGAATGATCATTTAACCATGTTGCTGTCTTCAAATGCATGAAGTGACAGAAACTAACAAAAAATATTAATTCCTAGAAGTGTATAGAATGGGTAGAAGAATCCATCCACAAAATGAATGAACCACCAAGTTCCAAAAAATATCATTCTGTTTGACATTACTAATTTGCTCAACACCTATAATGATTTCAAAAACACCTCGAGGTCTAAAAGGAAAAGTATAAAACTATTTAGTATATCATATATCAATTTAAAATTAGCCAAATTATCGCAATACCTGTAATGTTTTACCTAGAAGAACAGTATATGCAAAAATGCAACCAAGCCCCTTATATCTCAAGCAAACTTCCTGATTAACTGTTACATAAATAAAATAAAAAGTTAATTAACCAACAGAAATCTATAGTCAATATGAAACCATAAAGAATGAATTTAGATACCGACCCATTAGGAGTTTATAGGTCAATGACATGTTAAAATCAAATAACATACATTAAACTGTAGAATTTTTTTCCATCTAATTTGTTAGTTTATAGTAGAAGCGAGAGTGTCCAAAAAAGATAAATCATACCAATACCGATAAATCTTCAACATCTTTGTTAACTTCATGATAATGGACCTGTAGACTTCATCACAACTGACATGCAAATCGTTGCACTAAAAAGCAAGCAATAGTGACCATATAAATTTCCAAACAAATTTACTGAGTACATACGTTATTTTCACTATAGGGATAAGAACTAATTTGTTTAGAAAGACGAAAGTTTAGGCTTTGTAACTAAATTTTTAAATATATTTATTTTGTTTGAGAATATCTGGCTCAGATCATCGAGGGAAATGTTATAGAATCAGCTATGGCTGCAAAAAAATATTCGCCTCGCCAAACACAAATACTACAGACTTAGATCATCTAAGGGAATAGCCAAAGAATATGTTGTGGCTGCAAAAAATGATTTCCCATGCCAAAACACAATCTAGAACCCTTATTATGTCCCCAAATTGATGATGAACATCACAGCCTGTAACAATAACTCAGAAAACTGATTTACCATACCAAAAGACAGTTCAAATCCTCCATTAATCTTGAATCTCGGATGAATATCACAGCTGAAACAACCATACCAGAAGTGAGATTAACAAACATTATAAATGGGCTCAGAATATCAATGGGGATATAACAAAGAGGACACGCAATCTGCTATGGCTGCAAAACCAATTGCCATGCCAAAATACAGTAGATATCCTCTATGAATCCCATATTATTGGATAAACATCATAGCCTCTGGGCGTATAACTGGAACAGCAGCAACGAAACTCAAATTAGCATACATAAACACCACGATCGAAGCGAAACATCGGCAGCATAGCTTAAACCTAATTTATATAAAACTGCAGTGGCTGAAAAAAGATTTACCGAATCGCAATCTCTGGTCATAGATCTGAAGCATCAGCATCCGCAAGAAGCTATGTAAGCCACATCGCAGTGCCCAGAGCAATAAGTGATGTTTGAAACCGTAGTCCCAAATCGAAGACAACAACTGTGTAAACCACATGACAGCAGCTCAGATTCCGGCTACGGTTGCGCTATGCGCCGGCTCGTCGCCGAAACCATCATCGCAAGCCGAACAAAAGCCGACAGCCACCATCTGCAACTCCGTCAACAACCATAGCAAGCGTCATTGCAACGGCGGTGACGAAATACAGAAAGAGAAAGACAATATCAATTGCAGCGGTGATGATAAAAAACAGAGATCGGAACCGCCAACAACATCACCATCGTAGCTGAATATCAATTTTCAGATCTAGGATCTTCAGATCTGAAGGCTAAGATGAGAGAAGATGCGATTAGTATCATCGGTGATAGAGAAGATGAGAGAGATAGAGAAGATGACTCTTCTCTTTGATCGAGATGAGCACACCAAATAACAAATACCAGATACAGCCCATAGTAAAAGGAAGGGTCAAATATGACCATTTGTAAAAGAAACAATACTAAAATGGTAACAAATATGAAAAAATGGTGGCCAAAGTATGACAAAGCCAAAGTATACTATTCACCTTAATTTGTATTGTATATTTATATAATAGGTTGTTATATATAAAATATATATATATATATATATAAATTAAGTTACAAATATCAAGCACAGGTTCCACAGTCAAGGACAGATGGGCCTTGAAAAATTATTCGAGGTGGACCTTTGCGTATAAAAAATTAGACCCCAATAGGGAAAAATATTACCTTTGTTTTGCTCTACTAATACCCATGAGGCTCGGATGCTTGTGCGTCTAGATTATCTGCAATGCCTGATGAAATAAAAATCACCAATGGATGAAACTTTAAAACGAGAGCAGGGTTTGAAACAAAAACTGTTTGTTAACTAACCCAAGACAATTTCAGAGTTCAGACACCTGAAATAACAATAACTAAGCGCCACATCATGGAGCACAATAGAAGGATAACAAGCATTTATTAATGATTTTATTTAAGTGAATGGGTGTTTTTTCTAAGATATACATATCCAAGATTAAATGATAAGTCTCCTAAAAGGCTGTCCAAATCTACATCTGAACCTAACATATACCCATTATAACAGAGCATTTAGTTACCTATTAAACCAATTTACAAATCACAAACTACCACCTTATTAATCATAATAGCATTTAGATGCTTATTCTAAATCAATGGAAACTGAAAGTCTAACTTACCAACATTAATCTTGCTACTTCAAAACAGGCAAAAGAAGAAAAAAAACTGACTAGTTATTGGAGGGGTGCGCCAAGCAAAGGTAATAGTGCAACACCAAGGCGACGCTCAAAGACCCCAATAGCAAGCTATTGTGGTGGATCTTTCCCCATGAAAAATTAGATTAATATCGAGTGAGCCGATGGCTCACATATCAGATATTAAACTGATAAGAACAGATACTACACTTGATCTTAGCCAAAAGGCCGAGAAAGGTATGCTTTTCCTCTCCTTTGGTTGTCGTTTATGTAGCAAGTCCCTTCATCTTTGTGTTCTTCACTCAACTAATGTGGGATCGTGATAAGACTTTTTCTTCTGTGGTTTTCATCTCCCAGGCTAATAATACCAGCCCTGCAGATCCTTGTCTAAATGTGCCTAAAACATTGATGTTTCAAACTCGAAGATCAGTGTTGCTCACTTACACACTTATTAATACACCAGATTCCTTATCTCTGATCCTGATAACTAGTGGCTATTTAGAAACTTTCCCATTTTTTGTGCATCACTCAGAAATTAATACATGAGGAAGTGTGGATTAATGTCTGGTAAAATGTCCTTAAGGTCATAAGGTGTTTTTCGGTTTTTTTCCTCCTTTTCTCATAGGTGCTAGAAAATATCACAAATGGCCTATTTGATTTACATAAACAACTTGCGGAGTAATTTGTCTCTAGACATGTAAGGCAGACATGCGAGTTCCAATGACGGTCGCATGCATGTTAAGTGGTGATATAATCGTATTAGCTCAACAGATAAACAAAGTGACTTACAAAGTTGTATATCTGCCTCAGTTCATCCAACTGCATTTGATTATGAAGGAAAGGTTTGTCAAAAGAACGGAGCATACAAATATAATGGTAAAATGGTAGAAAGACATGCATATAATGGAGTAAGAAATCCAATAATAATGTTCCCAATCTCCTCACAAAAACCAACTTTCACGGTTGTCTCATAACCTGTCTCCACTTATATTTACATCAATAATACCAATTTCTTGCAGAAGTACCAATAAATCACAAAGAAAAAATTGTAAACTTAATTGGGAATCATTTATCCATGTCACAATTAAGAAAATCAACTAAAATACCATTGGTTTGAACAAATGTGTCAAACCAGCGATAAAATGATGAGGGAGAGACAACTTGGTAAAAAAACACAGTTGATAACCTACAAAAAAGATTTTATTCGATGTTGAACTCATCATCATCCCTGTCTCCAAAACATACCAAAATATGTGTTAGGAAGATAAGAGAAATGAAAATCAATAGCTAAAAAGAAACATGAACGCGTTACTTCATTTTTCTGAGCTTCTAGTGATAGTGATAGCATTGGGCATGAAAAGCTAAGTTATTCAATGCATAGGTGCTTATATTTTATCCAGTTCTAAAATATGTAAAAGTGGTAGCAAATTACTGCGGATTTGATCAAAAAATTGCCAAAGACATACAAAATGTTTGATGTCAAGTGAGTGATCATTGGTCGCTAACAAAAAGTGATAATTTCTTGTTTGGAGTAGTGTTCATCAGATAGAACGACTAGCATCTATTTAAAAGAAACTGTAGCAAAGCATTAGCATATCTACTAGGCGCACGATTCACGTCAAGGTTATGAAAGAAGTGTCAATAGGAAATGAATATTTTATTGGTTTGGAGTAGTGTGCATCACTAGCAAATTGATGGTCAAAATGAGAGTACGGTTCAAATTCTTGTGAATATTTTGTGGGCGTGTATATAAGACTTTGGTGGAAGTTTGGATACTTATCTACCAAGTTTGTAGCAGTTCAACAAACTATTGACAATTTTGTTACCATGTTTCCTATCAAGATCCAAATAATAAAACATGAGATATGGATTGTTACTAATAAGTTAGCCCAATTAAACCCAAGCAATGTTGGCTGTTAAGATCTCAGTCAGATTTATTCAAAAGATACCTTTGCATAAAAGTGGATGATTCAGCAGCCCTAAGCTAGCTACACATATTACAGAAATTCTACAATTCATCATCACTGGTGATCAACTGTATATTAGTAAGTGCATTTCAAGAATAGTCTATATGTTACACCTACTTAAACACACTTGAATTCACTTAAAAATTCCAGTATGAGAAGTGAATCGTGAAGGATGATATGTTTCTTTTGAAACAAATAGAAGGCTGTCCAAATCTCATCTCAGGTTATTACATTGCAGTAGTAGATTTATTTCACATCACCATCTTCATCAAATAGAATAAGGGTTGAAAAAAAAAAGCATCCACAAGCACGATAGGCTAGAAGGTTATCTAAAAATGTTTTGGTGTTAATATCCAATATCCTATCTGAATACAACAATAGGAAGTAAGCATTAAAAAACATCAATAAATTGAACATGTAAGAACAAATAAATTAGATGAGCAGACAAATTAGAAGAAATAATGCTTAATTTAAACTAAATTTTACAAGAGTTGACAAATTGGAAGAAATAAAGCTCAATTTAAACACCTTGATTCAAAATCAAATTAAAAATTAAAAAGCTGTGAAGAAAAAGTTGACAAATTGGAAGAAATAAAGCTCAATTTAAACACCTTGATTCAATATCAAATTAAAAATTAAAGAGCTGTGAAGAAAATAGAGAAAAGCCAGGAAAGATAACCAAAGAGTAAATTGACTGAAAATTGGAGGGGTGCGCCTGGCCAAAGCAGTAGTGCAACACTAAGGCGACGCTCAAAAACCCCAATAGCAAGCTATTGTGATGGGTCTTTCCCCAAAAAAAATAAGATTAATATCGAGTGGGCCGATGGCCCACATATCAGATATTAAACTGATAAGAACAGATACTACACTTGATCTTAGCCAAAAGGCCGAGAAAGGTATGCTTGTCAACTCCTTGGGCTGCTGTTTATATATGCAGACATTTCATCTTTGTATTCTCCAATCATCCTATGTGGGATTGTGATAAGACTCTTTCCCTATGGTTTTCATCTCGATTTCTAAATCCTAATAATACTAACCTTTTGAGATCACAAAGTTTGCAATAACTGATCTACACTAAATCAACCCTCCACATCCTTTTCTAAATGTGCCTGAAAATTGCTGTTTCAAATTGATAAACTTTTCTTCAGGTCAATAGGTGATCATATCAATTGACCGACACTTAATCAACACTCCAAATCTGTTTGAAATGGAACCAACTGAATTTATTCTATGAGATGCATCATCCATAACTCCCCCCTGCACCTTAATAAATCAGATTCATGGAGCACGGTATTGCTCACATTCTTTTTCATGAGTCGCGCTTTATCAATACACCAACTTTTATATTGCTCTAATTGATAGGTATCGTGTTCTTGTCTACGACCACTGATGGCTAAGTTTTATTTTCTGAGAATCCTAATCTAACCATGAGACTAATTCCAGCCAGCCATGTTTAAGTTGAGAGCCTCTATAGACTATTAGTGAGTATATTCTAATCATGTTTCTTAAACATGGAATTCTTAGTGTCGTTAGGTGTGTTTTATGTTTCATTGTTTCTTCTCTTTTTCTTTTTCCCTTGGGATTAAAATAAACATGGGATTCTTTGAGTTAATTTCATATTTGTTACAAAGTTATTAAAAAACATTAATTAGATAGCATTAACATGTATTTATCATTCAGGTTTAGCATATAGGTAATCAAAAATAGGAAAAAAGATTACCTTTTTGGCTCTACCAATGCGTATGTGGCTCGGAAACTTGTCTGTATTAAATATCCGCAATGCCTCATGATGGGTGGATGGAAACGCCAAACTCGGAAACTTGTCTGTATTAAATATCCGCAATGCCTCAAGATGGGTGGATGGAAACACCAAACGAGAGCACGGGTGTTTGAAACGATAACTGTTTGTTAACCAAAGTCGGTTTCAGAAGTCGATACCTGAAATAACATCAAGTGACTAAGAGGCATTGCATGAAATAGAAGGCAGCCAGAAAAGATATAGACAAATGATAGAAAACAATTTCCAACAGAAGAGAAGGATGACTGCAAGCAATTTAAATATCAATGAATTAAAAAAGAGATGTCTGTCTACCAACAAAACAATCAAGATAGTAACCATGCACATGACACAAATTTAAAAAGCTTAGTAGGAAGGAATTGGAGGGGTGCGCCAGGCCAAAGCAATAGTGCAAAACCAAGGCAACGCTCAAAGACCCCAATAGCAAGCTATTGTGATGGATCTTTCCCCATAAAAAATAAGATTAATATCGAGTGGGCTGATGGCCCACATATCAGATATTAAACTGATAAGAACAGATACTACACTTGATCTTAGCCAAAAGGCCGAGAAAGGTATGCTTTCCTTCTTGTTAGGCTGCTGTTTATATAGGCAGTCCTTTGTCTATGTGTTCTTCACTCAGCCAATACGGGACTCTGAGAGATCTTTTTCCCCTCTGGTTTACATCTCTCAGGAACTAATAACATAAATTAATGCCTAAATCCTAAGAATACTAGCCTTTTCAGATAAAAAAGAGTGCACTGACGACTCTAATCAATCCTTTTTGGAATGCACCTGGCGACTTCATTTTATAACAGACACAATCCATAACCTCACCATGAAAATTGTTGTTTCAAACTCAAATAGCTCAGGTTTGCCCGCTCATTACTCTTATCAATAAACCAAATTCTTTATCTCTAACCCTGATAACTATTACGTTTTCTGAACAAAAACAGTCATAATCTTGTTTATTCATGGTACGCACGTCACTTTCACCATCCGTTTCACTGAAAAGAGTAAAATACAGAAGCCACATCCTCAGCTTGCATCGATATACAATGAAGTTGTGATGTTACAACTTTGTTGTAAAGCAGCTAAGAGACATTATTCTCTCTTGGTACTTGTATATATGATCAGAGACTCACCTGAAACTTGACTTGGGCATAGTAAATTATGACGTTGTCATTTTGTTGTTATAAACTTACTTCACTTTGGATTAGCAAAATTACCTTTTACACCTATCAATTAGGGGAAAGTTGCAGAGTATTATAACAGGAAAGTCCAACTACTGACACCATTATTTTCATAATGAGTAACTTCACTAATAATTACTTCATAATAAATTAAAGAATAGGACTTCTGGTTGTTGCAGGATATTGTAAATTTAGGATCATATATACGTGCACTCTAGTTCAATAAATAGTCTTAACATATTGAACACATTAAAAGACCCGTTGTAAGTCAGAGCTTATGAGAGCATCTGATCAGACAACCTATTGTTCTCTATTTAATTCTATTGAGGTATTAACAGTCACATTAAGTTGCAATTAGCGAGAGACAGACTTGTCACACATACCCCCAATTAAGAAACCGGAAAACTGTCTGATAGATATCTAGGTTATCATGATTCAAAGTAAACGAAGCAACTAAATTGAGAAAATATCAAATGAAATTAGAAAGCGTAATCAACAAATCACGTATCACAGCAAGGACGCCTGATTAATCGAAGCAATCTATCAAACTATCAGATCTATCACGAAACTAGTAAGAGAGAAAAATTAGGTTACAAAATATACAAATGCTAATCACCTGATCAGATGAACAATTAAGAGCCATGGCGAGGAAGGCACCTGAGGCACGGCTTCCGTTTCGTCGACCTCGTTCTTAGACGAAGAGTGTGTGCGTACTGATGTGATATGGCGGGAAAGGGAGTGAGTGAGTAGGTGCATCATTCATTCATATGTGATGTTTGAGAAATAAAATCATGAGTAAGTTAAGTTTTCGGTGTGAACTTAAATAAAGAATATATATATACCTTATTACCTTATGCCAAATACATTTCGAACTTTCGAAGCGTAGAAAGATATTACTTCGGCACTCTTTGGATAGAATTATATCATTTGACTTGATAAACTCATTTTTTTCAAAAATCTATCGTGTGTTTAATTTAAAGGTAACATGGTTTGTTGACGGTTTGATGCTTCGTAATACATGTGGACATTCATCTGGTTACAAATAAACGGTTTGCAAGTCATCACTTATTAATTATTAAAAAAATGTGTAATTAATTAATAAAATATCATTTGGGTTATAACTCAGTGAGTGCTAAGAGACAATATTCTCTTGATCGAGAGAAGTGGTGTGATTTATAATAATTTGATACAGGGGTGTTCACGGTCTGGTTGGTTCGGTTTTAAGAATATTTTTTAGTCAAACCGGAAATTACGCTTTCGGAAAATCTTAAACCAAACCGGTCGTATGGTTTAGTTCAGCCGGGCCGGCCAAACCAGTTTACCTTATGATGTTTAGGTGACCACTATACTAATAAGTGAGTATTTGATTATTTGTTCAAAAGTTCACTTATGTGTTTAGAATGTGTTCACTAATTAGTGATCTCAATTTTGACTGCAATTGAGTAATTCTAATTAACTAATAAGTCTAATATATTAAATTTGATATATAAATTCAATATTTCCGGCCAGTCTGGTTTAAGCAAAACCATAAGTCCAAAAACAATAAACTAGACCGGTTCTTTCGGTTTATTAAATCCCAAATCGTAAACCGGACCATGAGTTTTCTAAACCAACCAAAATAACAATTTTACTTTGTTTAAACGGTTTGTTTCGGTTTCATCAGTTTCTGAATATCCCTAATTTGGTGTCTGTCAGTCACTTAATAAAAATAATTTAAAAAAAAAAAAGAAAATAATAATAATGTCGCATCATGGTTACCTATTCAACATGTAAAAAACTATGATTAGAACATTATTCTAAAGTTAAATGATGTAATTGAGAAAAAAAAATGTTGAGTGAATTAATTAGAACACTAATGAAACTTGGTTACTATATATAGTTATCAATAGTAAAAGTAGTAGGTTTTAAATTACTTTCAAGTTTATATCTTTACGTTTTTATATTTAAAGTATTATATTAATTATATAACATTTTGAATTGATGACATGTACACTAAAATTTACTATTCCCCTCCACGTCATTCTTTTTCTCTTTTTTTATTGGTCTCTTGGTACACACTGTGTTTTGAAACTCTATTAAATCTCACATTTCTTTATTTTTTTATATACTTCAACCTTTAACAGTATGAGCTTTGAAGCATCATTAATCCACCAAGCATGAATGAATCATGAAATTAAACGTATCATCTTCCTCGAAATCAAAATCCAAGTGAAACAAGATCCATGTTGAAATGGTTTTATGAAGTTATCGAAGAACCGCTGAACCGGACTCGATGATCAATGAAGACGATGAACTAAGATCTTACTTTTGATCTAATGTTAATTGTAACTCGATTTAATGCTCAACAGAAGATCGTAAAAGGAAATAGAGTCAAATGATATCAAGATTGTATCAGTTTGTATAGAATTTGAAATTCCACCATTGAAGAGCTCTTCGAAGAAGATGAATACTATGAAATTGCCATTTCAGCCAAACATGAATCAAACTTCAAATTAGAATTGGAAATCGATTAGAAAAGATATAATGAAACTGATGATATAAGAATGAATAAACAACAATCAATTTGATGAAACTCAAATTCGAATACAATTGCCTGAACAAAAATAGTTTGACCACAAAAAAGTCAAAAATGGATAAATTATGTCTAACGTAAGCTTGACTGCAATCCAAAATAATGTAGAATCACTTCCCGAATGGCGAATACGCTGATCGGAATTGTAAAGACATGGGGCCGTGATATGTTTAAAGTCACATATTTATTCTTTTGATAACCCAGGCAATAATGACTCTTTTAAAGTAAAGGGCCTCAAACTAATTAAAAAATCGTTAAACAACAAAGCATAACAAGAGACGTACAAAGAACCAAATGAACCCGCGGCAACACGCTGATCTTTTTACAAGTATGTATTAAATGTATTAAATGGTTATTATTGTAAGTGTTTATAATCTTGAAGTAAGACTGGTATATAAGAGCTTTAAAATTTGATTGCTAACGAATGTGGTTACGATACACATAAATATCAAGTCATCAATTATTACGAACGATATTCGATTACTCGATACACATAAATATTAAGTCATCTATTATTACGAACGATATTCGATTACTCAATTACGTAGGAAATTCCTTGCATTATGAAAAACAATATCGATAACTCTTAGCAGGGGCGGAGCTTTGTGAGGACCAGGAGTGACCTCGGTCACTACTGTTTTTTCGCTTAGAAGTCCCGAGTATACGTGTAGTTCGGTGAAAATTTTTATTTGTATTAAATGGGTCACTACTAATACTTCCTATGTAAACAAAACTATGCAATGTAGATCTGGTGGAACTGGTAAAGCGGCGGTTTTCATTCCCAGGAGTCGTTGTTTCGATTCCCGGTTTCTACTTTTTTTTAGTTTTATTTTTTCGAACTTTTAAATTAAAGGGGCTTGATTTGTAATTTATAAAAGGTTTTTTCCCCCTTCTAAAACCCAGCCCCTGATCCACGCCTCTTTTGTCTTTGTAAACACCTACCCCTCCCTCTAAAAATCACCTCTGCTTGCTCAGTTCGACGAGAAGACTGAAGATATTCTTGAGCTTTCTCACTTGCTCAGTTCGACGAGCCACAAGACGAAGGCCAAGGAGCCGCCCTGCGCAGTTCGACGACCATGACTGCATTGGTAATATTCTTTTGATTCTCAATGAAACTAGGGTTTACAAATTTGAAATTATTGGGGTAATTGGATAGTTTCTATCAATCTGTGATCTTGGTGTTTAATTTTGTGTTTTTAGTAGTTTCTCCATTGTTGATTCAAAGAAATTATGAAACTAGGGTTTACAAATTATAAATTTTTGGGGTAAACGTGAGACTCTGTTGTTGATTTTATGGAACAAAGGTGAGTATGAAATTCAAACTTAACGTCACTAAATTTATTAGGTAATTTGTATGATTTGCAGTTCATGTATACATTCGTTAGTTTATAGATTCAACCACAAATTTAACATCATTATATGTAAATTGTGTATGTTTTTGAAGTAAAAATTTTCGATTTCGGCAGTTGCAGGCGACATCAGATATCCGGTGACTCGATGAGCAAAAATTAGAACAAAATCAGGGGCGAATTTTGTAGTTTTGTGACTTTGTCATGTGAATTTGATTGCAAAATTGTAACATCTTTTGTGTTTTGAATATCTTTTGTGTTTTGAATATGTGATGTGAATTACATATGTTTCAGTGTTCATATCTTTTGAGTTTTGTCATGTGAATTTGATTTTTGAATGCTTGTTGAATGATAAACATTGACTATGGCTTTACCATTTCATTGAAATCACACTAGAATGTTTAGAATAATTCATTGTTTCACCTTTTAATGTTTAGAATATATCTCGCGGATAGCTTGGTGATTTACATGGAGAAAGAAATTGCTGACAAGTTTGATTAGGAGGGCATAATTGATGAATTAAAAGCTCTTAAAGGGCGTCGAGCTGAGATATAAGGTACTCATGATTCATTAACTTATTTACAGGTTTTATTGTTTGAACCGACTCGAACCAGATTCGATATCTTTTATTTTTATTGATTGACCCAACCCAAATTCGTTACTTATATATTTATTTTTTTGGTTTGACCCGACCCGAATCGAACCGCCGATTCAAACATAGACTTCAAAATGTAGAAATAGAAGAAAAAAAATTGGTCACGTAACTTTCGGTCACCCACGAAAAAAAATTCAAGATCCGCCACTGACTCTTAGCTAATGAAACATATAATCCTCTCTTACCTTCATGTGATTCCAATGGAAAACCTAAAATGAAAACCGTATAACGAGAAACGTACAAAACCAACACACGATCCGCACGTTCAAATGGAAAGCTTAAAACGAAAATAACGAGAAACTTACAAAACCAACACACGACCATGATTGTAAATGATATTGCAGGTTACTTGGTAGAAATGCTTGGAGTAAAATACGACCATGTTTTTTTAACTTCTAGAAAGAATGCTCGCCATAACGCATTGACAATAAAACATCAACTTAAATAACATTGGACATCAATTTCCGCTGCAACGCAAATATATTTTCGACCCGCCGCAAGGCGCGGGTCGATTTACTCGTATATTAACAATAAGGATTGAGAGCATGTGAGAACAGATAGTATTGTACTTCATTTGGCCCAATCAGCATCTCACAACAAGTTTCTTCAGCGAATGATATAGTGCCATGTAATAGGTGTGATTTTGTCTCCTCCTCAGCTCTATCTCAAACGCACAAAAGGAGGTTATCAGATCCATTTTCATTCTCTCGCTGATACTCTTTCTCTCTCTAAAAGTTTCATCCGGCGTCGGACGGCGTCAAACGCAACCACACCGACGTCAAATGCAATTTCTTGGATGTAAGCGGATTTGGTGGTGACGATTTTGGGTTAAGCGTAGGCGTATTATTATTATTATTATTATTATTATTATTATTATTATTATTATTATTATTATTATTATTATTACTATTATTATTATTATTATTGTTTAATATACAAAAAGGTTGGTATTTAATAAAAGAGAGAACCGGAAAAAATGAGATGAAAATGAATGTAAGATATGAGCTTAGAGATCTTCTTATGGCATGGGCTTCAAACCATTTTGCGTCTATTTGATGATTCGCCAAGTTCCTGTATTTGTTTGATGTTGGGGTGTTGGAATTAAAAACACTATGATGATCGAGATGATCCGAGCCTAACATTTGATTTTCATTCCAATCTTACTTTGGGTGTTTTCGTTTGCATGTGATGATGGATTCCTTTGACTGTGGGTGTGATGAACCCTTAATATCACTTGAAAGCAAATAATATGTTTACCATCTCATTAAAAATATCTTGCTTTAGAATCTCATTGCCAATCTCAGCTATTCCGTTGACACTCCATTGACGACATGGCCTTTGGGTGTTTTTCTAGTGTTTATTAATATTTTTTTTCGACATGGCCTTTGGGTGTTTTTCTAGTTTTTATTAATATTTTTTTTCTATATTCTTTATTTCTGTAGGTACTCAGAGAGTAAGCTTAGCAAAATTAATGAGCAAGCTTTGCAACACGTTTTAATGTGTACAAGAAAATCAATCTTTTGAATATTTTTATGTAATATTTTGAATATGTAATGCAATAGCAATTGTAGAAAAAGGAGATCATAATATCACCACTAACTATTATTTTTGCATATCTTAAAAAAAACCAAGGCCATAACTAAATTACTATCGCTTCACAATTGCAAAACCAAATACTTGTAGTTAAATGCATGCCATTAAACAATCATATATTAAATGGTAATAAGCAATCGCGTAACAAAGCGTGCCAATAAGCCAATTGTTAAAATTAAAATACTGATTATATATAAAACCCTATTTTTATTTTTTTTGGTGAACATCTAACAATTTTCATTTTTAAGAATTTTCATTTTTTAAGAGTGAAAGTGACGCATTGGATTTTTTTTTCTTTTCTGTTTCTCCGGAAGACATTAAACTGGTTTAGTAGTTAAACTGGTTGGACGGTCAGATCGAATATATCATAGTAATTTAACAAGATGGATACTAACCCGCGCGTTGCGGCCGGTTTGATCCTAATTGCTAATTTAACAAGATGGATACTAACCCGCGAGTTCCGGTTCTCTCTCCTATTTTTTCCGGTTCTCTCTCCTATTAAATACCAACCTTTTTCCGGTCCCCCCATATCCTCTAATGGTCCAGGTTTTTTGGGCTCCAATGATTGGTTGGTTTTTCTTTTTTATTTGTTTATAATATAATGACACCATTAAATATAACCCCCATCCCCACTACACCAATTTTACTATAACCCCCCTTAGATGAGTTGAATTCCACGTGTCGCATAACCCCCATAGGGGGGGGGGTATGACTATACATAGCCTAACAATTTGCATTTATTTAACTCATGTAATACATGAGTTCTAACTTAGTTATTTATAAGTAAGAACATAAACTAAAACATAGTCTCAAAATCAACTAAGATTAAAAGACAACTTTCTGAGACAAGAAGTCAAAGTTGTTGACTTTTGAAATTCGATAAACATTTGGAAGATTTCCTAAACATTTATCAAGAAAATTGTTTTTTGTCTCAGACTCCAAGTTTACAAAATTCAAATGTTCAACATTACATTTTAATTAATACTAGTTCCTTTACAAACCGTAAATCAACTATGCTAAGACTAATAAACTCAAATAAATGTACAAAGACTAGTTAGCCAAAAACAAAGAAGTTGAAGAAAACATTTTCAAATGTATCAATAACATACTCAATATAAGTTTCTCACATGCTACTATGGACTTTTACTTAAAGAAAAAGGTGGCAAAGAAAAGAACAAGTTACCTAAAAGTGGATTGTTCAGCAGCCATAATAGTTGCGTCCCATGGAACAGAAAAATCTATTACCTGTCATTTATAGGTGCCGAACTTTTTATTAGTCAAATGCATTTCAAGATCTTCATTATGATTGAATATTAAAAAAGTGTAAACAACAAACCTACAAGTTATGAAGTCTGCGACGATCTCATAACAATATTATTTGATTGGAGATTGGAGTTCAATCGAGAAATAATCACGTAGTGAAGAGAGTGGGGATGCAGAGAAAGGCAGTTGCCACGTGTCTTCATCGTATAGGAGATGTGATATATTTTGAAGAACTAGAGTTTTTGATCTTGGATTTCCAGTTGTTTTGCGGTGAGGTAATTAGTCAGATAGTGAAGTTAAATGTTAGAAAGATGAACTCTAGTGAGGATGTTAATGGAGGATTTGTGAGTAGACAAGAGTTGGAGAAGATTCTGAGAGGAAGTTTGCATAGTCAGATTCCTATAAATTCAGGGAATAACCTATAAATCGGAAGATAAACGGGCAGAACCAATCACAGGTGCAATGAAGAAGGACAAACTGAAACTCACCGTTGGGCACGACGGAGGAGACTTGAGGCCAAAACCGTGTAAAACAGGTACATAAGCAACACAATTCTTCTCAGCCACAGTTGCACAAACAGTTGGGTTGTACAATGACTGCTGTTAAAGCACGGGAAAGCATTAATTGAGGTAAAAGGGATGAAATCGTGCAAGAAGGGGCCAGGAAAATGGGCACCTGCCACATCAGAGACAGAGGGGACGTCAACTGCACCGTCCTTTTCTCAATATAAAATTATCTCTCTCTCCCCAAAAAACCTTGTTATTTTTGCCTGCTGACAAAGAAAAGTTTAGAAGAACTAACTTATCCTAAACTTGAATTTAAAGTAGTTGATAATATTGTCTAGTGAATGCCAAAAGAAGAAAACATTCTAGGTGATGTGTTGTTTTTTTAGAAAGAGCTGACCAAATACAACTGCTATTAAGAAAGAGTTGTAGAACAATTACAACCGCTTTTAAGAAAGAGCTGACCAAACTCCTGTGTAAAACTATAAACCTGCAAAATTAAAAGGAGTTAAATTAGGTTGTACCTGTACATCTAACCCTAAATCAAACAAAATTGAAGATAACTGTAGTCACAAAACTCATCAAATAAAAATTTGAAGTAAATTATAACAAACCAAAATAACATGACGTTGAACAAATAAATGGAAGAACCATAGCATCTTTGAATAGGAGACCGTAAAATGCCGGGAATGAAGAAAGAGAGATCGAAATCTGTAGAGAATGAAGAGGAATCAAAAGACTGAATCTGTGAGTTCCACAAGAAACACCCTGCAACTCCACTAAAATCTGCAAACAAAAGAAACCGATAAATTTGTGATAAGAATAATAAATCAAAATATAGGAAAAAAAAGTGTTCATGCTAGATCATTTGAATGGAAGTCGTTTCAGTTTGAATACCATGAAATATGTGTCTATAATACTTGTATATACTATAATTTTTTTTGTGTAAGAAAAGCTACATTGCTTGGTTATTTGAATTGGAAAAATCTAATATCAATTTTTAGGGTCTAAAATCAGTAAAGAACCTAACTGCTTGTTCCTGCCTGCTCTTTAAATGAGAATTTGTTGTTGTAAGAGCGAAGGTGTGTAAAAGTGGCCTCTTTCACTCATTCACGTCTATTCTTTAAAATCGATATGTTGTTTCGTTCCCTCAAACTATCAGTAAAGAACCTAACATGTCATATTCTTTACCTCTGATGCCTAACCTATTGACTTTCAAAGTCAACACTTTTGACCCCAAAAAGTCAAACAGGACAATGATTTGACTACTACTCCACTCATTCCTTCCATCCAATATCTACCAACATCAAACAGTTGACCCAAAAAGTCAAACAGTTTACCTAAAAAGTCAACTGTTTCAAATTCTGCATCAAAACATGAACTTTCCTGCAACATTCAATAATCACAGTCTCACATATCATTCCTCTGACCAAAGACTAAATATAAATCCACCATTTCCTCCTGATGTTTAAAAAGATCAACATGTATCAATGCTTTCCAACTAATTAAATTCTTATAATCCCCATCAAAATTTAATATCCACCGCCTCTTTGAATCATTCTTATTCCACCAACTCCAGATCTATTTAAAAGATTTGGTTAAAAAAAGGTTGGCACAACAAATATAAGGCATGGTTAAAAAAGAGGTTGACAACATTTGTTTGAAAAAGAAATATACCAATTAGGACCATGTTAAACCTTTTAAATATACTTGTAAGATTCAAATATAAAAGAAATATAAAAAATCAGTATCCACCATATAAGATTCACACATGAACCTTTTAAATATACATGCAGACTAAGAACAGCAGCTTTAGAAGATGACCCCTGCAAAGGAATGAAGAATTGAAGTTTAAACATCAAATATTCACCAAAAATTACATAGAGAACGATGGAACAATAGTACCTCTCAAATTGAGTAAGAGATGTTCCATCTGTAATACAGCATAAAACACGGATAGCATCTGCTCGATACACATCTGTTTTGCTAATTATACCCCTCAGAAAGAGAATTAAGAAAACAAGAAACTAGTCATTATCAACAGATATTGATTATTGAATACCAACAAGACAAAGCAAACCATCTTGCAATAACCTACATAAACCCTCAAAAACAAGACATGTTCAAAGTACAACACAGTTGAAATGGGTTTTTACTTTTTAGGTACTCTAGATGGGATTGCAGATTCTTAGCTGTGGAAATTCAGTTTTGTAAAACATGATACAGAGCTGTATCGAGACCGCTTTAACAAAGCGCCATTATTAGAAAGTAAAAAAGAACAAATTAAATAATAAAACAAAGAGCAAAGTATAGGACACAAACTCACATAATTCAAATATAAAAATTCTCATTACCAAAAAAGATAAAAAATAAAAAAAAAGAAATAAAAAAACTCCAATCAAGAAAGCAATCCATGCTACAATAAACCTACATGCACCAAATCAACGCAAAGTACAAGCCTCAAAGTACAACACAGTTGAAATGGCTTTTTAGGTGTTCTAGTACAGGATTCCAATTTCTCACATGTGAAGGTTCATAGTTATAAAACGCCATATAGATCAATGTCCAACTCTTAAAAAATGTTATAATTAGAAAGTTAAAAAATACACAAAATTAAGTAAATAAAACAGAGAGAAAAGTATAAAAAACTATTACCAAAACAAATGATGAAAATAAAGGGAAGAACTTCACACAAGAAAGCAATCCACGATATATAAACCTACATACACCAGATCAACCGTGAAGTACAAGCCTCAAAGTACAACACAATTTGAAATGGGTTTTTAGGTGTTCTAGAACGGGATTCCAAGTTCTCGAATGTGAAAGTTCGGTATGAAACTGTGACCAGATAGCTTTACATGTCATCATTATAAGAAGGTTATAAAGTATACACAAAATTAAGTGAACAAAACAAAAACATAAGTAATGAAATAACTCATATAATTCATATCTATATAATCTCATTACCAAAAAAAACTGGTAAAATTAACTAAAAAAATTCCACCAAGAAAGCAATCCACGCCACAATAACCCTACATACACCCAATCAACCGCAAAGTACAAGCCTCAAAGTACATCACAATTGAAATGGATTTTTAGGTGTTGTAGAACTGGATTCCAAATCTCATATGTGGAAGTTAAGAGTTATAAAACATTAATAGAACTGTGTCTAGACAGCTCTTAAAAAAGTCATTATTGGAAGGTTAAATAATTTCAAAAAATGAAGTAAATAAAGCAAAAAGAAAGGTATAGAACAAAAACTCACATAATAATGTATATCTAAAACTCACATTAGAAAATAAATTATCAAAAAAAACAAAACAAACTTCCATCAAGAAAGTAATCCACCCTCAAAAAAACCTACATACACCCAATCAACCGCGAAGTACAAGCCTCAAAGTACAACACAACTGAACTGGGCTTTTAGGTGTTCTAGAATGGGATTATATGCTCTCAAATATGAAAGTTCAGTCTTGTAAAACGCCATATAGAACCGTCTCTAAACAGCTTTTAAAGTCGTTATCAAAAAGTAAAAAAAAAAACACCAAGTTAGATAAATAAAACAAAAGAAACGGTACAGTAGCTTGTATCAAAGACAATCCCTTCACAAAACCACAAAATCTTTTAAAAGTCAAATTAAAAAACAATAAAAACAATGGATCTTTAGGTTAAAAGTCAAAATCAAAGTAGGAAAGCTGCCAAAAAAACATATTGTACTAACAAAATTCTAAAATTCTAATTACAAATAAGCAAAAATAAATAAATAAATAAAATAAAATAAAATAAAATTTAAAGCGAAGTCAAAATCACCACATAGAAATAGGTGTTTAGGTGCAAGTTACCCGAGTGATAGTTGAAGCATTTCTAATAATATACGAGTGCTTAACCACAGGGCTTTCTAAAAATAAATTCAAGGAGTAGGGGAAGCCAGAGCAAAGAATCAGTAAAGTATATCAAAAAATGCTAAATAGCAAGGGAAGAAATCAAAACATAACAAAATTCAAAATCATCATACATAAAGTAGCAAGTCAAAAGAGGTTTATCTAACAAGCCATCCAAGCAACCTACGCATACCCAATCAATAGATAGAAGTGTCGAGCGAGACAGCTATTAAGAAAAGTTCATAAACAGTCTCATCACAAACACGAAAAACAATGGTACCGGTGGAGGACATAGGTAACACAATTAATTAAGCATTCATATTCAGATTAAGTATGGGACGTCATGAGAAACACTTGAAAAACACACAAACAAGACTTCATATTATTAAATGAGAAATAAAAAACAGAAAATAGTTAAGCAGCTAAACAGCCTGTGGCCCAGACGGTTTAACTGCCAAAGCCAACTTGCTTCGATTTGGGTAGTTTGGTGTGTTCAACAGTTTATGAACACCACTCGATGCTACTGACTAAAAAGCAAATTGTGTAAAACCGAGTTTAGTAAAACCTGATATCTTTGGCAATGACAGTCTGTCCATCTTCAGCCCCAAGATGATGAAAAACAACTTCTTCTTGATGGTATGCATGCTGTTAATAAAGATATCCAAACCAACTTTATTATAATATGTTAGAAAACAAGAATTCTCAATTTCTAACAATATCTACCGTCAGTAAACAATTATTATTTATAAATAATTAAACGACATGGTAATAGTTTTATAATAATAATTATCGGTTGAATATCTGAGAACATACTTGAGAAATTGGAGATTTAGACACTAACAAATTATGAATAGAAATTTAACTTGAAATCGAGCGTCTGAAGTGTGTGATATAAATTCCTTGGGAACGGCATATATTTCAAGCGTAATTTGATGATCGATGATTACAATGAGAATGAGTGAAGAACAAAGGGATTTGAAGGAGAACTGTGATCCAAAAGGACTTGTCGTTCGTTCGAATTTTGATTTGCTTCGTTTATCCCAATCACCAACGTAATTCGATTTGAAAGTTTCTGGTTTCTTGTTTTCACCCAATCGCGTATAGTATATGTATTAGATGATGATTCACGACCAAAGAAATTAGGATTTAGGGTTTTTGGGGGGAAAAAAGGAACGAAGAACAGAGTCACAGTAAACAGTTGGGGTACGAAAGGAATCGACTGTTTGTTTGTAGGATTGTAAGCGGTTCATGAAATCGACGAGTTTGAAAGGTGAGGGTTAGATGAGACGAAAGGAAAGGGGAAGGAGGGGAGAAGGCTAGGGTTAAATGGGGACGGCGATTGTAATTGGGGGGAGTTTTTTTCTCAAATAATAAGTTTTTTTTTTTTTTTTTGAACGGCAAATTTGGATCACTGACGGGGGCATTACCCACCCACCCGATCATCTCCAATCCCCATCAGGAGGAAACTCACCATAGGTGAGAAAACCCCCTGGCCCAGCCTGTAACCCCCATTTATTTATTTTTTGTTACAAGTGGGACTTGAACCCAAGACCTCCCCATTACAATGTCTTGGGTACCTCACCCTAGCCAATTGGACTAGAGATCATTGGTTAATAAGTGTTAGATGAAAATTTTATTTATCAAAATAAAATAGGTGTTTTTTAAATCCTTTATTTTCTTTTTTTTTTGAACGGCCAACGAATGCCCCAGAAAACCCGGGGACTATTTACACCAGTTGAGCTTATTTGAGCTTATTTCAGGGAAAATCCACCTCCGCAAGCGGCCGGGTGGTAAAACCTGGGAGCTTAGGGATCAAACTTGTGACCTTTTAGCCCCAAATCTCCCTCATCGCCAATGCCCCTTTCTAAAATCATCGTAAATACATTTTTTTTTTAATTTCATCAGACTAACTTTTTCGTTCTGATACTCAAGGGAGGGGCTTGACCACTACGGCCTTATGTGACTGACCCAACCCAGGCTGAGAATTCAAATGTCATGTTAAGAGACGTTCGACTACAAAAAAATGATCTACTATGTTAAAGAAAATGATACGCCCTTTACTAGTTTAAACCGTAGCTGAAATTTAATTAACTACAATATTTAATAAATTTCAAATAAAAACAGGTATAATTTCATTCGCATGCATATTATATTACTTAAAATTTGATTTATAAAATATTGTATAAAAACAAGAGAACTATATATTCACGGAGTGTCTTTTGTTTCCCTTAAAAACGTTTTCATAAATATATATAAAAAGTACATTCTTACAGAAGTAAAAAGATAAACGTAAAGTAATTGAAATATGTATTTTATTAAAAAACGTATATGTTAAAAAAAATTGCTAAAAAGGGAAGATTCATATATAGTTTTTTTAAGTGGAAATAAAATTGATCGTGTTTTCTTTCCCCAATAAAATTAAGAGGGAGAAAAATGTTATTTTTCAAAAAATAACTATTTTGGTAAATATTATTCAAATCACCCATTTTGATAAATAAGTTTTCTAATAACACATTTTTAGAAAGAAAAAAACTCGGGAGTTGGGGGGAGGGGGGGGGGGGGGGGGTTGTTAAAGATGGTAGCATGTATGAGAAAGGTTTGTGGGTAATATAATGTGTATCCACATTTAATCATCATAAGAAGTTGTAATTTCTATTATAGGGTAATAATCTACCTATATATTAAACAAAACATATTAGGTTGAGTTGGCACATAATAAGTGTGTCCACATCATCAATTGGTGATGTGGCACCCTCTAATGACACTAAAATCCTAGGTGTAATTTTGTTAGTTTTTTAGATATTTTTTTTAAATCTAAAGTATTAAACTTAAAATATAGGGAATGATCTTTGGAGCAATGAATACATACATTTTTTAAGAAAGTCAAATTAATTCTCCATTTAAGATTGAAATTTAAATTTACGTAAATATGGTTGACTAAATTTTAATCCAATACTTGCTTTTAATACTAAGTTTCCTACAAAATTGTTTCTTACTGGCTTGGAAAGTAAGTAATTCTACATCTTAAATCAATTTCTTAAGTCTGTACATATTAAAGGATCTTTTGATTTGCATGAATATTGTTTTCTTTAGATAAACAATTTTTAAATTCTTGGGTCATAACTCATAAGTAAAGATTTAGTGCTAGATTTTGTATCTGTTCATAGTGTCTTCATTTAGGTTTTTATAGATGAAAAAAATATGACAATCATTTTGTCCTAAACCTATGATAATTTTCCTTTAAGACATTAGAAATTATCATCTATGTTAATGTCATGTTCAAGTATTTCATCCATTGATTATACTGTCATTGAGTCTTAAACAAGTATTTTAAAAAAGGGATATCATATTTTCTGGTGTTTCTATTGAGGACAATGCTCCAACTTTTGGATATGTATATAGAAGGATTGGACAGTAGGTTAAATTGTATAAAATTATGTACGATTTGGTTCTGCGGCACGTTTTCATGCAGAGACAACCTCGGGCGCTTTAATTTTCTTCTTCCATATTCAATGAATATGCAAAATATTTGTTTCTTTGTGTTCGAGAAATTGAAGTTTTACTTCATTCATTATTGTTGTTGGTGACTAAATTAACATTTGATGTTGGTTTTGTTTTATTCTCTTTAGATTAAGATGAGCAAAGATGGTAATTTCAAGAAATTCACTTCTTAAATGCAGAGCTACAGGTGTGCAATTTATTTTCCCTTTCAAAACATCTGTATAACAATATCTATTGTTAAATTCACTTTGTGATCTTTAAAAAATAAATATTAAGTTGGGCATTATATATATTACATTTAGTTGGGGGGTCTTTGTTGTTAATATATTTATTTAAAGTCAGTATTTGCGTACATCATTAGCAATACATCAAAAGCTTTATCTCTTTATTCAACTTAGAATCTGATTGTTGCTTCTTTTATCGGATAACATTCACATTGACATTTGCTGTGAGTACTCATATTCGGTTTCTTTCCTTTGCTCAATTCATATTTCATTTCCAGGATTGGTTAACACGCTAGCTAGGGGATCTAAGAGGGGCTTTTGCTGCTACAGAGAGAATTATTCCATCTTATCGGGGTCAGAAATTGATCAAGCATTAGCTTATGGCTTGGAAAAAGACATCAGACAAGAATTACAAGTAGATGATAGCTTAAAAATGTTTTTCATCAATAACTCAAATGACAAAAGGCGGTCTAAGAACACGAGGTACATATCATCTTTAATAGCAGCCAGCAGTGTTTGTAGTCTTGCAGCTTATGCTGATGTGGATGTAGACAAGTTGCATTCTTCATTCACATGTAGTTTCAATTTCTAGATGGATGGTATGTCGATTTTAGTAGGCGTACCAGTGGTTCAGTTTTATTATTATTTACATTCAACTAATTAATTATTAATTATTGCTGCTTTAAATTAGTAGACACATCAATCTCCATAGTTATAGCTTGAGGTTTTTGAGACTTAACGATTTGATCTAAATCACAACTTTGTTATGCCATAACATGTTGTATAATTGCAATGATTTTTGGAGAGTGGTATGCTATTGATTATTAAAAATGTAACGTAAGTATAGAGCTAATTTATAAATGTTTTTACTTGTTGCTTTAGTTGTAGCTGAATATATTGAACCGACTGTAGCAGGCCATATGAACATATGGTTGTTTTATATTTTCTTCAGCTGTGCCACTGTGTGTCAAAATGCTTAATTAGGTACAATTTGTTCATAAATGTTGCTGCCAAATAATGGTTAATTATGTAGATTTAGTTCTTAAATGGTGTACCTAATCGTTTCTTCTATTTATTTCTTTGTAGGTTCTTCATTTGCTGCATAATATAAATGGCACTCTCTTCTCAGTTGTACAATATCATGTGGGCATGGTGATGTATTAGATCAATCTCCATTTTGGTTTTGGTTTCGAGGATCATTTAGTTGACATCCAAAATTTTGTTTTGGTCTTTGGAATGAATTTAGGTCCACTTTCATATTGAATTTAGTTTTCGAAAATTTTGTTTTGGTTTTTGGAATGATAACCAACTTACGTGTTAATTTTGGTTGCAATATATTTTACCTTCAAAATTTACTATAATAGATTATAATAATTGTTATTGTTTAAAAACCCTAGCCATACGATTCACGTGTATTAAAAACTAACATATGTAACAAAGAACATTTTTTAAAATCTCTTTTTTCAAACTACCAAGTTAACTTTTACTTAAAGTTTGTTTCGTTTTTTATCTTATTTATCTTCTTTTCTGTTTTATTTCATATGTAGTTTTGTGCAATCTTTTACTTTGTATTCAATTTTATATTATAACATCGGGTATTTACCTAGGTGTTGTTCATCCCCATGGTCCATGGCGCAATTGTAAGTCTGTAAACTAGATATTAAGAGGTGTTTGTCAGATTAAGATCATAAAAGGTCACCAATCACCCGAAATCAAATTGTTATTGTAATAACATAGGTCCTTTGGTAGTGTTAGCATACTCTTAATATGTTTCTTTAGTAATATTAACATATTGATTGCAGCAGATAAGTAAATTGCTTTTAAGTTTCAAAGAAGTCAGTTTGCAATTTCAGTTTGTTTTGAAATGACTATAAACAAAAGCAATGTAAATCTCTTTCCAAAGTTTGATTGTTTTTAAAGAACCCAGTATTCTCGCATGGATAGTTATACGTTGCTTTATCAAGAGTGAAGAACAAAAAATGTATTAAATCTTTATTTTAGATGAAAACGATCGACAAACAAATGCAATAAAAAACATTTAAGTTTCTTTTTTCAAATTTGTAAGTTACTCTTATTTAATATTTCTTTCATTTTTAGTTTTATGTATTATTTCGAATTTAGTTTTTATTTCGAATTTAGTTCTGTGTTATATTTCATTTCATGTTTTCGGTGGAAATTTCAGACAGATTCTTCCCGTCCTTCAAGGCGCTTCAAATTAAGATGTTGTTACTAGATGCCTTACTTCGTCTTACATTTGGAGAGAGTGTAAGGTTTTAAAGTTAACAAAAAACATGCGTCTTCTTCAAGGTAACGATCCATCAGAGATACAAGAAACAATTGATTTTGCTCGATGGCTTTTGGATATTGGAGAAGGAAAAGTCGGTGGAGATAATGATGGTGAGTCAAATATAGATATTCCTCCTGATCTTCTTATTCATGATTCATCGGATCCAGTCAGTGATCTTATTGAGTTTGTTTACCCTTCGCTTCTTGACAACTTCGGTCATCGAGATTTTTGGTCAGAAAGAGTTGTTCTCGCACCAACTAATGAAGTTTTCGATGATATTAACAATCTTCTACTTTCTTTGGTTCCCGATGAAGAGCATGAGTATTTTAGCTCATACTCTGTACGTTAAGATGAGATGGTAGGTGACAGCTTTGATCGTAACATATACTCCAAAGACGTCCTGAATTCTTTACATATATCTGGCATTCCAAATCATCGACTTGTGTTGAAAGTCGGTGTTCCTGTTATGTTGCTTATTGATCAGAGGAATGACCTATGTAATGGAACACGCCTTCAGATCGTATCTCTAGGAAAGCACGTGATTGAAGCGGTTATTATCTCTGGAAGCAACATTGGATTCAGGACTTTTATTCCTAGACTTTCCTTGGTTCCAACAGATAAAAGAATTGTTTTTCGGTTTCAGAGAAGGTAGTTTCCGATCTTTGTTTGTTTGCAATGACGATAAATAAAAGCCAAGGTCAATCTCTTTCGAGAGTTGGATTGTACTTGAAAGATCCTGTCTTCTCTCATGGTCAATTATGTGTTGCTTTATCAAGGGTGAAGAGCAAGAAGGATCTGAAAATCTTAATTTTGGATGAAGACGGTCGCCCAACAAATATAACAAGAATTATAGTGTATGAATCTATCTTCTCAAATTTGTAATTGTTGTTGAATTTATTTTATTATTATTGAATATTGTTTTACCGATAAGAATAATTTTTTAGATAGTATATATATCTATTTTTTTTTTTACGTTTTAGACCCGGGTATTTACCCGGGTAAGTGGCTAGTAATAATTATACAAACACAATTATCATAAGAAGATGGCTTGAAGATTATTGACCTAATAGTTTAAGATTTTAGAAACATATTATCGGAGGTTTTTAGTAAATCAAGTAGGCATCAGGGGTGAGCAAATTAAAAACCCGGCCCGAAACCCGAAAATGATCAAAATGGAAGACCAATACCCGAATGGCATGTACAAAATCGGTTATTGGGCTTTTTGTCGGTCCGGTATATGGTCCCCACTAAAAGCCTGAAATTGATGAGTACTTTTTTCATCAACTCACCATCATCGTCAGCTTGAAAACACAAAGTGTTCTATAGTTTCCTTTTCAACTCAATGTATCATCTTGCTTTTAAAGATTCGTACCATCATCAAGTCATGCACAGGTACCTAACTTCCCCAAGATTCACATTACATATTTGTATTGTTTATTGGATGTGCAATTTGAGCAATTCGTAGCTCCGTGACATTATGCTTTTGCAAATTTTCGGTTTTCTTATTGATTTGGAGATGAATTCATGATCTCAGTGGCGATTTGGCTTTTTTCTAATTAAACGTAAACTTGGCGTGACGATTTGGCATTTTTCTAATTAAACGTAAACTTGGGGGTCATTTTTCGTACTTGAAATTGATGTTGAGAAATGAGATCCGTACAAACTCCAAATTATTTTCTAGAAACAAAACTCATTGAATTAATCGAATTCATTTAAAAGCCATCTACTAAGGGGAGGCGGTATCGAAGCGGTTCCAAGCGTGGCTCCAATTGGAACCGAAAACCCAAAGATTTGTGACACCAAGTCCCCCGTGCTGTATCTTTACATGTCTTGAGAAGGATATGTGTAAATACAAAGATGAAACAAGAAACCTTTATCAAAAAATATATGAAAAAATATATGAATAAGCAGAATCAAGCAAAAACAATCAACTTAATTCCAAGAGTGTGCAGAAAAGGAAAGTTCTCAATATAAAGCAAAATCAACGTGTCTGTGCCCTTCTTCCACTGTTTCCAAACATCTGTTTATAAATCCATTTGAAAAAATATGTGAAAGTGACAGGCTCTTCTATGATACGTCTCCTAAAATACTGTCCAGTTCTCGTGTTTTTGCATAGAACCTTTTAAGATCAGCATATTCATCAGAGAACTAGCAACAAATACAGAAGTATTGGGTCAAAAAAAGAATCCATGAACATGGATCAAGATTTTAGTTTTAAATTTGTGACACTTTAAAATACTCCTGGTTTTAAATTTGTTTCAGTTCAAAAAACTTCTGAAAAACACGTTACCATGTTATCTTTAATGTGCTAAACTGCTTGTTGTCAAGATCCAACCCAGCTCAGAAGATAAAACATGATATATGAGCTGTCACTGATAAGCATAACTAGAAAAAGGTACCTCACTAATTAGAAATAAGTGCATCCAACTGCCTAATTAATGCTGAGAAGGCTCAACTCCAGACCCTCTTGATCTCCTTCAAGGTCTAAGATTCAAGTAAAATTAGGTTGTTATATATAAAAAAAAATTAATATAAATTAAGTTACAAATATCAAGCACAGGTTCCACAGTCAAGGACAGATGGGCCTTGAAAAATTATTCGAGGTGGACCTTTGCGTATAAAAAATTAGACCCCAATAGGGAAAAATATTACCTTTGTTTTGCTCTACTAATACCTAGTAGCCTATTGATAACAGCCCTTCATGTGAAAATGGTGAAAATGTCCACTTTCTTCGATATAATTAGCACCATTTGTGATTGTAGGCAAAACTTCCTATCACTTTATCTTCCACCTCTTTCCTCAAACCCGCCACTATGAACCATGGTTCCGGTCCACTCGTACATTCCCATAACTATTTCAAATTTGTACACAAAAGTTAACGTATCCACGTGGTTACTGATTTATTTTAGCTGAAACAAATTCAAATTGGGCTAGGATTAAAATGTATGGGTAACAATGTTTTCTTGGTATCTTTTCTATTTGTTTTTTTATTCTTTTCGAATTATTGTTTTAACTTGCCCTTTTTATGGTTTGTCACGTGGCACATTAAACCTTTTCCATTCATGGCTTTCAACGTAGCAATTCATCATTAATTGTTTTTTATTCTTTTAAATCGATTTTAAAACGTTTCCTTGATTTTAGTTTTAATTTCACGTCGTTAACTCATTTTGATGTTTATATAAATATACCGAAACATCGCAGTTTATATAATAACGGACAGGGCACAGCAATACACACATCACAAGTTTAGTTAATACTCTTATATAACTACAACGAGAACTAAATAATAATTTCTTGATTATAATCTCATATACAAAACTAATTTTCCAATTTTTTATTCAGGATTTTATACAAATTCTTAGTGAAAATACCTGCATTTCAGAATTATAACAAAACAAGGCAATACAGCACTTGGGTCTTTCACAAACAAGTAGTTCGGTTTTACTCCTCTAACAGAATCATACTCATCTTCATCACTATCATTCATAATTTTTCCTGAAATCACTCGACAAATCGCTATAGCCATCTCCCCTCTCCTCATCTCTGCATTTGCATTAGCAACAATAACATCTTGGATATCTGTGGTCAACCATATTCCTGTTTTCATCTTTTGTTCATAAAATCCTGGTTTTATTATGCTGCAAATGCTGTCTGCATAGAGCTTTGATGTCCCGAATTTCTGGCATTGTGCGAGTTTGGTGCCGTAGAACATTAACTTCTCGTTACCATCTACAATGTTTCTTGGATGCTTGTTATGGTGATCATAAGCTCTGTTCTTGACGTCATCTCTGAATTTTTCAAAGTTTTCTAGTGTTTCCTTTGAGTTATTTAGCTTTAGGACTTGTTTTATGTTTACTGAATACTTTGCAGTATTGGTTGTTTTCGATCTTAAGATCTTCTCGATCACATTTCTTGACGGGTTCCCACTCGCTAGTACTGTTTTACCTGATTCATCGTTGTTAGGGATTTAGTTAAAGTGGGGATTTCGACTTGTTACTTATAAGCGGGTCGATTTGGGTTATAACTTATCATCAAATAGGTAGACTTACAGAAGTTCAAGTAAAAAAAGGGTTAAACGGGTCGGGTGGGTCAAGATGATTGAAAACTTGGATTAAATGACGTCATCAATCGTATCGGGTTGACAGGTTGAATTGTTTAACTCGAACACAACCGATATTTGTTTGTACTAAAAACATCAACCCTAACTTGGGCACGGCCCATTTAACTCAATTATCTAAACATGTCAAACAAGTTGACGGATATGAATCAAATTTGTAAACATGTTAATTGGGTTATTGGGTTATAATAAAGGCCTATAATAAATGGGTTAAACATGTGAACTCAAAATGATTCGTTTTATTAAACATGGTAACCTGAACACGACCCATTTATTAAACATGTTAGATATGAAAGCTTAGAACTTGATTATTGCTCATGTCAAAAGTTACTGCCCCTAAATTAAACAGTTGGTCAAGGACATTTCATTAAAATGTTATTGGTTATTAAGTTGGAAAATTTGAGATTATGGATAAATGAATTATATAAAACTTTATCAAAAAGTTATATACATAATCAGTGTGTAAGGAAACTATTAAGCACAATTGTGCTAGAAACCAACTCACTCATGGAAGAAATCAAAACTTACCAGGAAAGCAGTTTCTTGTGTCGCAGTGAGCTAGTTCTTCATCATCTGCCGAGTTTCTTCTTTGAGTGTGGGTTCCGTACATAATAGGTCTTTCATTTCTTCGAGCCACATCCGTCTGCTTGCCTCCACAATAAGCCCCTCTCATAAAAGCACAAAAAGCATGCATTACTCTAGCAGCCTGAGATTCGACAAGGATTAGCGCACAAGTAGTCGAATCGAGTGGCATTTTAGCATGCTGAGATAACAAGTTGGCTATCCAAGCTCCTCTTAAAAGTGGAGGGTGAGGGTTGGATGGGATTATGAGTCGGGTTTGGACTTTGGGTGGAGGTTCATGGATTCACGTGGCCCATTGCATTGCTTATAGAAAAGACCAAAAAGAAGAATGATTGCAGAGTTTTGTATGTATTTTAGAGCATTAAATGGTATGTTTTGTATGTATTTTGGAGCATTAAATGGTACTGAAGGGAGAATTTATACATACATACTGCCACAGGCTGTTCCCTTTGGAAGTACTGAACTGTCCAATAGATGTCTCTAAACTTAACTACTCAGTTGCTTTTTTTGACCTTTTATTCTAAGAAAAATTATCGTATGTTACGACTACATAAAATCTCATATAGCATGATATTTACAAGTATCCTGGGATAAAATGATTATTCTTGTTATTTTGTGTTACTATATACACAGATATATATAGTCCCTCTTCAAGAAAAGATAAGAAACTAATTTTTGATAATACCGTTGAGAGAAATCATGGTTGCAACTGCAAAACAAGAACAAGGCTCCCTACAATACAACACCATTTACATGCATACATACTTTATTCAATACAAATAGTCACATTTCCCTTGTTTTGCTCAGTACCATTTAACCAACTATACCCTGTTACACTCCCCTACAAAATTACAACATCTCACTTCCATCTTTTCTCCAACTTAATACGTTACACCTATTTTGCAGCTAACATTAAGGCGACAGCATGAAAGATATACGAACTAGTGTCACGACCGTTGACCATCTTTGACCAACCTGTGGCAAATCCGTAATTCGTACACCCTTTTGACCAATTGCCACATGGCTGAAGCAGCAGCCTTGTTTTATTTCGTTTCATCTAGTTCTACGGCCCCAAAACTGTTCTTCCAAGATTTTGAGGGTATGGGTTAGAAGGATAGGTAAGTGTAGTATGGTCATTGTTGCAGCCTTCAGCGTCATTCTCTCTAGACCCATATACATCATTCCAGTGGACAACTTTTCTGAAATTTGAATTCGAGACGTGTACTTGTGGTTGTTCAGAGAATCTACTACCAACTCCAAGGTCAAGGCAGATCGCATCATTTTCCTCTAATCTGGTCCGATGATTTCCCGACCCTGTAAGATCATGGTTGTTATTTTTCACAACTGGTACCTCGTGATTGTGTTTTCCTTCGTATGCGGTTATGACTGCCTTAGGATCATGTGATGCCCTCTCTACATGTTTTCTCACTGTGCATCCAACACTTGTGCATTTGTAATAACTCCTGCATAATATAAGTCACTGTGAGTAGCTTTTCAAACAAGTTAGAGCTTCTAACAATAGGTGCTTAATAAATTAAAAGTCCAAACACATGCTAATCGAATTGAATAAGAAGCTTCTAATGAATATCATAAAGATTATGAAATGAATACATGCCTTGGATTAGGATTACCCCGCACAACTTTCTGGCCATATTTACGCCAACGGTATCCGTCATCCAAAATATCAACCTCACTGGTAGTTTGGACAACTACACGTGGCTCACGGATAGGCTTAACCACTGGAGTTATGTCAAGGGTACCAAAATCTGTTCGCCTAATCACAGTTAAAAATTACTGAATATTAGCATCTAGTGCAAACAATAATAACAAAATATAAATTTTCATCCAGTTTTATCACCTCCTTTTTGAATATGGGTCATCATCATCATTAACCTCCTCTACACCGTCTTGATTTGCTTGTCTAGGAGATTGCAGAGGGGTTCCACTCGCCTGTAAGTTAGGATTCTGGCCATTATTTGCAGAACCTTCAATAATAATAGTAATGAACCAAAGAGAGATTAGAAACATGTAATTAATTCGAGAACAACACAAATCTACAATCATGTGATGTTAAAGAGAGGTCAGTGCAGGTTGTGTCACTGGTCAAAGAGGGTTCAATGGATCATTTTCATTACCACTCACAAGGGGCTGGGAAAAGGGGGTTGACCCACACCTTTTGTTCATATTTTGAAAAGAAAAAAGATCTAATTGATGAATGAATTATGATTATGTAAAGAGAATGGAAAGTATCTGTAAGATTATAACTGAGGGTGAGCAATCAATATATACAGGTGACAAACCCTAAGAAAGAATATAACGGGCCTATGGGCGATATACAAATAAAACATAATAAATAAACTGTATACAATTAACAATCTCACAAAAAAATATTACACAATAATAATCTAAACTTAGAATAAAACGATTAAGGATGATGTATGCGTTAAAAAAAGTGAGTTTGAGCGACCTTCAACCTGTTCAGCCCATTTGACCAATCCCCTTTTAGCTAGTTTTTATTTGACCAATTTCAGGTGAAAAAAACAACTCAAATCAATCGTTTCATATATAAATGGGTCAAGATTACTCCAAATTACCTGCTTGATAAGATTGATATTGAAGTTTATCAGGATTGTCCTCTTGTATAGACATAAGAGCACCGGCACTAAACCGGCGGCTAGGTTGAGGCTTCGGATGATCATGTGTGCCTTTATACACAATTTCTGTTATTTGACCAGTATTATAAGACCGCTCAAAAATCTTTTTCACATCACAATTAGGATGTGTACACTTGTAATAGCTTCTTGGGTGTTCACTCCCTTTAACAACTTTCTGCCCATATTTTCGCCAATTATATCCATCATCTGATGACCTGTCAACTTGGATAGTGGGCCCGGGATCTTTAGGCATCCCAAGTCCGTTTGTTTCTTCATGAGGTGTGTAGGTGTGATTTTGTTCTTTTGGTGATGCCATTTCCCAGCTTGTTGCAGATGGAGATGCATATGATCGTGGCTCGCTTTGATTTTGATTTTGAGTATGATTATGATTTTGGTTTTGATTATGACATTGCCCACTTGGTTCACCTCGTTGAAAGTTGGAACCTGCTGAAACCTTTCATACAACCAAAATTATAAATCCATTTCATACAGGCGAGTTTTCATACACAAAGGATAAAATTTTACTTGATACGGCCTACGGGAAAGAGAAATGCAAAAGAAAGAAGGATAACGGTTGGGTGCCCATTCTATGGCATTTCTTAATTCAAACGGATATTTTGGAAAGAAGAGAGAACACTTTCAGTCAACTGGATTATGAAATTGTGGTATGTAGTTTATGAAATCCATTAGAGATGTCAAATAACAAAATAAACAAAGACTTCAGCTGTATATGATGAAGAGAAATATATGGCAAAGTCAAACACAAAGACATAATCAATACCAGATGATAACCTAGATTCATAAGTCATAAAAAAAGATCTACTTCAAAAACAGCATGAAAAGCTGTTATCTCAGCTTTCCTTAACCCTAACAGGAAAAAGAGAAGGTTGTTATGTAGCTGAGGCCATACCTGAAATCCTGCAGAAGAAAACTGTTGAACTGCTGTAGTATGGGTATGTGGTCTAAACTCAAAGAATCCAGAGTTACTATCATCCAGGGTCTTTCTGGCAGAAGTATTTCCCTCTAAAGAGAAAGCAGCAGTGGCAATTGACCTTTGCATCAGTGGAGACTTAAAGAAAGAACCCGTAGTTGGAGAAGGTTCAGCCTATAAGATTAAAAAAGGGAACTTTATAGACCCGTTGTCAATACGCTTCATAATTCTTTATTAAATATATTTACCCCTTATTCGGTTGCAATCTATTCACAGAAACTGACTACAATATTCCTATAGTCTTGATCTTTCATATAAAAGAATACATAACACATAAAGTAGTGTTGATTCCATGACTCCAGATTCTAGAATTTACCCTAAACAAACATGTATCAACGATAGACGAGTGGCAAAGAGCACCAAATGGAAAGGAAAATGCAGCCTTGTAAAGAAACAAAACCGAAAGCTTAACGAATACGACAAAGGAGTCTGAAAAGTATCTAGAAACACAACTAGTCCTATTGAAAACTACAGCTATAGGGGAGCCACAGTTGTTTAAAGAATACACTGATGGGAAACAACATCATTGTAAGCATCAGAATACAACGGTCCCAAATGCGCACATAGGGAGTATAAATTGTAATATATTCTTCTAATGAGCACTTAGCAATGATTCACTTAATCAATAAAGAAAACACACGCTCCATTAAACAACTTTCGCATCAAAATAGGAATATCAAACAAACACACACTTTACAAAAAGCTCATTTCTAGATGGTGAAGTTGATTTCCATCATATCAGACCACATCAATGAAATCAACCAAAATTCTCCACTAAAGCTACTCTGACGCAACCAATCACCTTCTGTTTGATTGCTGAAGTGCTGTCACACCAAATTACCAAACAACTACCAAAATTACAGATGCTGTTCTTTTCGTTTTACAAATTCCAAACAAACTCATCAAAATTAAACGGATAAACAAATTCAACAGATCAACAAAGGCGTAAACGAATTCCAAATCGACAAAAGTTACGCTAAATCCAAATACCAAGGGTTAAACTAAATCTATCGGCGAAATTGAACGAAATTGAACAATATTGAAAAACTATTACCTTAATGTTAGTCAGGAGAACGGGCGATTCGAGGAAAGAGGTAGGGCTGAGACCTGGAGGGACGTTGACGCAGGCGGACCTTGAGATAGGGAGTTTAGCCGGTGACATGAGCTTGTATTTAGCGCCGCCGGTGGATCCGGTTCCGACGGCGTCTCCTCCTGGTCTCCGGTCACCGGAAACGTCGACATTGGAGGTGGTGGTGGAGTGAGAGTGAGGAGAATGGTGGTCATCCATGGGGGAAAATTGTGATCCAGTTTCAGGTTACGGTGGGGAGAGAGAAAAGGGGGTAGGAAGGAACAGGGGTAGTTTCGTCATTGACAGGTTAGAGTGTTGACTTAATGTAACTTGTTTGTCTCGTTTGTTCAGGCAAATAGACATGATTATTTGTGCATTATTAAAAAGGTTAATTAACCAAATGGTCCCTTAACTTTTTAAATCAAATTATATTATATATTATATTTTATATTTATATTTTATATAAAAACCTATACTCTATGTTATAATTTTGAAATGATGCATTATCTATGTTGGTAGTTGAACAAATAACAATAGCCCAACAAGCTTGAATATCTATCAAAGGTCCATTTTATATTTTTACTTGTTCTCCCTTCTTGTTATCTTAAATATATTTCGTTTATCATCATGTAAATGTAAATAAGTAAATGATTTTACAACATTTGACCAATTAATGGACATCTCGCCAAGAATATTATACTTGTGTTTGTTTTGCACTGTATTTACCTTAAACCAACATTTAACGTCGTTGAATGATAACGATGGATGAAGAATATTACGTTATTGTTGATACGACAACACAAAAATTGCATGGTAAAACTATAAGTTCGTATCTTTCTATTTTGAATTTAGTTAATGTACGGTACACTCGAAGCTCCCAATTAGGGTTCAGAATGGTCAATGATACACTTTCAGATGACTCAGAACATCGTTGATTGCATATTCTTTTTCCGAACCCCCTCCCTATTTTTTTTTCTTTCTTGCATATAACCATACATGGTTAGTGTTTTGATATTTTGCTATTTTGTTAGTTTTATACATGTAGTTATATACTTATATCTACGCACTCTATTGTGTCTAGTAACTTTTATAATGTGGTGTTATTAAATATTTTAAATATACAATTGCAATTTGTTTATTGTTACTTATGATTCAGTATAAATTTCATTTTAAACCAAGCCAGTCTATGTCTGGAAGTAAAAAAAAATCAAAAGCAAACTGGGTCGAGTATAATGTATTTTACATTTTTTAAAGAATATGTGTTCCAATTTCTTAACGTTTATTTTTACAATTAATTATCTTTATCTTTAATTACGAATGCACAATTAGATTTCATTAAACTCGGATAAAGTTCCTTTGTGTGACGTTAATAGACAACATTTTTTCACATATGATACAAATTAAAAATATATATTGTTATAGGAATCATTCACTACAATTGCTTAGATATTTACGATTCCTACTGTTACCGAAATTGTTTATTAGAACCGATTACTTTCCCGTAAAAACAGTCTTACAACTCTAATAGAAATTTGAAGAGTTACTAAATAGTAGATTCGATAAAAGTATAAACCACCACCTATACTAATCGGTTACATCTGTTTAGTTTGCAGTTAAGTGAAAGAATAACAATAGATGTTATCTGTAAATAAATGGTTGATTGGTTTTCTTAGTTTTCTTTTTTTAAGATCATCTATAATAATTTTAGTAGTCAGTGACCCGGGTAAATACCCGAGACTATGATATAAAAAGAATTATGCGAAATAAAAGATAAACCTAAATTAAAAAAAAAATCAACTGAATAATACATAAAGCTAAAGAGCCGATAAATATTCAATAATATTAAATTTGCAAGTTTAAAAAAAAAAATTTGAATACAATGTTTTTTGTTACATTCGTTTAGCAACCATTTTTATCTAAAATTAAGATTCTAAGACCCTTTTTGCTTTTTCACTCTTAACAGAGCAAGGTACATCTAGCCATAGAAGAATACCGAGTTCTTTAAAAACAGTCAAACTCTAAGCAGCGATTGACGTTAGCTTTTTTTATGGTCATTACAAAAAAAAAAATTAGAAATTGTCTTATTTGAAATCTGAAAGCAATCCGTTTATCTGTTGAAATCAATGAAAGTCTTGAAATAAACGTCTGATTTGTTGATCAAAACTTAGGCAATATGGATTTAGTTTTGTTAGGTTTTCTGTCACGAATCAAAAGCAATTTACGGATCGAATTTTTGCTGAGAAATAAAGAAGATATGATGAATAAAAGTTATGGTATTGTAAGCAAAAATATGGATAATTTTTTTTTTATGGAAAGAATTTAATTTAGTGTAATTTTTAATTCTAGATTATGAGGAAATGACAAGTAAGCCAAATCTAATGTGACACAACTAAAATTATGCCACATAGACTTTAAAAACCCATCTTTATTATATAGATAGATAGATATTAAATCATATATTATGGTCAAATTATAATAATGTGATAGGTAAACGGTCAGCAAACTGTGCCGCCAACTACCTTTCCCTTTTGGATCAAAACCGATCTTACTAAAAACAAAGTTATGATTTTTAAGGGTTAAGGAATTGTTGTGCATGACCCGCTGAACTCTATTAGGGGAGGGGGATCGTTGGACCCAAGCCAGGTGGCTTCAAAACTTTTGTCCAGCTAGATAGTGCCACATGAGAGAGAATGGGAGAGAAGGTAAAGAAGCCAAATGGAGAGGGTATGGTTGGTCTTGAGGGTTTGAAGTGTTTGTGGCTTAAAAATTCATTGGAAATTGGACCACACACCAAATTATCCGGCTTCATGTGGCTTTTACAAACCGCAAATCACTCAAAATGGAACCGCAAGGCTTGGAGCCGCCTCAGGCGGTATGGTTGGACGGAGGAACCGCCCGGCTCCCCTTGGAACCGCCCAAGGGAGCCGCAACCATACCGTCTCCCCTAAGGGATCCCACCGCCTCGAGGCCAAGGACCCAAATGTATCGAACACAAATGGGATAAACACATGTTGATTTTCTAAACAGGTTTTCTCGTGTTTAGCGACTTTGTCTGATTCCACCTTCAACACAGCTTGCCAACAACGAATCCATTGTCCCTAAGCCTGACAAGAGGGGACACTCCTGTAAAATCCACACATATGTGTTTTCCTCCCGTCCACCTAAACACAAAGACGTTAGCTGGTCGTAGAGAAGACCTTCCAAAACGAAAGGTTTTTTATGATATACTTTTTTAAAACTTTTTTTTCTTTCTTCAAGCCCTATTTTTTCTTATGATATGTTTTTTTTTATGTATATCAACGCTACAATGTTGCTTTATTTTTATCTTTATATTAACCGAATATTTATGACGGCCATTGTGAAGAACTATTTCCAATAAATATTTAAACTTATCCAAGATGACTAAAGGTCAGCCACGTGTCCGACAAGCTCAACAACAGCATGCCACCAGTCCCTCATATTATCTCACCGTCTTTTGACCGTTTCACATGATATGATCATCAATTCATCATTTCATCATCAAACTTCACCGCCACATCTTCCAAAATGAAGCCACCGGAGCACCAAATCTCCGAACAAACCAAACAACACACCGGCGGCGTTGATCCGTCAACGGCCTTTAGGAAAACAGTGGTGGGTTTGGTGGGTGTTGCGTACATGTGTCTGGTTTTGCTGACGCTGATGCTGACGTCGGTGGTGATGGGAGTGGGTTTGGTTCGTTTCTGGGTGGAGCAACCGGTTCATCTTGAAGAAAGATTGTATTTTGATTATAGAGATGCTTATCCTTCTGCGGTTTTGGATTTTGGGGTTCAAGAGTATGATAAAGCAGGAGTAGGGAAGAGTATTGTTCCTGTTGGACATTCTTGTGATGTTCGTTTGGTTTTCGTTATGCCCGAATCCGATTATAATAGAGAAGCTGGGATGTTTCAGGTATGAATCCTATCGTACCTTGACTATATACCGTCAACCATTTGGGCGAATGGTATTGTTGATAAGTGAAAGACTCGGGACTGAAAAGTCACGAGTTTGATCTATGAGTCTAACAGGGTTTTCACCTGTGGTTTTTTTAGGAATAGGCTCAACTGGTTTCTCAGTCTCGAGTTCGTGAGTATTTCTCTAGGAGTCTATAGTTTTCACTAGGACATGTAGCTAGAAATAGGTTCAACTGATGTTAATAGTTTTTTTATGTTAATAGTTTTAGTCTTAGTTGAACGTTTCAAAAAAATATATCAATATATGATATTTAGGGATTAATTTTATATCAAGTAACGATAGTATATATATGTTCAGGGACACTAAGTAGGTCGTGTTCGTGAGTTTTCGGGTTGTACCTGAAAACCTACGAACCCGAATATGTCAAGACTCCGAAAATCATGCCAGTCATTAGAAAACAAATATTTGAAAACAAATATATATGCGGGTTAACATGAATTATGAGCTGTTTTACCTGAAATATTTTTTTCATATTCGTACCTTCAAATTTCGATTGAACAACAAAACTTAAGAAAAAAATTAATAATAATAAAAAATACAAATGTATATAAACAAAACTTATTAATTAGTTTTATATTTTATTAAAAGTTACGAGCCAGTTTAATTTTAGTACTTAAAGAAGATTCAGAAAAATAAAATAAGGATCCGTTTGTTTGATACGACTTCAAACACTACCCGTTTAATCGCTATCCATTTAGCTAAACATGTTTATACATGTTCAACATAAGACCGACCTGAATCATTTATACTAAATTCAAAACTTGCAACCGTACGTACCCGTTTAACTAAACATGTTCATAGGTTCAACACCAGACCAATCCGAATCCGAATCGCTTATACTAAATTTAAACACACAAGTTTCGTGTTAGGTTTGTGTCGTGTTAGAATTCACATACCTAATACCTAATAGTATTTGATAATCTAGCACTGCTAAAGACGCATATTGAGACTTAATTGGTATCTTATAGGTAGTTGCAGAGTCATTGTCGTTGAACGGTGATGTCATATCAAGTTCGAGCCGCCCATGCATGTTACGATTCCAGAGCCAACCTCTCCGTCTCATGCGGACATTTCTCATGGCTGTACCATTATTATTGGGGATCAAAAGTGAAATCCAAATGATAAATGTACCGCTCCTAAAGTACAAGGAACGGTACTACCATCGAACACAATTCATCAAGATCTCTTTAGTCCCAAGAGCCGGAACACCATTTCTTCCGCAAATATACGAAGCAATCTTGATCGTGAGCTCTGAACCACCATGGACGAAAAGACTGGTTCAAAACTGGAAATGGACATTTTGTGTTTGGACATCTTTATACATATACCTTGTGCTTGTTTTAGTTCTCATTTGTTTCTTTAGATCGGTCTTGTTTCCTGTCACGACCAACGTTTCCGACTATCGAGCAGTGGTGGGGTCAGACGATTTGGTGGAAGGTCCACAACGAGAAGTGGTTGGTGCGAGAGGTAGACCGACTTCTTTAGATTCGCTTAAACGGTGGAGACAGAGTAGAAGTAAGCGGAAGGCGATGGGGTATGGGTCAGATGCGACGAGCATGAGTGCAACCCGAGATGAGGACACTGGTGGGACTACCGAGGAGGTTGCCGATTCGGAGTCGGTTTGTCAATGAGGTGCGTATAGAAGTATCGGTTGAAACTTTATACTTGTGGGACTAACTTGTTTTCAAATGGTTTTTGGATATGTGGATATTGTGATAAAATTAAAGCAATAGTTTTTGGATACGTGAATATTGTGATAAAGTTGTGTGTCTTAAATTTGCACGATGTCAAAATTTATATATACAAAAATAATTTATATACACAACAACGGATAACTTGTAAGCTTAATTAAAAAAATGCTATTAATAATCATTTATGTTCTATAAATTGTTGTTTTTCAGATTTTTTGAAGAGAATTCTCCGCCCAGTTGGTTTGGTCTTTGGTAGTTGATCTGGTTTTTTCAGGTTCATTCTAGCGAGTAGCGACATAGGTTTTTTTTTTTCCCGCTTACTTTTTTTATATTTAGATCCAGCTTATTTGGTTTAAAACCTAGCTTCTCTTACGATAAACGCAAGTTTGACTCTCACATGATTAATTTTTTATCTATCTTTTACCTTTAACTTTATTTTGTTATTTATTTTGAATGCGGGTTTGCTAGAATTCATGTCATTTAGCCTAGATTTATTTTTAGATTTTACTAAAACTTAGATAGTGTTTCTTTGTGTGACGTAATTTAAATTCTGTTTATTAGAATTGACTATTTCTCCGCAAAAACTAGCGTACAACTTGAATAGGTTTTAATAAAACATGTGTTGGGCTCTAATTGAACTCATATTATCTTATAATTTATCGACTGAACAACATGTTATCGAGCCCATCAACCTTAGTCCATAACATTTAGCAAGCAGTTTACGGGTAGTTGACATCTTTATCTTTCAAGCTCTGAAACTTTTTATTTATATATAAAAAATTAACCACCTTTAGCCATAAAACTGTTTAGTTACTAATATTTCATAAAGTATATTAGTGTAACATTTAAATATTGTTTCTCACTCAAACCTTTTAGTCAATAAAAATGTTCGAAATATTTATATTTCAACAAATTAAAGATTTTATTACTGTATTTTATATGTTAAATAGCTTTAAAGCTTAGTTTCTAAGTTTAAGAATTTAAAATTTCGAACTCATTTTGTGTTTTTATGCGATTTTAACCGCAACTATAATTAATTCAATAGTAGCCATTCGAGCCAAATTGTGATATGCCTATATTTTTAATTGTCTACCGCTGCAATGCGCGATTGGTTACCTTACTAGTTTTAATTTGTTAAGGAGTGAAAGTGACACGTGAAATTTTTTATTTTTGTATATTATTGTATTTTTTAAAAAGCGATTAAGACCAATACATTAAACGGTTTAGTAGTTACACTAGAGGTGCAAATCAGGAATCGATTCCTGATCAGAAATCGATTTCAAATTGATTTTCGAACTGATTCGAATCGATTCCACACGAATCGATTCCCGAATCGATAGAATCGAATCGATTCGACCAATTCCTGATATTCTCTGCCAAATCGATTCCCAAATCGATTCCACACGAATCGATTCCAAATCGATTCTATACGCATCGATTCTAAATCGATTTATACGCTTTCTGTATAGATTTAGAATATAGTTGTTGCCATCTAATTTCTAGCCGTTGTAAACGGTCTATAGCCGTTGGGGGTTGATTTTTACCCTTAAACTTTCCGATAAAGAAGAACAAGCCGATGCAAGACAAGCACAAGACCGAGCTAAGGCGGCGGAGGCAATGAATTAAACTCGTAGTTCGAAGTTCAAACTATCATTTCGTTTCGTATTTGCAGTTGAAGTTTGTGTTATCATTTCGTATTTGCATTTGAAATTTGTGTTTGTAAACCTATCTATCTCGAACAAGTTGTGTTTTGCAATGTTTTTCCTTTAATTTCAATGAAATGCATGTTTTTTTAAACTTATAAAGTTTTATAAAGTATTAGTAGTGTTTTTAAAAACCAATTCGAGTAAGAATCGATTCGGGTAAGAATCGATTTCAATTCCGAATCGAAATCGATTCCACCAATTCCCCTATTTCACCCTTGAAATCGATTCTCGAATCGAATCGATTCCTACACGAATCGATTCCTGTACGAATTGATTTGGGCCCGAATCGATTCTAGAATCGAATCGATTCCTGTTTCGAATCGAAATTTGCACCTCTAGTTACACCGGTTGGACCGAAAATATCAAAGTATTTCAAAAGTTCAAATATTGAAATGTAAAGATATAAACTTAACTAATTAGCCTACTACTTTTAATGTTAGTCTAAATTTTAATAAAGAATTAAATATAAAAATTTGTTTTTGCTTATAATTTGAAGTATTAAAATAACAAAAAATGGTCTTCACTTACACTCTCTTAATTCTCTCTTGGAAAAAAAAGACCTCAAGAAAATAAAGAGTGCGTCGATTAAATAAAGAGTGCGTCGATTTAGTAGTCTTTATGTGTTTATAGGAAGAACACAAATCCGACACTCCAACAAGTTGTTCTTTAGCAACACATTTTGTCTTCGCCAACACTCTTCATAGTCAAAAGCCACTATGCTCATAACGACTAGCTCTCCCTTGTTTTTCGCTTATAAGTGCTCTCACTAAAAGTAAACACACATGCTAATTGACAATGATACCCCTCTTTTACTCAAAACCCTAAGCTTAAACTCAAAACACAAGAAAACCTTATAACGTATTTTTACTTTGTTTTGAATAGTATCTGGACAAGCAAGATCATCCTTCCGCATGAATAGCATAATGTGGAGACCTATCTCATCCACCACCTAGGAGGAACAATTTGCTTATGCAAGACTCGAAAGCACGACCTCCTATATGAAAAGTCACGGATACCGTTAGGACAAAACCCTTTTTGCGTCAAGGTACTTTAACTACTTTGAAGAATTTGTATGCCCCCTCCCATCAACATGGCGTCGTGGCTCCACCACTGGTCACCCGACCCTCATCACATTACCTGTTGACATAATGCATTATTTGGAAATATCAATGATACATTTAAAAATAAAAGATACGTACTTTTATTTAAAAGTGCAATTACCTATTACCTATATAAACAAAAACAAAATATTGGGAAAATAAATAACATTATTTTTATTGCTAAGTTAATAAATTATATTATTTTATTGTCTAATCCGAGCATTTTATTATGTTTTCATTGTTATGATGTTATGATACTAATTTATTAGTTTATTTTCTTATTTTTCTTCTAAATGAAATTTTTTGTTTATCTGAATTATTTTCGTAAAGCGGTTAGTGGTGTGATAAAATATTTGGTTTTAAGCGTTTTGGTCGTTACACATTTTTTTATTTTCGTCATCTTTACGTAGTGTTTATAGCAAGCAATTCAACTGTTTTTTATAGTTACGGTATCCCCACCAGGCCACGAAAACGCACCGTAACTACATCTAATTTATATAGATTTCCATATTAACTTAGTAGTGCTATTATATTTTACATTAACTAATAATAATCATCATGTTACAAACAATATATTTAGCATAGGTATGTATACTTTCTTTATCTAATTAGTTTACACCGAAACGTACCCATGATTTTTATTTATTAATCACTATATACTATGCACCTATTCCGTGAGAAATTTACCTCTGGACCCACTCCCTTTCCCGCCATATCACATCAAGTAGTACGCACATACTTCTCGTCTACGCCATCGGACTTTTGGTTCATCAATCTCTCACACACACAATCGCACTGCCTTAGGTGCGTTAAGCGCCATAGGCATACATCCAAGGTTACTCCTAACTGTTCATCTGATCAGGTGATTAGCATTTAGTTATTTGTAACCTAATTTTTTATCTGTTATTACTTTCGTGATCGCTCTGATAGTTTGATTGATTGCTTCGATAAATCAGGCGTCCTTGATGTGATATGCGATTTGTTGATAGCGCCTTCTAATTTCATTTCATTGTTTCTCAATCTAGTTGTTTCGTTGAGTTTGAATCATGATAACCTAGGTATCAAACATTTTTCCGGTTTCTTATTTGGGGGTAGTGTAACAAGTCTGTCTCTCGCTAATTGGAACTTAATGTGGCCATTAATAACTCAATAGAATTAATTAGAGAGCAATAATACCTTGTCTGATCAGATGCTTAAACTGACTCACAGAGGGTCTATTAATGTGTTGAATATGTTAAGACTATTTATTGAATTGGAGTGCTATAAGTATCCTAAATTTGCAATATCCTCCGGTCCCACTCTTTAATCTATTATGCAGTAATTACTAGTGAAGTTACTCATTATGACAATCATGGTGTTGGACTTTCTTGTTATGATACTGCAACTTTCCCCTAATTGATATGTGTAAAAGGTAATTTTGCTTGATTGTTCTCTAATGTACAATATTTAATCCAAAGTGAAGTCAGTTTATAACAACATATTGATAAAGTCATAATTTATTATGCCCAAGTCAAGTTTTAGGCGAGTCCCTTGATCATATATACAAGTACCAAGAGAGAATAATGTCTCTTAGCTTCTTTACAACAAAGTTGTAACATCACAACTTCATTGTATATCGATGCAAGTTGAGGATGTGGCTTCTGTTTTTACTCTTGTCAGTGATACGCATGGTGTAAGTGATGTGCGTGCCATGAACAAACAAGATTATGGCAGTTTCTGTGCAACAAACGTAATAGTTATCAGGGGTTAGAGATGAAGAATTTGGTTTATTGATAAGAGTGTATGGGCAAACCTGAGCTAGTTGAGTTCAAAACAACAATTTTCATGGTGAGGTTATGGATGAGCCTGTTATAAAATGAAGTCGCCAGGTCTATTCCAAAACGGATCGATTAGAGTCATCAGTAGTGTACTCTTTATGATCTGAAAAGGCTAGTATTCTTAGGATTTAGGCATTAATTTATGTTATTAGTTCCTGAAAGATGTAAATCAGAGGGGAAAAAGATCTCTCAGAGTCCCGTATTGGCTGAGTGAAGAACACATAGACAAAGGACTGCCTATATAAACAGCAGCCTAAGAAGAAGAAAAGCATACCTTTCTCGGCCTTTTGGCTAAGATCAAGTGTAGTATCTGTTCTTATCAGTTTAATATCTGATATGTGGGCCATCGGCTCACTCGATATTAATCTTATTTTTTATGGGGAAAGATCCATCACAATAGCTTGCTATTGGGGTCTTTGAGCGTCGCCTTGGTTTTGCACTATTGCCTTGGCCTGGCGCACCCCTCCAATTCCCAGTAAGCGTTTTAAATCTATGTCATGTGAATGATTACTATCCTGATTTTTTTTGTTGGTAGACACCTCTGTTCAATTCGGTGATATTTTAATATTTCAATTCGGTGATATTTTAAATTGCTTGCAGTCATCACATCTTTTGATGGAAAGTGTTTTCTATCCTTTGTTTATATCTTTTCTGGTTGCCTTTGCAATGGCTCTTAGTTACCTGACGTTATTTCAGGTATGAACGTGTTTGGTTAACAAACACTTATTGTTTCGAACACACGTGGAGTTTTCGAGCCACATACGCATTGGTAGAGCCAAAAAGGTAATCTTTTTTCCTATTTTTGATTACTTATATGCTAAACCTAAATGATAAATATATGTTAATGCTATCTAATTAATGTTTTCTATTTTAGTTTTCTCCTTAATAACACTTGGTAGGCATCACAATAGCTTCTTCGTAATGACACTTGGTAGGGACCGTAGCGGATTCGATGTTTTAGGAGGGGGAGACCCATAAAGAAAGGTTAAATATTTTTAAAAGTTAAAGTTTTAGCTTAAGTTTGAGTCAATTGTTCTCTATCACGTGGGGCCCGTTGTGCAACAGTAAAAACAGAAAATAATCTCGCTTGACTTTTACAATTAAAAAAGTTAAATTGTTGAACCCTAAGCAAGTATCCTCCCTATAGTGGGTTCTCTTGACTACCAACTCCTGGTTGTGAATTGTAGACACCATAATTTCCTGCAAGTCGACATATCTTTTGTTATTTTGATTTTAATTAAAAATTTACCACGATTATTTATCTGCTTGGATCAATCTTCTGTTTGATCTATTCATCAGAACCTTTGTTTATTCCGCCATTGAGGTTGAGTTATTATTGTCGTGGTGTGTGTTCTGCTAAGTTAAGTACGTTTTTATTTAACTTTATGCTTTATCTGAAATGTAGAACACTAGCTGAATTTTATTGTTTGTTACAGTCAAAAGTCTTTTTTTTCTTTGACCCGATCCATTTTGACCCTACCAGATTTTGCCCCCCTGTCTAGGATTCCTGGATCCGCTACTGGGTAGTGATTTGTTTGACCCCATCCATTTTGACCCTACCATAGTATGCAATGTTAACGAGGGAGATGTAGATTTGTTCAAATGAGGGCTGACAACTCAAGGACAGCATACTACTGCAATGTTAACGCAGTAGATTTGGTGAGCCTTTTAGAAGTATCATGAAATCATTTACCTGGCATATTAAATTGATTAAACATCATGCTAAGTCTTTTAGTTCTCAATTTAATTTTACAGAAAATATTCATCTCATTCAAGGACCTAATTATTCTGGTAAATATTCATCTCATTCAAGGACCTAATTATTCTGGCAAAAATATATGTAAAGCAGGTTGTTCCTAATTAGTATGTTTCTATTTGTAACTGATATTTCTTATCATAAACTTGGCCACCGAGTCCAATATAAGCCCGCTGAACTGTGCGTGTCACAGAAATAAAAAACCGTTGCAATTTATTATCATTTTTTTTTTCACACCAATAACGAATCACATCATCATTCACAACATAGGTAGCCCTGAGTTTTTCTGCCGACATCGGAAGATTTGTACCAGCAAGCTGGTTTAACTGGCAGGTTTGAATTTTTGTAGACTTTTTATTTTATTTATGTTCTATTACAAGGGGCATATTGGCGCGCGTTGCGCGACGGTGCTCGTTTGTGTACCTTGGGAACCAATGAGGCTTTACATACCTCCATATTCCGCCACCTGATTCCCTTTCGTGTTATACTATTCAAATTCTAAACTTTCATGAAGCACATGAAAACACAAACCAAGTGATTATGACACTCTAAATTATAACCATACTATAAAAACGGCAGCTGCTATCATGCTAAAAAAAATAATTAAATAGGATACAAATGACCTCTTCTAAAAAAGAGGCAAAAAGATGTGCTAACAAAACAAAACAGCCATTCTCTGTACCTATGGATTTGAACAATTTCAATATGTGTTGATGGATCTATAGCTTCTGCATTATAGACCATCAAGATACACAACCAAGTGAAATAAAGAAGAGTCACAACCAAGTGAACAACCAAGTGAAAGAAAGAGGAGTTAAAAAAAATAACACATATACCAACAAATAAAAATATCATAGCTAAAATGATATCAACAGGAGTTACAAAAGGTAAAAAATCTCTATCTAATAAAACTGAGATCTAAACAGACTTACCATAAGAAATCATCCTTTAAAATAACTAATATATATAATGAAACACTTTTTTTTAACTAAAAACATCAAATATTTTTTTTGACGCCTTAACAGGCCAAACAAAGCCAATCCAAAGAGCGACTAAAAACATGAAACACTTTTTTTGACACCTAAAGAGTCAACTGTTTGGACTAATTTCTAGTGAACAAATTGTTTCCCTAAAAGCCAAACATGGACTTACTTCACACTTAAGAAGTCAAGTAGCAACAATAAAGAAAGTATCTCGCAATGAGAATTAATGATCAAGAAAAAATAAAAACTAAAAAAAAACACAAATCAGTGTCCAGAACTTTAAATTCATAAAAACTAAAAAGATACCTTAATTTTGACAAAAATAAGGAAACGTTGCTTCCAGTTAACCACCTACAAAACCAAAGATTTACCATTAAATATAATCATATAAAGTATAAGTCACTAAACTACATGTCCTCAATTGATCCCAAATATGAAGTGTAAGTCACAAAAGCAATCGTAGAATCAAACATGTGAAAAAGAAAGAAACTAAAAAAAAAAAAACCAATTTAGGCCATTAATACTGCTAAACTTCTCAAATTGAATTATACAATGCTGGTTTTGAATCTAAGATCTAGTCGTATGCTACATTAATCTTCTACAATGGTCTAGCCCTTAAAAATAGAACCAAGCAAAACAACACATTTCAACAAACACCTGGTGTGCGTCAAGTGAAAACAAACATGATCTTCAACCTACAACTATACTCAACCCCAAAACATACTCATCAAACAAACGCACGATCAACAATTTTTGTAAGCCAAAACTGAAACAAAAACATGTAAACTGGCTGGCTCTAAGCACATAAACAAATTTCTGTAAGCCAAAACTGAAACAAAAACATGTAAACTGGCTGGCTCTAAGCACATAAACAAATTTCTGTAAGCCAAAAGTGTAAGAAAAGTGTCACTGATCAGCCAAATTCTATATATAAACAAATGCTACAAAAAGCATGCAAAGCATCATAGAACACTGAAACGGCCTCGAAAGTGAGCATAAACCCATGTGACCAAAGAAATTAAGCCTTGAAAGGCATAACCAAGTGATGCAGGCGGATGAGCCATCAACACGAAACCCATAAAATTGAAGCACTAAGCAGATGAGGAAACAAAATTCAACCGAAAAGAAGACTTACAGGATGCGAGAGAGAACGAATGGTGAAAAACCTCAGCTCATCTCCCTTAAATCGAAGGCGAGCATACACCTCCACAGTAACGCTACTGTGCGAAACGTTGAAATCGGACGACCCAAGCATGCCTCCGCATTAAATGTGGGTATGGAAGCGTACACAGGCGGTGTGAGCCAGCGTGGACGGCAATCTGGCACACCGTCGCATTTAATGCGAACGTGCGGTAGTTGGTTTCTGTTGAAGACGCCATTTCCCTGTTGAAGACTTCGTTTACCATGAGTCCATGACCGTTTGTTTTGTGAAGAGAAGAAAAGCATAGGGGTTGTACCCAGCGCAGCTCCATGTGTACCAAAAAGAAAATGGATGCTTTAGAAGCTTACCATGACCGTTTGTTTTGTGAAGAGAAGAAAAGCAAAGGGGTTGTACCCAACGCAGCTCCATGTGTACCGAAAACAAATGGATGCTTTAGAAGCTTGTACGTAGTGCCTCTTTGGTAGTAAATTTAACATACATTTATTTATATATAGAATTATGATCTTGAAATGCATCTGCTAATATAAAATTGATCACTATGATGATGAAGGATAGAGTTTTACGTGCTATGGTAAACAAGCTTATGACTGCTGACAATCCACTCCTAAGTTGCTGTAGTAAGGCATTGCTATCAGAGGTTCGTAAGTGATGATCAACACTCTATTTACTTTGTAACGAATATGAAATTAACTCAAAGAATCTCATGTTTATTATAATCCCAAGGGAAAAGGAAAAAGAGAAGAAACATAAAACACACCTAAAGGACAACACTAAGAATTCCATGTTTATTATAATACTTTGAGTATCTAAGCTAAGGATATACGTTAGAAACATGATTAGAATATACTCACTAATAGTCTATAGAGGCTATCAGCTCAACTTAAACATGGCTGGCTGGAATTAGTCTCATGGTTAGATTAGGATTCTCAGAAAATAAAACTTAGCCATTAGTGGTCGTAGACAAGAACACGATACCTATCAGTCGGAGCAATAAAAAAATTGGTGTATTGATAAAGCGCGACTCATGAAAAAGAATGTGAGCAATACCATGCTCCATGAGTCTGATAAGTTATGGATGATGTATCTCATAGAATAAATTCAGTCGGTTGCATTTCAAACAGATTTGGCGTGTTGATTAAGTGTCGGTCAATTGATATGATCACCTATTGACCTGAAGAAAAGTTTATGAATTTGAAACAGCAATTTTCAGGCACATTTAGAAAAGGATGTGGAGGGTTGATTTAGTGTAGATCAGTTATTGCAAACTTTGTGATCTTAGAAGGTTAGTATTATTAGGATTTAGAAATCTAGATAAAAACCATAGGGGAAAGAGTCTTATCACAATCCCACACATGATGATTGGAGAATACAAAGATGAAATGACTGCCTATATAAATCGCGGCCCAAGAAGTGGAAAAGCATACCTTTCTCGGCCTTTTGGCTAAGATCAAGTGTAGTATCTGTTCTTATCAGTTTAATATCTGATATGTGGGCCATCGGCCCACTCGATATTAATCTTATTTTTTATGGGGAAAGACCCATCACTATAGCTTGCTATTAGGGTCTTTGAGTGTCACCTTAGTTTTGCACTATTGCTTAGGCTAGGCGCACCCCTCCAATTTTCAGTCAATATTAATATACTTGTTGGTTATTTTGCCGGGCCATTCTCTTTTTTCTACTTTTTAATTTGAATTTGAATCAATGTGTTTAAATTGAGCTTTATTTCTTCTAATTTGTCTACTGATTTGATTTATTTGTTCTTAAATGTTCAAGTCATTGATGTTTCTTAATGCTTACTTCCTATTGTTGTATTCAGATATTGGATATTTTTAGATAACCTTCTAGCCTATCGTGCTTGTGGATGCTTTTTTTTTTCTTCTAATTTGTCGTCTTAGTGTTGCACTCTGTGTCTGTTTCTAGTTGATGAAGATGGTGATGTGAAATATGAGTGTTGCAATGTAATAACCTGAGATGAGATTTGGACAGCCTTTTATTTGTTTCAAAAGAAACATATCATCCTTCGATGCACTTCTCATACTGGAATTTCTAAGTGAACTGAAGTGTGTTTAAGTAGGTGTAACATATAGACTATTCTTGAAATGCACTTACTAATATACAGTTGATCTCCAGTGATGATGAATTGTAGAATTTCTGTAATATGTGTAGCTAGCTTAGGGCTGCTGAATCATCCACTTTTATGCAAAGGTATCTTTTGAATAAATCTGGCTGAGATCTTAACAGCCAACATTGCTTGGGTTTAATTGGGCTAACTTATTAGTAAAAATCCATATCTCATGTTTTATTATTTGGATCTTGATAGGAAACATGGTAACAAAATTGTCAATAGTTTGTTGAACTGCTACAAACTTGGTAGATAAGTATCCAAACTTCCACCAAAGTCTTATATACACGCCCACAAAATATTCACAAGAATTTGAACCGTACTCTTATTTTGACCATCAATTTGCTAGTAGATATGCCAGTGCTTTGCTGCAGTTTCTTTTTAATAGATGCTAGTAATTCTATCCGATGAATATGACTAACGTGCCGATGGACAAATCTAGTTGGTATTATTGATGTACATATAATTGGAGACAGGTTATGAGAGATGAAAACCACAGAGGAAAAAGTCTTATCACGATCCCACAATAGTTGAGTGAAGAACACATAGATGAAGGGACTTGCTACATAAACAGCGGCCCAAGGAGATGATTAGGCATACCTTTCTCGGCCTTTTGGCTAAGATCAAGTGTAGTATCTGTTCTTATCAGTTTAATATCTGATATGTGAGTCATCGGCTCACTCGATATTAATCTTATTTTTTATGGGGAAAGACCCATCACAATAGCTTGCTATTAGGGTCTTTGAGCGTCGCCTTGGTGTTGCACTATAACCTTGGCTTGGCGCACCCCTCCAATAACTAGTCAGTTTTTTTTTCCTTCTTTTTCCTGTTTTGAAGTAGCAAGATTAATGTTGGTATAGACTTTCAATTTCCATTGATTTTTGAATAAGCGTCTAAATGCTATTATGATTAATATGGTGGTAGTTGGTGATTTGTAAATTGGTTTAATATGTATACTAAATGCTCTGTTATAATGGGTATATGTAAGGTTCAGATGTAGATTGATATGCTTTTTTGAATACCTGTGTTCTGTTTCTTGTTATTCGATGAACAAGGTGATGTGAAATATTTCTACTGCTGTAGTGTAAACACCTGAGATTTGGACAGCCTTTTAGGAGACTTATCATTTAATCTTGGATATGTATATCTTAGAAAAAACACCCATTCACTTAAATAAAATCATTAATAAATGCTTGTTATCCTTCTATTGTGCTCCATGATGTGGCGCTTAGTTATTGTTATTTCAGGTGTCTGAACTCTGAAATTGTCTTGGGTTAACAAACAGTTTTTGTTTCAAACCCTGCTCTCGTTTTAAAGTTTCATCCGTTGGTGATTTTTATTTCATCAGGCATTGCAGATAATCTAGACGCACAAGCATCCGAGCCTAAGGAGGACTTGATAAAAAGAGGGGTGGACCAGGATTTCAAAGGTTGTGCTTGTGCATGGTTGATGGTTCTCATGTGACAATGAGAATATTGAACATATTTTGGTAAATTGTGTGTTTGCAAAATAGTTTCGGGCAGAAGTAAAGAATTTGTGCAGTTTGTTACCAACAAAATGGACGTAGTGTAAGTGAGGTTATGGATTATCTATAGGAGCTAAGGGTATCAAAGACAACAAAAAAGTGGTTCAAGCAGTTGTCAAAGGTTGATGCCGGTGGATATGGAATTATGGAGAGCAAGAAATGAGAAGATTCTCGAGGAAATCAATCGTCAACTTATGTTTAAATGATAGAGCAAAAGTTCACGACTTGGGTTGGCAAAAATAGATAAATTCGACAATGTATTTAATCTAATCTGATTGTTTGCACTTTGTAACCTTCAGCTAGTTTCTGGTTAGTCGGAAGTTTGTTTTGTCTATTAATAAAGTTTTGTTCAAAAACATTAAAAATGATGAATAAAACAAATATATATACACATGGGGAAAATTATGGTACAAAGGGAGTTTTTCGTGCGAAGGTACGAGGTACGGGTAAAATTGTCCGCTCGTGTTGATGATAATCACACAAGCTATATTTAATAATCATGCAAACTATATTTAATAACACGCAAGCTGTATTTCATAATCACGCAAGGTTATGAGTACACGTAAACGAGTTAAAAAATATATATATAACAATAATATACTCGAATTAAAGAGAACTAAATGCTCGATTTTATGGTTTATTTTTTTTAAAAAAAAATGATGTCATACAAAAAAATTATAGTCGTTTAAAAAAGTCGGAAGAATCTTAAAAAATCAACAATTTGTTTTTAGAAGGTAATGTATGCAGTCTGCGGACCACATCTGCAGACATCTGAAGAAGAAAATGTGGACCAAACCTCTGTATTATGTAAGAAGAAGACTGTTTGTTTTTTAACTTCTGCAGACTGCTAAAATAAACTGAAATTTAAATAAACTGATTTTTTAACTTAAAATAGTTTTTAAACATTTCTAAAAACTGTTAAAAAAAGTTTAAGAAAAACTATTTAAAGGAACTATTTAAAATACGTTTAAAAAAGCTGTTTAAAAAATGTCTTTTAATAATTTTTAAATTATATAAAAAGTTTTTAAAAAACTGCTTAGAATTTTTTTAAAGTGTATAAATTAAAAAAAAACGTTTAAAAACTGTTTACAAATGTTTTTTTTGAAACCTATTTAAAAACGTTTTTATAAACTATATAAAAAATGTTTTTTAACACTATTTAAAAAAGTTTTTTACAAACTTTTTTACTTTTTTTTAAAAGACAACTGTTTAAAAAACATTCAATTGTTTTAAAAAAAAAGACATTTTATAATTTTTTTAAAGAGAAGGTTAATTCTTTTTTTACCAAAACTGTTTAAAAACATATTTTTTTTAAGAAAGCTATTTGAAGAGAAGATTAGAAGAGCTTAGAAAATGTTAGAAATGATTCGGCCACATCTGCACAATAACGAGCCCGCATAAACATTTTTTAATGAAATGTTTTCAAAAAAAACAAACAGTTTGTAGTGCTAAATGTCTGAGCGTGGTATGCGGCACAGACATAAGATGATAATAAGAGTTTTTAGGAAAAACAGACATAAGATGATAATAAGAGTTTTTAGGAAAAAACACTACCTTATTTTTTTTCACATCTAGATTAGATATAACTAGATGTTGACTCAAATCAAATGTCTTCCTACATTTCTCACACAAAATAGCCTTTCTATTTTACATATGCATCATACCATGATTTTTTTGGTACAACATATTTGAATCATTAACGAGAGACATTACACTACCTACCCAATCATATTCAATCCCCATTAGAAGAAAATTCACAATAGGTGAGAAAACCCCGTCGCCTAACTTGTAACCACTATTAAATTTTTTTTATTACAAGTGTGACTTGAAACTAAAAGCTTCCATTATTACAAGTGGAACTTGAACCAAGAAATCCATATTATTTATAATATCTTAGAGCATTCACGGACGGTTCCTTAAAAATATGTGAGTGTAACTTGTGAAATTTGAAGTTTGATTATGAGTAAAGGAAAGAGAAAAAATTTAGCAAATCTGCATATTTGACAAAAAATAACTGGTGATTTGATAAAATTTGAAGATTGAAAGAAAATAAAAATATAATATTAAATGTATAAAATGTATTATTTAATTATGGTTATAAGTGAAACGTAAATAAAAATTAATAATAAAAGTTACGCTTATTTTCATGTTTTACCTTTTCTTCTACCTTGGTTCTAAGCCACTACCATAGACAACAAATATGATTAATGGTTCGGGTCAAAAGATGCATGACCAATTCGCATATCCATGACGGCTAAGGTAAACCTCGAAACCCTAATCAAGTATTCAACCTTTAAATGCTTGATACTAACTAATCTGTGATTGTGTGTTCATTTTCAGATTCCTGGGCCGTCGGTGGTTGAGTCATAAGCCGTGAACCAGTGATAACGGTTGGAGAAATAGCGACATTCTTTGAATCAGACTTCACCGGACCCGTGACCGGTATGATATCTTTCAGTAGGTTTTTATTTCTTACAGCCATTCAAACTGCATATGTTGATTTTAGTTGATCAATTGCTACTGAAACTTGCACAATGTCTTCAAATTTACATATTGAGTTTGAAGTATAACTGGGTTTACAATGATAAAAGTGGTTTATGAATTTCATTATTATGCCTTTGGGTATTTGTTTGAAAGCCCTTACTAAGTTTTACCTGGATTAATGGTTTAGAGGCATTGAGTTTCACCATTTTTATTTATTAGTCTATGGTTAGTGTGTGATGCAAATTTCAATTTATGATAAATGTTATAAAAGGGAAGAACTTGACTTCAACTAGAGTGCATTTACAATTTTTTCTAATTGAGTTTTGATCTACATGTAAAGTTAGATAGTTGTTCCATCATTTTGGGCTTTTGATTCTAAGGTTTCGGCTCTTCATTCTAAGGTCAATTGAATTGAGTCTGAAATATTGAGTGTTGATCTAGATCTAAGGTTTCGGCTTTTGATCTCTTGATCCAACTGTTAGGTGAACTTATATTGACTTGAATATGAAAGAAAACAACTCCTAAATTTTGAATATCAGCATGGAATCAATCAGCAACTCTTTGAACTCACAGTTCTAACCCTATCTTTTATCAAAATTGATCAATACTAATAAATTAAAATACGAATATTCATGAAAAAAGGAGAGTGTCACATTTTAACCTATAACTTTTGATGTCCGACAAGAGGCATGAGACCAACGGAGCACCACCCCCACATTCAAGACAAGAGGGCTGGGGCGAGCGCCTAGCATCTTTCCTGGGATTGGTTATGTTTCAAAGCTGTTAATACAAGGTACGGGTCAAAACACTCTTAACAACATTCTCAATTTTTTCTTTATTCATTGTGAGAAAAGTTGAATAACCGTTACTGGGTTGGGTAATGGTTCGAAATGGTAAATTTTAGGTTCAAATTTATATATTTTGACCAACAATAATTTGTTGAACAGGCACAAGGTGTTGGATTTTAGGTGGCACCATTGTTGAGTATCCGGAATTCGAGTTGATTTTTACCAATTTTTATATCTTTAACGTGATCTTTTCTTCCTTTTGAATACACCTTCTCAAGTTCATGTCTTTTGCAGCCTTCACATTTAGTGTAGGTAGTTTTGGGTACACACATTTTGATCATAGTAGCAGAGGATTGGCATTATTAAGATTTTGCATTTAGTTCATTTCGAGATCCCTGCTATTCTAACCCAAGGAAATAATTCTGCAAATGATCCTATATCTCTCCCACAAATTGAAGATACAAATCCTTTGTACAAAATGATGACTTTGAAAGTACATATTAAAGTTGGTATGTTATGTTAGTATTTTTATGTTGGCTTCTTAATTATGTATGTTGGTTCTTTACCTAAGTAAATATTTTATTTTGGATTCTTAATAATATATTTCCAATTAATGTATTTCCAATTGTCCAGATATTGAACAATTAGAGCCTATATATAAGAGGTAAACAATTATCAATTCCATATACACAGCGACAACTATATTGTACGCAGCGACGACTATGTACCCGTGCACTACGACCACGTCTGCATTGCCTGCTGAATAAATAATCCAGAACAAATTTCAAGTGATCCAATTAAATATAATTAACAGAATAAGAAAATGAAAAAACAGCCGGCAGGCGGAAATTTTGGAGTGAAACATGTTGGTCAATCATTGTCAATCTATTTTAATTTGGTTTAAAACTACAGGGAAACTACTCATGACAAAAATCCAAATCAAATTGCAAGTGGTCCATATAATACCCAAAGTTCTAATTTATTAAAAAAAATAATTTCCCTGTTTTTTCCTTTTACAAACAAAAACATCACACTCCAATTATTAGTCGGTTTGTATTCTTAATTATATCAACTCTTGAAGGATTGTTCATCTCATGCCGTGCTTGTTTTCAATCAGTCCATACAAATTTCTTTGAATACTTATGTCATTTGATTCGATCCTTCAAACATACATCGAATGGCGTTTACTTCTGCTTCCTCAATTCAAAAATGCTTCACGTATGATGTGTTTTTGAGTTTTCGGGGTGAAGACACCCGAAAGAACTTTGTTGATCATCTCTATCATGCTCTTAAGCAGAGAGGCATCAACACTTACAAAGATGATGAAGAAATCAAGAAAGGGAAAAAGATCAATGATGAGCTTATTAGATCCATTAAAGACTCCAAATTTTACATTATTGTTTTCTCCAAAAACTATGCATCTTCATCGTGGTGCTTAGACGAGCTCGTCAAGATTATGGAATGTCAAAACATGATCGAGCATACCGCTTACCCGGTATTCTATGACGTGGAACCCACGGAAGTCCGCAACCAAAGTGGGCCAGTTGAGAAAGCATTTGTTAAACATAAAGATGAAGAAGGTGTTGGGAAATGGAGAGATGCTCTTAGACAAGCTGCCGATCTGGCTGGGTGGGAGTTGAAGACTACTCTTGATGGGTAATTCCGTTAACATAATATCTCTGTTATATATTCTTTAGTTTTATTTCTTAAGTCTTGTTGAAAGATTGAATATGATTGTATATACAGATCATTTGAGGTGAATTGTTCATGTGGGATTTTGAGTTATCTAACTGAATCTTTCTTGACACACAGACATGAAGCTAAGTTCATCCAAGAAATTGTCAAAAAGATCTCACTACAACTAAGTTCAGATGATTTGAGTGTTGATGGAAAATTAATAGGCATGGAGACACGTGTAAGAGATGTAGTTTCATCTTTAGAAACCCATGTTGATGATGTTCGGATGATAGGGATCAAGGGGATAGGAGGGGGTGGTAAGACAACTTTGGCTAGAGTTGTATTTGATCAAATATCCATTAACTTCGAAGGTTCAAGCTTTGTTGAGAATTTAAGAGAAGTTGCAAAAGGCTCCTTAGGCGGTTTGAATTCGTTGAAAAAACAAATACTTTTAGATGTATTACATGATCCAAACATCATCGTAAAAGATGATTCTCACTTCAAGAAGATGTTGCGTGGTAGAAAGGTTCTTGTTGTTCTAGATGATGTGGACCATATAAATCAGCTTGAGGCATTAGCTGGTGAGCTCAATTGGTTTAAGGCGGGAAGTCGAGTTATCATTACAACAAGAGAAGAGCAAGTGTTGATAGCACACGGAGTGCCAAAGAAACTGATTCTTAATGTTAATTTGTTATCACATGAGGAAGCGATTTGCCTCTTCAGTAGGCATGCATTCGGGACACAGATTCCAGTTCAAGGATATGAAGACCTATCAAAACAAGTTGTACGTTATGCTGCCGGTCTTCCCCTGACGATCAGAGTTTTGGGTTCAGATCTGTGTGGTAAAGGTGAGCTTGAATGGGTTGATGCGTTAGAAAGACTAAAAACAATTCCTTTGAACGATACCTTGAAAAAATTGGAATTAAGCTATAACTCTCTAGAAGATGATCACAAGGAAATATTCCTAGATGTTGCATGCTTATTGAAAGGCTGGAAAAAAAGAAAAGCAATCAACGCACTTGAAAGTTGTGGATTTCATGCAATAAGTGGTTTAAAAGTTCTTGAGCTAAAATCTCTTATAACGATATCTGAGAGTGGGTGCTTGGATATGCATGACCATATAGAAGAATTGGGACGGAATATTGTTCGTCGTTTTCATCCCAATGAGCCATACAAACATAGCCGATTGTGGAATAAAGAGGAAGTTAACAACATATTGGTTGAAGACAAGGTAATTATCCATGTTTACTTGTAAGGTGGAGAAAACTAACACATACTTGTTGTTAATCTATTTGCTTTTTTATTTTTTATTTTATATCCAGTGTACCGAAGAAACAAGATGTATAAAAGTGCGGGTGTTAGATCGAGTTATTGATATGAAAGGTCTTCGGAAAATGAAGGAGCTTAGATTTCTTGATGTGACCTTACGTGAAGAGATGGTTGGAGGCATCCTTATACATCTTCGAAAAATAAAGGGACTTAGATTTCTTTATTATTATATCAACTTCTACAATAATTACATTGGTCAAGATAACCTATACCTACCAAATAGTTTACAATATTTACGTTGGGATGGCTACCCTTTTAAACGTTTACCCAAAAAGTTTCAAGCAAATAATCTTGTTGGCCTTGAAATGCATTCTGCCAAAATCAATCAAGTTTGGGAAGGAAAAGAAACAAAGGTAGAATTATTTTTATTATTAATAACTTTTTTTTTCATGATTCATTATATCTATTGGTTTGTCATCACAATGAATTCATCAATTGTTTTTTGCTTATGGTAGGTACTAAAGAAGCTTAGATTCGTTCACCTGTATCATTGTTCTCTGTTGAGATCCTTGGACATTGGGCTGATCCCAAATCTCGAGAGATTAAGTCTTAAAAACTGTGATATATTGGAAGAATTACACATACCTTCTAAAACTTCTAAGCTCAGATTCATTGACATATGTTATTGTAGGGAGTTAAGATCCTTGGATATTGGGTTGATCCCGAATCTTGAGGGATTAAGTATTGTAACGTGTTATGCATTGAAGACCTTGAATCTTGAGCGAGCTGAGAATCTTGAAACATTAGAAGTTAAAGGCTCTGAGAATTTGAAAGAAGTTCTTATGCCCGTTGAAGGTCTAAATTTCAAACACTTTAGATGTACATTTAAAGTTGTAGGGCCTAGATTTTCTAAGTTGAATACACTTAACCTTACGCGATATCCGAATCTCGAGACGTTGGTTCTTGAATGTAAGGATTTGGTAGAACTTCACATGCCCATTCAAAGTCCTAAGCTCAAAACCATTAACATTAGTTGTTCTAAGTTGAGAACGCTCAACCTTATCGGGGCTCATAATCTCGAGGTTTTGGATCATATAAAATGTGATTATTTGCTAGAGCTTCAAATGCCCATTGAAAGTCCCGCCCTTAAAACCATTAGCATTAAATGTTCTAAGTTGAGAACCCTTAACCTTACAGGGTTTCGGAATCTCGAGCGATTAGATCTTCGAGAATGTGGGGATTTGGCAGAGCTTCACATGCCCATTGAAAGTCCAAAGCTCAAAACCATTAACATTCATTGTTCTAAGCTGAGAACCCTAATTCTTACCAGGTACCGGAGTCTCGAACTGTTAGATCTTGAACAATGTGATGATTTGTTAGAACTTCACATGCCCATTGAAAGTCTTAAGCTCAAAATCATTAACATTAGTTGTTCTAAGTTGAGAACCCTTAACCTTATTGGGGCTCATAATCTCGAGGTGTTGGATCATATAAAATGCGATTATTTGCTAGAACTTCAAATGCCTGTTGAAAGTCCTGAGCTCAAAACCATTAGCATTCATAGTGCTATGTTGAGAACCCTTAACCTTACTGGGTCTTGTAATCTCGAGCGATTAGATCTTGCACAATGTGGGGATTTGGTAAAACTTCACATGCCTATTGAAAGCCCTAAGCTGAAAACTGTTAGCATTCCTTGTTCTAAGCTGAGAACCCTTAACCTTACTAGGTATCGGAATCTCGAGCATTTAGATCTTGGACAATGTGGGGATTTGGTAGAGCTTAACATGCCCATTGAAAGTTCGCAGCTCAAAACCTTTAACATTCATTGTTCTAAGCTGAGAACCCTAAACCTCACCGGGTATCGAAATCTTGAGCGGTTAGAATTGGAACAGTATGAGGATTTGGTAGAACTTTATATGCCCATTGAAAGTCCTAAGCTCAAAACCATTAATATCCATTGTTCTAAGCTGAGAACTCTTCACCTTGGGTTGTCTCCTTATCTTGATTGCTTTGATTTAAATGATTGTTTCACCTTGGAAGAAATTGATGCTCCCATTGGATGTCTAAGTGGTCATGCCAGGTTCAGACCTTTTGTGGTTTACCAAGGCCTTCCCGTGGTTCGTTCATTAGCTGAGTTACATCTAACTGCGAGGTCCTTAGGTATATGCTCATTGCACCCTGATAATACTTCGCCTAAGTTCCATTTTGAATGTATTTGTAAGGACATCCTACCCTCATGGACTGTGAATCTGAAGAAGCTTATTACTAGCTTTGGAATCTGTGCTTGCACAAACCTTTCGAGTTTATCAGGAATTATATGCGGTTTACAATTAAGAAAGCTTACACTTGAAGGCGGTATTCCAGAGGTTCCCAAGGAGCTTGACCAGTTAGAATGTCTAGAGGAGCTAACTTTGCTGTCAACAAACATTGAACATCTTCCGGATAGCATTTGTATGTTGAAGCATCTTAAACTTCTCCAGCTTAAATCTTGTGGGTCTCTCAAGCAGTTACCTGAAAATCTTGGCAGATTAGAGTGTTTAGAGGAGCTGCGCTTAACAGACTGTACATCCTTACGAGATATTCCAAACAGCATATGTGAGATGAAACGTCTTACATGTTTCCATCTCATAAATTGTATTCTAGTGAGGAAACTTCCTAAGGAAATGGGACGTTTACAATGCTTAAAAGAGTTGAATATACAAGGTACTGACATAAGCGATATCCCAGAGAGCATATTTCAGTCGGAAGATCTGCGTTTTTTTTCCTAGGAGCAGTTGAGTTGTATGGGAGGCTAAGAGAACAGAGGACAGTTCTTTCAAGGAAACATTAGATGCAAAATTCAAAACACAGATTTATTATAACAGGTGCTTTCCCATTTAATATTAATCTAACTTTGACTGCTTATTAGTATTTGAACTACTATTCTGGTTTCATTTTGGCAGGGCACAAAACCAGTTTAGAATGTGAAGTTTGATAAGTTAATTTGAGGAGCTGAGTTAACACTGTTGACTTCTTTGGAAAGTCAAACTGTGTTCTTGATGATGAAAAAGGGTTGCTTTTGATAGCAGGTTGGATATGATCATGTAAATTAGGTGGAGTAAAATATTATAAGTTATGTAAGATCATTTAGTAATTTTGATTACATAATCATGCTTAAGATTTCACTTCAAATTTATCATGATCGATGCAGGCCATGGTTTAGGTGTACCAATACAGAGACTGGAAAGATCAGAGTCAAGCAAAGCATAACAGAGGACAACATATCAAAGGGCTACGTGAAGATAGTTTCTTGAGGTAATACATAAACTAATGTCCGAAATAATCATAAGTCCATGTAGTCCTTACGAAACTAAAGTTCGCAAGAATCATTTTCTGCAGTGCACAAAACAACCGTTAATCTCCAATCGGCAGCAGTCTTGAAGAAAACAAGGCTTGTGTGGGTAAATGAAAAAAAAAGTCGATTCTTTTTGGCATTTCATTGAACATTTAGAAAGAGAACTGATTGTACTAATTGGTACAGTCTTAGAGGCTGTTTGGTTGAATCTGTTTCATTAGGTGCTAGATGAATAAGTATGAATTAGAGATTCTGAACCAGTAAGTAATGAAGCTGTTAAGGACCTGTTTGGTTGGATCTCTGAATTAGATGTCTGATTCTATTTTTTTTTTTTCATTTTAACTTGTCCCACATTGGTGTGAGAAAAAAAAATGGTTAGTTTATATATGTAATTCTTTATGATTTACTAAGTTTTAATATTATTTTTTACTCTGGCATCTACCCGCGTGCAAGGGTGCAAATTTGGTTGAAATCCCTTGAAAACAATGCGGTGCCCGCTTGACCTATGGACACGAATGCCAGCTCCGAAAACATGTCCTAATTGGACAGCCAAATATCACTTTTTAAATGAAACGACGATATATCCGGCTATCCCGACCCCCGACCCGCCGCAGCGTCGCTCAAACCAGCCGGACCGAATCCCCCGGATCAAATGATTTTAGGTTTTTTAAGTTTTTAAATTAAAAAAAGTAAGGATTTGAATTATTAATCTAAATTGTTATTTCTTTTTCTGTTGTAAGTCATTTCTTTTTCCCCGGATATCCCTCTAAGCATTTCATCTCCAAGCAAGGTGTTTGCATATGTATCAAAACCTAAAATCATTTGTCCATTTAAAACTTTAGTATTTTAGAATTACCATTACAATATTGAAGATTCAAGATTAGAAATCTTTGTCAAATAATGAAAGAAAAAACCTAACTTTTTTAGAAATTCTAAATACACTAAAAGAACCCATTAAAAATTTGACGGTTCATACTCTGCAAGTCCAGATTAGTGTGTTTTTGACTCATTTTGGTGTCTTTCGAAACCAGATTGTATATATATACAATAGAGAACGAGCCTATGTTTTCGTGCCTTTTTTTTCTTTTTCTTTTTAATTTTTTTAATTACACCCTTATCTATATCATAACCTTCTGCATCCAAATCTAGGGTTTCGCTGCTTCAATTCCGACTTTTGTCATCTGGAACAAAGGAATGATTCTTCAAGCCGGTGTTTCTATTTCAACCTCACATAATCGAAGAACAACCGATTCATCATCTCATCCATTCCCACACAATCGATTTGAGGTAATCTGTTTCTTAAACCAAATAACAATCGATCGTAGTTTTTATCACACAATTGATTTGTGTGATAAAGTCTTCATCGGTTAAAATGGCGATGTCGAGGGCGATTAGGGGTTGAATGCTGATGAGCAGTCCGATCGGGTTACGAAATGAATCGTCGCAGATCATCAATCATTTAATCGTTACAAATCGGAGCAACATCATCAATTATTTTAGGTAAGCATTTTAATCGTCGTAGATCTGTTTTTTGTTATTAACCGATTATTTCAATCATTCATTATTCTTTATCGCTTTCGTTTAGGGTTTTTTTCATGATTTCTCTGCTTTTATGTGAATCAGTTTTATTGAATGCCATTTTGATTCCATACTTCTCTTTTTTATAGGTTACCACTCCAATTACACCCTTTAGCCCACAGGTATGTATTCCTCATGATGTTTCTGAGTAAATTTCAATAAATCACTTGATATGCTATCTTTTATATGTTACTGAAGTTATCGATTCTCTAAAAATGTGATTTATGGTGAATCTCTTCTTCAGTTGATTTACTAACTTCATATATATGCAATTTTCTTCTATAAAACTACTAAAAACATATAAGATCATATATATAATATGAAATTTTATTAACTAGAACTGTTTAAATTCTGTTGAGGTTCAATGTGGACTTCAGTCTGTTTCTGTTCCTTCAACTTGACCTCCCTTGACTCTAAATGCAAACACCATCAAGTAAATTAGCACATTGTAGACCTTCTATTGCATAAAGTATAATATTTTGAATTACTTAATTGGTTATCATGTGACTACATCATCATTGAGTAATGTACCTCAATGAGTTTTCTGCCTTCAATCCCATGCGCATGCGCAAACCGTGTTTGTTTTATTATCGCATCCCATCCGTTAAATTGCGAAGTGTTCTGAGACAAATATAATGTTTCCCATGGCTACGAATTGGCTTTTGGTGTACATAAAAACTTTTAGTGAAATAAATGTAACACAAACAATCTCATTGAGACCTTTAGAACGAGTGATTATTTTTGTAAAATTATGTAGGCTGCAAAATATCAAACTCTCTGTTTCCAACTCTTTCAGCCAACAAGTAAAACTCCGTCCTTCAGGTTCAAGTATACATGTTAGTGCAACTATTAAGAATGCATTTTCAGAAATGCCATGCCTATACATGGTATGTTATTTATCCTACCGGATGTTCGTATTGTTTTTCGGGTCTTAAAGCTGATATAATGTAAGTATCCTTTATTTTGCATCATATTGGTTGTCAAATAGTGTTCATTAATCTCCAAAATGTTTGAGTGATTCATCTTCATCATCATAATATGATTAATAAAATCATGATATTTTGTTTTGTCAAAAAATTTTCTGTTCAACTGTGCAATTCATTCAAACATGTTTCACTTCTCTAAACTTATTTTATATCCACTATTTTGTCATTTATTTTTGCTTTAGTTATGATATTAATCGGTTTCTGTAAATCGGTTGTGAATTTAGTCAACTTTATAAACTTTTAAATGGAGGTAAGATTTCAATATTCCTTTCAATTTATTTTACTTTATAAACTTATAAGTGGAGACACATGGGACTTTGACTTGAGTATATTGCAGGCATGATTTGAGCATATGTAAAGATACATATAGTTAAGTTCGTGACCGACCGTTTGAGATACAACAAAGTCACAACCGAATGAATCAAAAAAGTGTTCATAAAAATAGATGGTTGGGTTGGGTAATGGGTCAAAACTGTTTCCTGTTTATAACTGGGTTGGGTTAGGTTGGGTAATGGGTCAAAACTGTTTCCTGTTTATAACGGGTTGGGTTGGGTTGGGTAATGGGTCAAAACTGTTTCCTGTTTGTAACGAGTCAAATTTTGTATTGGTGAAAACCGTGCATGTCAGGTTGTTGACCCACAAACACTTAAAGGGCCAAAACTAGATTTGGTTTGGAGCGGGTCAAATTTAATATCTTGCTAAATAGTTCCACTTCTGCGACTTCAAAATATGAATTTGCCTATATAATTATTTATTATATTGATGACTTTTGGGTTCCACAAATGTGTTATGCTAATAAAATGTGGGTACAACCCCTTTTTGATAATCGAGTAGAGACTTATTCTATGGAGCTGATATTAATGGATGAGGAGGTTTTTTTTATCTTCTCCTATGTTTAAACTTTATTAATATCATTATTATTGAAACTCTTTAATTATTTTGATCAAGTTTCAACGGTTCTTAGAAGAAAAGGTATGCATCTTTGTCAAGATGCCAACACTGGGTGAGAACACTTAAATACAGGATTCTGAATAACCCCAATAAAGTTTGTTTTGTTTTTGGAATTACTGTTTCAAACTCCACTGATTTTAATGGATCAGAAAATGGTGAGTGTTCTGGGTTTTATTTTTTATTTTTTTTCTTCAAGTATTGTATAGCTAGAGAAATGAAATAATAAGAATTTCTTTCATGAAAATTTTGATACAATGTGTTTATATTTTTTTATTGTTGTGCATACAATATGATTATATTCGAAAATTGTGATTTCAGTTAATTTCTTTCATGAAAAAAGGTGCAGATTGGATGGGATATTTACACCAAAGAGGATGTTATTTCTTCTAACTTTGTCACATTTGGAAATCTCCTATATTGGTTCAAATCCAAAACATGAGGTAAGGTATATATTCGTAAACTGCTACTTTTGTGGTGAACATGAAAACGACAATGTTTTTTAACTTCCAAATCTCTTGACGGCGACTTCTCTGCTTTCTAGGTGTGTGTTTCTTATGTCCGGTTTAGCCAAAGATGAAAGGGAGTAAGAAACAAAGGTATATAGACGACTATTCTTCATTCTATTCTTATAGAGGTAGCTAAGAGCATACATTCTGTTATAGGTTGTAGATTTTTAGGATTTGTATATACATTCTAATAATTTAAACTTCCATCTTTCTGCTTCTCCATACATTAATTCCCTTTGTATTTGAGTCACAACTATTTTCTTCAAGCCTGTACTTTATTAATTTATATTATTAATTACACAAACTTCATAAGATTATATTTCACATGTACACACAGGACCACATCAATCTGTTAGCCTGCTGCATATGATTTCTGATTTCAGTGGCATAATTGTAAGTAAAAGGCTTGATATGTTTATGGAAGTGTGTTCGATTGCTATAGTGTTAAATGAAATTTCATTGTAGTATTTATAATACTTTTAAGTTTGTCTCTGATTCATAAGTGATTACTAAAAAACCTACTTCATTGCAGAATACCTAGGTCGAGCAGAGAAAACAAGTGATGTTATCAAAAGAGGCGGAAGGAACATGCTGAAAATCACCATCCTATATGAAAGGTACAACTGCCAGGCCTCTGAAGTCTTGAACAACAAAAATACTAAAAACTAAAAAATTATTTTGCAATGCATCTTTTAGAAGTAATATTATGGGAACAAAGCGCATTCTCAAAACGCGTGGATCTACCAGATGACGTTTTGTTAAATCAGGTTTTATAACCTTCAAATGTATGTTGCCTAGACTTGACTTAACAAAGGAAATTGGATCATATAGAAAACAATGGTCATATTTAACTACTTTCAATAGCAGGAAGAGACTCAAATTATGGATGATGATGGTAAATTATTAATTTGTCAGTCACTAAGAGGCAAGAAATTTTTATTGCGCATTAAATTTTTTTTATGTATTCTAAGGGTCTCTTTTACTTCTAAGAAAAGTGATATTAGTTCTTTTTGCCTTATATCTTTACTTACCAGGGCTGTTCGGCTGATTAGAATTAAAATTATTATCGGTCTCTTCTTCTTATAAGTGTATGGTTTTGCCTATGTAGCTGCAGAATCTTCAACCTAAAAGACCAAACTTTGACTCCATAGAAAATGGTAAGCATGTCGACATAGTTGATAGACACCCATCCTGAATTGTTGGTAGAGTGTTATTTATCATAGTAAAGCCTCTCACTTTTTAAACTATCATGCACTACTGATATTAATCAACTTGGATAGTTGTATATACCTGGATTGATTGTTATTATAATCTTCACTAATAATTATTTTGTTATTGTTTGTGGCTCTTGATTGTGCAGAATTTTGCTGTTGCTAGGAATTGCTTTGTTGTGTTATGGGATAGGTATGTTAATTCAGGAGCATTTGCCCCTTATTCTTTTAGGCTTTTGTATCTATGTTATCTTCCTTTGTTCTGTCGTCAATTGATATTCCTCTTATTGTTGTGTTGCAGCTTTGTTGCGTGAACCTTTTCTTATCTAATCAAGTCATCGGTGGTTCATTTGCCTTCTATATGATGTGCAGAAAAACAAATAAATACCATATCAGAATTCCCCAGGTATTAACACCTACTACCTGTTGATACCAATGCTTAAGAAGTAAAGGTCTCACAATCTAACTCCTTAACAACAATACAGCAGAAAGAACCGATTGAGCAAAAAGGAAGAAAGAGAAGAAGGATTAGACACATGTCCATGGCCCATGGGAAAGAACTAAAGAACTTGATTTTAAATGGCATGAGGCAACATTGAAAACTCTCTGTATAGCATGATGAAAGGAGGTTTGTGTCTTTTACATTATGTTTTCCTTATAATTGTTGTATTTGGATCATTGTTGAGGACATTTTGTATCGTTAAATGTTAATTGTTGTCTTCGTTGTTTCAGTTTCGCTTTTTCTTATGGGTATTCCCGTTAGTTGAATTGTTTTTAAGTTTGTACTCATGTGTCCACATGTCATTTGAATTTGATGTAAATATGAGTCAAACTTTCTCACTCATTACTTTAATGTTCAAATGCTATGTAAGGTACAAACATTATGGTACTGAAGATAAGTTCTTTCTGTTTCTTTCTATCTTAAGTTTTAGCGTTGCTATATTTATACTTGGAGATCCAGTTTTCAGCGACTCATTTTTGATAAATACACATGTAAACTTATGCACTTGACAAATGAAAGTGCTAGATATCAATAACTTGGATAGTTTAAAGACAAGCAAACACACAGTTGTAAGCCCTCGATCAATATTTATATACACAGTTGTAAGCCCTCGATCAATAGATTCACTAAAGCAAACGACCCCGTAGCAACGCACGGATCGTTTTGCTCATATGATACAATATAAAAAGAGATTGGTATATGTGTTAAAATCCTCATAATTCTATATATATACAAAGGAGAAGTAAACTTATCATTGTGTGTCAATTTTGTCTTTTTCCTCTTTTTTTTTTTTTTAATTTAAACACTTCTTTTTTATTCAACTTCAAATAACGGTTACAACTTAACATAAAGTACAAGGGAGGCGGGCAACAAGCTGCGCTGCCAGCCCCTTTTTGAATAGCAAAGCCTAACCGAGTGAAAACCACATTCAAACCACTAGGAATCGCCACATTCCCATGCATAACCTTCTGGACCCTGCTCAAAGTTTCCACAGATAAGATACGTACTTGAAATATATTAATGGTAAGTGCAAATGAGAAGTATAAAAGTGAGTTGTTAAACGAAAATACATGCACATCTTCATATGGAAGTGATTCGATACGGAGAGTTTTATTCCAAACGACGTGTTGATTTTAAATATGTGATGTAATACAGCTATTATGTGCACTGATATGAACAATTAAACACCGAATATATGAAACGTAACAATTGGATTTATGGGAGATGCGTTTATACAAAAGTTATATAACATGGAATAAGAGGTTAATGAAATTTTTAAAATTGCCTAATACAGTTATTAACCTATATTTTCTTTATTTTATTCACTTTTTTTTATCTTCCCTGACTACCGCAGCAACGCGCGGTCGATCTCTAGTTACAAACATTCAACAAGTTTTGATCCAATATCAACGATTAAGCTTACTGTAGAGTTGAAGTTACTGTATTTTGTTAGAAGTGGAAGTACATGGATTTAAACTATTACATCAAGAGAAGAAATGGATGAGAATTCTAACTCTAAATATAGAACGTGAACGATTAGACATAACTTAGGTTTATTGTCAAGAATATCCAACTGATACTGCTAAGAACAGGGACAAGTGCAGCATCATCATTTGCATCATGAGGGAAGTGGAGATTACTATTAAAATCAAATGGAAGTTATAATTGTTCCCTCAGAAAACGTTTTATAAATTCTTCTTGACAATTTCTAAATTTTCCTTTACTGCAGAAAAACATTTTCTTGAATGTTGGCAATTTGATACTTTCCAAAGGTTAATAGTAATACATCCTTGTCAACTAGTCGACATCATCTGATTTGTCGGCTAATAGTTCCTCGTTAAGGTCCAAACCATACGCATCCCTGTCACCAATTCTCTCATCAAGAGCAAATAAGGTTTTGGAGTAAACAATACCCTTCATGGTATCTTGTAGTGTATAATATGATCCTGTAACCAATGCCTTATTATTCTTTCTTTTTTGATTTTTCATTTCCTGTGGCATATCCACGGAGTATTTGACAAAAATGTATTTGAGAATAGCAGTATTCAGCATATGCAACCGCATCCACACATAGACCAATATCGCCCAACACCTGGACAGTAACTGTAGAAAGAACAAAAACAAAAAAAACACAAACTGTTTACACATGTTGAATCCAGGCATCCAAATCCTTTGGTAACCCAAAACCCATGACAATGAAAACCCTAAAAATTGATATGTAACCAGGCGAATCGATGACGAAAACCCAAAAGAAAACAAAAACGACATCTAAATATAAATAGTGTAATTTGAATAATATGAACCTCAAAGAGATTTATTCAATAATAAATCGATTCATACAATCCTATAGTACATATAGTGATCGCTGATCTTGAATTATGTTCACTTTGTGATTGATGAGTTTCAAATTACCGTTTAAAGCAACGTTATTAGCTACATCAGTGGAGTCATCAGATGGACTCACTATTTGGACAGGATCAATTTTATAGTGTTCAGATACACACTTCAACCCAGGCCAACAATTTAAATTAAAAATGTTAAACCAATAAACCCTACATATGATTGAAGTTACCTGATTTGCGATGTTTAGTTTGAAACAGTATTAGTTATCCAAGAATCTTCAGTAAGTTCACTCCATGTTCCCCATCTCCATTTCAACCCAGGCCAACGAGCCATGCATTTAGACATGAAGCCTTTAGATACAGTACCAACAACACCACCATGGATGAGCAACGAGACCTCTGACAAGCCGACACATTGGTCCAACACACAAACAACAGATGCGAAAGTCAACGACGGGTCAACGAACTTCAAATACGCATGAATTTTTTTCAATCCTTTACCCCCATCAGGAATCCCCCAACCTTCTGTGTTCAAACATGCTTCTAAATCCAACCAAGCAACCGAATTAATACGTAAAGAAGTCACATTTGGGAAAACCGCAAACACCTTCCCTAGGGTAAACTCAGCGACTGTTAGTGCCTTGTGTTCCGAATACAGTGTCAGATCTTCTACTGTTTTTGTGATTGGAAATTGTGAAAGGAATGAGCCAATATAATAAGAAGTGAGCCTAAGAGTTCTCAAATTTTCAAACTCGTTGAGGAATAATGCACTTTCAAGATAGTGAAGGAACCTAATGTTAAGACGAAAGTGAGATAACATGGGAGCTTCAATACGAATTGGAGCGGGGGGGACATATAAAATACGAAGCGTGATGAGGTTGGGGCCTGGGGGCGATTAGAGTCAAAGATGGTGTATTATGATCATATACATCCCAATGAAAGGTTTTGAGGTGGAGAAGGTGGATCTTAGGATCTTTAAGCCCATAATTATGTAGCAAGTTAAGAACTTGAAGATTAGGGAAACACCTATTCAACTCGTTCAAGTGTTGGTCCTCTAATCTTGTGAATGAAAGTGTCAAACTTGTTAGCATTGGCATCGGATTCATATTGTGCATAGAAAGCCATGCACACCTCAACTCTAAGTTAACAAGATTATGACCTGCATCAATCCAATCAAACATAAACAAAACAGAATTAATGCTCAATTTAAGCCCCCAAAACATATTAGAATGTTGCCGGTAAATCATGTTCTGATTAATTAATCAATTTATAAGACCTTATGAACTTAGAAAGTATAGTTTATATATCTCTAATTCTCTAGGACAATTTCCACCTTCTAGCAGTTAAAATTCATATCGATCAGAATATGAACAAATAATGAACTTACAATAAGCAGAAATCAGCGGCAATACATTCGATTTAAGGATCGATGCACGATGACTAGAGAAATCAAGTATTGAAAGCGATTTCAGCGACACCGAAACCCTAGGCAGCCACTCTTTAGCAACATCCCCGTCGGTGATGGAGAAATCATCATCGCGCGATCCGCGCGGAATATTAATGAGGTAAACGATGAGGCTCTCAAGGTCGATGAACACCGATTCAACCGTTTCAAGTTTCGAAATAAGATCCAGAAAAACCGTCTTCAAAGGCTTGATGCGTGGAGAAGCTGGAACCTTTTCGTACCATTCTGGTGAGCAACGGAGATTAATTGATCGGAGGGCTGGAAATACGGCATCGAATTCCTTGGAAGCGACTCGGCATCGAGCTACGTCAGCTGAGTCGTCGAGTCGACTCAGAATTTGGAGAAGAAGAGAGTGAGGGAGTTTGTCCATGGTTAATGGGAGTTGAATTTGGTCGGCGATGATGACCTAGAATCCAGAACTGGGGGATGGAACTATGGAAACGTGAGTACGTGACAGCTGATGCTTTTGTGATAAATATCTGTTTTTGGCATATATTGATTTTATTTGTTTTAAACTTTAATTACACAAATGGTCCCGGGGTTGTGGTTTAGGGAGAAGAGCATTCATGGGAATGGTAGGTTTTTCATAAATCTGGAAATGTAGTCCTTAATATTAATTTTTTAGGGACATTAGATCATGTGGTTTTTAATTTTTACAACGGAAAAATAGCAAAATAACTATCTTGATCATTTTTTTTTTCTCATAATAGCCCTTTCATCTTTTTTTATTAAAATAACCTCTTAACTACGTTCATCAACGACCTTAGTTACAAACATGAGTTACAACAAAAACACATGAGTTCTAACTAAATCAAACTCATATACAAACACCCAATAGATGAATAGTGAAGTGAAGAATTTACCCCTGGCAGAGAATAGTTTACAAGTCTTTGATGCAACTCCTTCCTTCAAAGTCTACTTAGTAGTAAGAATGTACATTTTCTTCCTTTTGTGTGTTATACACGATTACACGGTGAAGAATGCTCTGGCCATACCTCTTGCACATCGATTTGCAACCCATATATTTGGCTTTCTCTCTCTCTCTGTTTGATATCTCTACTTAGATTTGCATCAGATTTGTTTGTGTGCTTAATCTTCTACGAAACGAAGGATTTTTTTGTTGGTACTACACTCTAAAGGTTAGCATTTTTCTTTGTTTATGTTTGGCGTGTGTATTTTTTGTTTGATTTCTTCTCCACCGCCTTCGAACTAGACCTTTCTTACGCTTCTCCCATTATTGTCTATCCTACCCACATTAGCAAGTGTATATAATTTTTCTTTTCAGTGGTAGATTCTTTGTTCTTTCAACTTTTTGTTAGGGTTTTAGTTTCTCGATGTCGGAAGTGTTTTTTTAGATACCTTATAACGTATCTTCATATGTGAGCAACTATTGGGTATTTTTTTTGTGACATTCGCCAGTAAAACAAGCAAAAAATGTGAATATATAATGCATATATGTATGTTCTTCTTTTTGTTTTCTTGATGATGATTGTGGTTCGGAAGATTTAGGATTTGTTAGAACTTATACTAATTATGTGTTTGTTATCTACAAGTTGCATATTAGCGCGCGTTGCACGCGATGTGCTTTTTTGAATTACGCGTTATCTCGGCTTATGAGCGCGGCGTTGCTGTGACAGTGCTTATTATCTTGCGTTGCGAGCAATTGCCTATTAGTAAAGTAACAACTAATAAACCCGAACATATGTAATAAACATCATTTACATAACTAAACTGCAAATCTATATACAATCAATCTTCTCTAGCATCCTTATTCTCTTTCTTCTACACTTTTGAACCAAATCACTCCACCTACACTATACTAATCCAAGTAAGGCAATTTAAGATTAAATTTGATATCAAATTTGTGTCTATGTAACCATGTCATTAGATTGATGCAGCCTGTAAGCCAATTTCTCTTTGCTGTTAATTAACCCTTTGATGTTAATCAAAACGTTTTAGAGAAACTTTTAAAAATCATGTAACATCCCAAAACCCGTATTGATTAAATATGATTATTTTAAGATACGTGGGAACTTTCGGGTGAAGTATGTTTTAAATGGTTTCCCGATATAGATTAATTTGCATTTTAGTTAGTTACTAGTTCTATAAGTGACTAATAGAAAATGTGATGAAAGATGAGGGTGTTATGTGGAAGATACAAATAAATGTCTAAAAATTGAAAAAGGGCTATTAAGAGGGGGGAAGTATGTAAATATTTGATTAAAATAAAAAGTCTAGTTTTCTCCATGGAGGAGAAAACGCAGACGTGAAAGGGAGCAAAGGGGAGTTAGGGTTTTGATCAAGAACAAGGAATGAAGCTCAAGTGGAGTGAAATTGAAGAGGGGTTTGCGAAATTGGAAGTCTTAGAACACTTTCTCCTTGAATTTCTTCATATATTTCGTGAACATGGTGCTAGGTATGTTCCTTCTTCTAAGTTGGTCATGAATGTATTCTCTTAATTTGTTAAGCCAAAGTATGAAGCTTGTTGTAGAAGCATTCTAGATGTTAATGGAGCATAAATCTAAGGTTGCATTCACTTCTTTTTATGACTAATAGTGGGGGATGAAAAAAAAAAGATGGGTTTAACCCACTTCTTGAATTCGATGTATGTCTAAAGGGAGGGGTTAGGTTTGCTAAATTAGACCCTAAGTATGTTTGATGATATGGAATAGATTGTTAATTTTGCTTGGAGTTATGATTAGTCACATAAGTATGTAAAGAAAGGGTAAATTGGTATGATGAACATGTATGCGAATGATTAAGTGGGTTCATGCACACCAAGTGTTTGTGAAAATGCTTAAAAGAATTGGTGAACTAGAAAGTAAGTAAGTATGATCAAATTGTTAAGTGGGGTAGTACTTGAGTGTTATGGTTGGTCATATTGTTAATTACCAATCTAAATAATCAAGTAATTATAGGTGAAAGTGACGGGAGCTCAAGCCATCAAGGAATGCTAAATTTGAAGATTCGAGGTAACATTTAAGTGTGTTCACTTTTGTTGCAAAGTACGCATGTAGTATAGTTATTTTGTAGCATGGATAACTATCCAAAATGGAATAGAATTAGATGATAAAATGGTTGTGTATGGCAAAGAAGGATGATATGTGGTTGTATAGTTTTGACCCGCAAGGGTTAGTTAAGCATAAGAATGGAAAAGTAAGTAAGCATGGTCGGGTAGAATGTTAAGCGGGGGGTTTATGACCCAATTAACTTTTTAGGGGTAAGATAGTTTTAGACTTGATGTTGGCCACAACCTCAAGTAGTAAGTAAAAAAAAATGAATGTTTTATGACCCGTTTGGGGTTATGTAGATAAATCAAAGTGTGTGTTTCTAAAGAATGATTATGACCCGTTTGGGTTAGGATGACTAACACCAAAGAGCGTTATACAAAGTGTGTTTTAAAAACCCATTTGGGTTAAAGTTGAATAAATCCAAGTGTGCTCATGTAAAGTATGTTTTATGACCCATTTGGGTAAGATGATTAAACCAAAATGTGTTTATATAAAGAATGGTTTATGACCCGTTGTGTAAGATAGATAACCCAAAATGCGTTTATGTAAAGAATGTTTTTATGACCCGGTTGGGTAATATGGATAAAACGAAGTGTGTTAGATAAAGTATGTTTATAACCCGTTCGGGGTATGAGTGATAAATTAAAGTATGCTTATATGAAACTTATGTTTATAACCCGTTCGGGGTAAGATTGATAAATGAAAGTATGTGTTTATATGGAAATAAATTTATTGACCCGTTTGGGTAAGAATGCGACCCGTTTGGGTAAGAATGTATATAAAGACCCGTTCGGATAAGAATGTAGTAAAGACCCGTATGGGTAAGAATGTATATAAAGACCCGTATGGGTAAGAATGTATATAAAGACCCGTTTGGGTAAGAACGTAGTAACTAACCCGTTTGGGTAAAAACGTATAAAAAGACCCGTTTGGGAAAAAAACGTATAAAAAGACACGTTTTGGTAAGAATGTATATAACGACCCGTTTGGGTAAGAATGTATATAAAGACCCGTTTGGGTAAGAATGCATATAAAGACCTGTTTGGGTAAGAACGTAGTAAATAACCCGTTTGGGTAAAAATGTATAAGAAGACCCATTTGGGTAAGTATGTAGATAAAGACTCGTTTGAGTAAGAATGTGTATAACGACCCGTTTGGGCAAGAATGTATTTAAAGACCCGCTTGGGTAAGAATGTAATTAATGACCCGTTTGGGTAAGATGGTAGTTAAATGACTAAACAAGAGCGAACCTTCGGGAATGTAGTATTTATACTTGCTATAATCCCAAACGTGCACCTTTAGGTGAAAAGTGAGCTTGATGTAATTAATATTACGTTAAGAAGAATGATAAGTTAGAAAGAATGTATATGAACCCATGGAATGTATTGTAGAATATAATTTCTCCATTCAATATTATTCATATGATTGTAATGGAGAAATAGTATGGTATAATAGAAAGGGGAAAGTGGTAGAAGTAACAAATGAGCAATTTGATTACTCGTAAAAAAAAAGGGTGAAACGGGTTAACGGGTTGGAAATTTTTTTGTAAAGTGAACCCCAAACGTTTGATCCTTATAAATGGAAAAAAAAAATACTTAGTTGCTTGATTATGTTCTTAGTTAAAGTATGGCCAAAGAGGGTGGAAGTGAATGGGACTTTTGCAGCACAAACTGAAAATGCCCAAAATATGACTAAGTAAGGAAAACTGGTAAAAACAGTCATGATCCCTGGAAATTCACTTCCAAGCGTATCGCTTGGAAGTGATGAAGATGCAAGCGATACGGGGCCACTCAAGTGGACGAATTTGGTGGTTTGATAAAAGGCAAAGTGAAACTTGTATCACTTATGAATTTGCCATTAATACTAATGTGTTACTGGTATTGGTGGCAGGTACTTATTAGGACGCGGGTCAAGATCGAGCCGAGGCTAGAAGAACCGAACACCGCTACATGGTCATTTATAAACTCGCCAGTTAACGGAGTTTATATACGTTGCAACTCTGATTTAGTGAGATCCAAACTATGATTTGGAAATAATTTATATATTTTGTTGATTACGTGGTAAAAGAAGAAAAAAAATATGGGGCCGTTTTTCTAAAACATGTATTTCCGCATTTAAAGAGGATGGGTGTTACAAATCATTAATCATGCCCTTCATAAATATGAAAATTAGACTCTTGACTGGTCTGTTTTGAAAATAATTCAACAAACAATTCTGCATTTTGACAACTCATAATGTTCCATTTTACAGAAAATGAAGAGGGAACTACATGTAACTTCAGCGTCATTTACTTGGCAATGAACTCTAAAAAAATTTGATTTATGGTAATGATTAAAATATGAAAATATTTAGATTAAAATTTTTATATTTGAATATTAATATATAGAACTATGAGGTGATCCATCACTGATCATTGAACACCTACATACTACTCTTGATCTAAAAATGTGGAAGATAATTTAACCTTTCAAAAACTTTGTATGCGATGGTAGGATGTGATATTTTTTACCTGCAGTTGAGGTATTTCTCATTTTCTATGGTTTGCGTTTTTTTCCTTTTCGATTGTTTTTTTTAGGGTTTGGATTTCTGTGTTCATCTTCCATGTACGCACAACAACTGATTCAAGAAAGATATGTATCATAGTTTCATGTAAAAACTTGCATTAAACCCTTTCAAGTATTCATTTACCAAGTGAGCCTCGAACAATATCCTCTGGAGTTAGGCATCTTTTGCAATCCATTTTTGGCATGTGAAAGCACTAAATCAGCCCCTTCAACCGGATCTTTGGCATCAAGAGTGGTTGGCCTCCCGTATTCTGGTGTAAGAACATTAAGCAGGTATGCATAAGCTTCCCCATCCTACACAATGTAACAAATGACGTTTTGATCCAATTGTCAAAGCTACTCATTAGTCATGAAAATAGCAACACATCTTAGGCAAAATCGAACACTGATTATCTTCCTTCATATAAACCTCTAAATTAATCACACCTTTACATGGACAATCATATTATACAATCTAGCTGTCAGATCTAGTCACAAACTGAAACGTATTTAAATGAAATAATCTTCTCGTTTGATATTGACAGAACCATATAAAGGGGAGAGTAAAACAAACCACCTAACCTCACGAATTACCTTCTGGTCGGAAATTGACAAAACCATATAAATCCTAATTCCTAAGAGTGTCGTAGAGGGTGTCCTATGTACCTTCTCACCGGAAAAATCCAGTGTCCTCCGGAAACTGGTTGTACTGGGTGAAATCATGCGGCCACTTTCTCCCAGTCTTTCTCTCCTTTTGCCTCTGCCGCAGCTTCCAATGATGCTTTCATTTACTGCAACGAATATTAGCGTCAATTAACATGCCCAAATAGAGAGATGAAACTCAATCATACCTTTAAATATCATAGAAATCAAGTACTGATCTTGAACACTCAAGCACCTAAAAAACAACATAGAAAAGAGTATTTTGATATAAAGAACATCGTATTCATAAGCAAGCTCCAAGAGCAGAGAAATTCAAACCCTAAAAGAAAATGAGAAATTTAGTGTCGGATCAGACCATTGGAGACACCTTTGGAGACGCATCATTCAGTCTTCATCAACCAAAGTTAATACTGTTCGCCGGCTACGATGAATCTGGGTGGTGAAGCTGCCCACGACGGCACACCGGCGAACACAACCGGGGTCTCATTTAACTACGTAAGCAAAGCGAACAGGACGAACATGACTTCAAATGAGATTCTGGATTCCAACTCTTCCTTCAATCCGATCAACTTCCATTTGCTTCTTTCTTTAAACACAACCATGGTTGTGTAATGGAAGATGTAACGGAACCCTAAAAAAATCCTTTAGATGGAGATAGAAGAAAGGATTTGATGGGATTTGGATTGTGTAAGATCTGGGTTTGATAAAGGAAGAAGGTACGGAGGAAATAAGTAGATAAAACAAATAAGTTGTAAGTGATGCAAAGGGAGTGGTACATCCTAAAACAAATTAAGCTTTGGCACTTGTACATGATGCATAAAATATACAAGCTCAACGCTTGTACAATTCAAACCAAGAATTGTACATTGTGCAGCCCAACATGTATAAGCAAACCCAAGTATGCTTTAGGAGGTTGCACAATAGGTTAGTTGGGTTGTAAATTTAACTTCTAATTGTTTGTATGTTAAATATGACAGGTTGTATCCATCCTCACCAATGAATAATAGGTATTTGCAATTGGTCTAAAATACTTCTATATGTATTTTTTGTGATTTTCTAGCACCATTTATGAGATGTGTAAATTGCTTCTTGCTGGTTGTTGGATGTGTTGGTGTATCATATGTTGAAAAATGTTAATCCGAGGATAAATAAATCATTTTTGTACTGATGCAGAAATGTAAACAAGGTAGCAATAGTTTTGCATTCCTTTGTCCTGCTATTCATGAACTTGACCATTTGTTTTTTTTTTTTAGTTTTTGTGCTTTTGTGCATTTTGATTTTGTAGTGGTTGTTTTGCAGCAAATGTCTTTCAGTGATATCTAAACCCAAAGATATATTGGCAATGCCAATTGTAAACTAAAGATTTGTGAATTTGGTCTTGTAGGACTTGCTTTTCTAGAAATTCATTCACACAATTATGTTGCAGCCAAATGGTATAGGGCTCCACAGTTGTGTGAAACTGTGGATCGTTTACTACAACCTTTTTCGCTTAAGTTTAGTCAGGTTTAGTGATAATATTAAATCATTAATAGCAAAATATTATAACTCTATAGAAGAAAGGCTTGAAAAGGGTACTGGCACGGCCGCCCCAATGGGCCAAGCTAGGGAAGCAAGGGCTTTGGGCCCCTAAAATTTTAAGGCCTTCAATTTGAAAATCTAGTCCAAAACGAGTGCATATAAATTATGTGTTGGAAAAGAAAACAAAACTTGTCTATTAGTACAACTGGCTAGACTGTTTACGCGCATCATGTCTTCTAGGCTGCTTGGGTTCTTAGCCCATTATCACCGTAATCTATACTTTCTTTTTATCTAATTGATTAAATTCTCTGTTATCATATATTAAATAAACCTATCTAGATGTTCAACTGGCTAAACTGTTTACGTGCATCATGTCTCCTAGGCTGCTCGGGTTCTTAACCCATTATCATCGTTTTCTATACTTTTTTTTTTATCTAATTGATTAAATTCTCTATTATTATATATTAAATAATTTGTTCCTGAATACGTTATCGAAAGTAGTTCTGTCATAGATTCACATTGGTTATTGGTTATTTCCTATTTTTTCTTTTTGTTTTCACAAACCCAATTTCTAATCATATCCTTCACATAGTTTTCCTTCAAAATCCACTAAGCACTTTTTTTATTCACTATATACCTTTTCTATTTTTTTTCCCCATATTTCTCTAACAATAAATTATTTTACGTAATTATGTTTATTATACGATAATTTTTAATTTAAAATCAAAAGTTATGAATTTGGATTATTGGAAAAATTCAAAAGAAAAGTAAGATTTAAAGACCCCTATTTTAAATTGTGTTTGAGGCCTCCAAAAAGTTTGAGCTGGCCTTAGGAACTAGCAAACTAAGTAATCAAGATTTGCTAAAGTGTAGGGATTAAAACATAGTGTTTTTTTTTTCTTTGCACCCTAGCTTGAATTGTTTTTTACATAATATTGGGGTTAATGTGTTTTGAAATTTGAATTATCTTGAATTTTAGATTGCAAAGAGTTCGTGGACATATTTTCAAAAAGTGCGCCCTCTCTAGCCCACTAGTTGCATTACAAAGTAATCGTGAAAAAAAAAAAACAATACGCTTTCATTTCATAGAGAGAGAGAGAGTTGAGAAGACGCCTGTCATGGATGGACTCCCCCAGCCCCTGCTTCTTCAAATACTGAGTCGACTCGATAAGTCAGCCGACGTTGCTCGCTGCCGAGTCGCTTATAAGGCATTCGACGCCGTGTTTCCAGGCCTTCGATCAATTAACCTTCGATGGTCCAATTGGGCTTCCATCAATCGTCGTAGTTTCATGACGGTTTTACTCAATCTTATTTCGAAACTGGAAATTGTTGAATCGATTCGTATCGATATTGTGGGTAAGCCGATCCCGGACGATGGTTCCTACCGCTTGAACGAGGATTTTGTGGTGGAGTGGCTCTCTAGGGTTTCCGGATCCTTAAAATCTCTCTCAATTTACGATCTCGATTTTCAGTTTCCAAGGAATCTTTTATTCCTCATTTCTGACTCTTGTAAGTCCCTTTAAATTATTATTACTATTATTTATGCAGAAATTGTTAGTGTCTGTTGTTTCCCAACAATTAGGGCTTAAAATAGTTAAGCATTCTTATTCTGTCTGTATCACTGTATGTATCTATCTATGTATGTAATATGTATTCTTTCTTTGATTTGATTTGATTGATGAATGATGATGCAGGTCACAATCTTGTTAACTTACAACTGAGGGATGTATGGTTGTGTGTGGGCAATTTGAATCACATGCCAAAGCTAACAAGTTTGACACTTGAAGATTTGTATTTGGAAGATGAACATCTAAACGAGATGAACAAGTGTTTCCCTAATCTTCAAGTTCTTAAATTGTCTGGTGTTGGAGGGCTTCAACATCCTATGATTCACTTTCTTAACCTCAAAATCTTCTTTTGGCAGGATTTTTTAAAAGGGCTGCCATCTTTGACTCTAATCACCCCCAACCTCATCACACTCAAATTTGTGTGCGACAATCCTCCTCCGGTTTATATCGAAGCACCCATGCTATCTCACTTTCACCTTAATGCCTATAGTAATGCAGATACATTCTTCATGGTCAAAAAGTTTGAAAACTTGAAAACAATTTGGCTCAGGGCTTTTCACATTGGCGTCTTGCTTTCAATATTCCCTATCACAGAAACAGTAGAAACTCTAACATTGGATTCGGAACCTCACCCATCAAGAGAATTTAGAGATTCAGAATTCACCTTAGGGAAGGTGCTTGCAGTTTTCCCGAATGTGACTTCAATGCGTATCAATTTGGGTGCTTGGTTGGAATTAGAAGCTTGGTTGGACCGAAAAAGTTGTAAAAAGAGAAAAAAAGCAAAAACAACTTGTCAATTCAGGAGGGAGGGATTGAAATTGAAAAGTATTTGTGTGGATTTGAAGTTAGTTGACCCGTCAGTGACTTTCTCAGCCGTTGCCTGTGTGTTGGACCAATGTGCCGGCTTGTCAAACTTCTCGTTGATCATCAACAGCGATGTTACTAGTCCTGTATTTGAAAGTTTCAGGTCCAAGTGCATGGCTCGTTGGCCTGGGTTGGAGTGGAGATGGGGAATACGGACTAAGTATACAAAATTTTCTTGGATAACCGAAGGTTCTTCAGTTTAACATCACAAATCATCTAAGAAAGCAGCACTTATGATGAGGTAAGATCGATCATATTGATATAGATGCAGGCTTTAGCATTTTTAGATTTTGAATTTACGTTTTAGGATAATGTGTTATTTTTTTTTAAATAAGATGGATGGATGAGGTGGTATCTTATATGTGATATTAGACTCCTGCTGTATTGCATTATTATAATTATCATGTTTAAATGCTGAATATTTCATAACTAAATAGCTCTAAAATGGGTACATTCGAAGTGCATGTCGAAATATGTTGGGTTGAGTTCATAAATCAATTATTTTGTTTCCTTTTATAAATAAATAATGTGTTAAGTATGATGACAAAAGCTGTTTCATTAAAATAATCATGCAACTTGTTTTGTGATTACAAAGCTATGTTAATTAAATGATATCAGGCATATGATATCACAACCCATTAGGCTGTGATGGGAAGAAAGGATTCCAAATCTTGTGAGTATTTGTTACCAGTTGACCCACTATTGACTTAATTATGTGTTGGTTGTGTGTTAAACTAATGCAACAAGTTGTGACTTATGAGATGACACCTCATTGCTCATTGAAGAGTTTCATGTCTATGTGCATGGGTCAATGGTCTAGACTCTAGACTACAAATTTTTATACTACTCGTAGAGAACTTAATGTTAACATGGTTTGTTTATATTGTCCAGGGTGTCAGGTTGATTATCTAGGATCTTGGGGGAAAAGTGTAAAATTGCTAAGCTGAAGGATTAAATGACGGTATTTAGAATGTTTAGATTTTCAGTTAATGTTATAGGCGTGTGTGGTATTATGAATTATGACAGATGGATGAAGTTGTATTAGTTCTGCTGTATTATCTTATGGCTCTAAATATTAGAATTATGAGCATTATCACTATCATGTATTTTAAATGCAGTATTTTCATATGAAGATTTGAAAATTATTGTACTATGATACTTATCTAACCAAGCATTCAGGGACTCTACCTTTGACTTTGATTCTGGTCACTAACTGCTCTAATATACGCTCTGTATTGTAGAATCTTCTTTTATATATATTTTGCAGTTTATATACAGGATTCTGAGAATCAAGACTTCTGTTTGGAAGTCTCAAATCGCAAACGATGAATGCGTAAATAGGAGGTCTTCTCGACTATTGAGTGATAATATGAAGTTAGTTGGTGGGTGGCCGTCTCAGGTACATCATTATAGAAGTGAAAGAGACCCGGATTTTGAAAGAAAAAAAAACACCTTTCTCTAGTGAAATGCATCTAATGTGAGTCATAAAGGCTTGAGTTTGATTTGCTGAAACTTGCAGGTCATCTGCTTATCGATGATAAGGTGCTGCTGACAAGTCTAACTTCTAAAATGGTTACTGATTGTTAGTTGTCAGATCCGCTGCAAGACGTTCAGCTGCAATGACAAGAAGTCAACTCCATCAAGGACTAGAAGAAATATTGTAAGTATATTGTTTAATATTGGCTTCTCATATTCACCATTCTGATCATAACACTAAATAGGTATGTATCAGGACTTATGTAAATGTGTAAAAAACATAGTATGGATAAGCATGGTAGGAGAGTGTAAGCTAACCTCTTTTTTAAGTTTTTTTTTTATCTTACTTGATCAGTTGCTCACCTCCATCATTTTTGTACAGATGTAATTAAAAACATAGTATGATGGTTTGTTTGCAAACTTGACTCCAAGTCTGATGGTTTTGTTTTTACTTTTTTGTCCTTTCCTCCCACCAGATATGCACATATTCTATTTAGTCCTTTCCTCCCATCCAAAATCTCCCAAGCTTGTGGGCATTAAGGCCTAAGAGCAAAGTGAGATAATATAGGAGCTTCGATATGACTAAATAAAAGCATTGGGGTGGTGTGATAGGGAGATACATGGTGTAGTGCTGTCTGTGATGTTGACTTGTTTTTTATTAGTTTAAACAAAAAAATACATGTAATTATTTGATTGGAGGAAAACCCACACCTTTCTCCCCTCCACGCCATGCAGATTTCCAAGGGAATTACCACGCCAAACCAAAAACGCCACATGGGGATGGTTATCACGCCGTAAAGGTGGCGTGATACCCCCTTCACGCCAACTTAACGCAACATGCCAAATGCCCTTAGGCTTCAAGTTCTCTATCCCCATTCTCTTAGCAACATGCTATTGGCTTAATATTTTGAAGCTTAAGGCTTCAAAACTAACCATACCCGTCGCCGGTTCTTCTTCCCTTGCTCAATAATTTTATTTTTCGTATCTGCTATTCCGCTACGAACTTGTCATCTCTCTCTGTTTCGGTAGGGTTTCTTTTTAATTTGACATGGTCTGTCCCCCTCTCTCTTTCTTTTCATTAGTAATTACCACTATGGATACGAGTGTTATAAATCTAAATAATGGTTTTGAATGTTAGACCGAACCTAAGTTTGAAAATTTTATTGATATTATTTGCTTGAATTGAGCCGATGAGTAAAAATCATACATTGTCATAATCACATTACTCGCAGACAAAACAATTGGCATTGAATAACGATGAAACCGGCTTAGAACACTCCAAAACCCTTGAGATTCGTTGGGATGCCACGCACTATTTTTGGATCACCTAGTAACAATCGAATAAAAATCCTTTTTTTTATACATTGTCATAATCACTTCTCGTTGAAAAAGACAAAAGGTATAAAATAGTGTTTAGATAGGTATTTCCCGAGGAAACATAGAACATAGTTTAAAAATAAATAATAAAAAACAGTGGAGTTGTTTTTTAGATAACTTCTCATTGATAAAGACACAGAGAACATGTTTAGATACACAGAGAACATGTTTTGCTTATTTTATAAAACATACTTTTAATCTATTAGTTTAGTCAGATCTTAAAAAAAATTGGATTTCTCTAACGTTCTTGAAAATATTGTTTAGATTCCGATTAAAGAAGTTAGAAAGAAAAAACCTAATTAAGTGCACTATGGCCTTGTAGCTTAATGGTATTATTGATTGTTTCTTACAAAAATAATGTGAGTTTAAATTCGTACAAACAAGTGTACGCTGATCAAGTATTAGGAGTATATGAAATGGATACTTGTAAAATGATGAATTATTGTAACTATAATATTAAACTAGGGTTTTTGTCCTCAGCGGCTCAGCCTATTCTACAACTTTTTTCCCAACAAATACATCATTCTCCAATTATCATCAGTGGTGACACAGGAATCTCTTAAAGATTTCATTTTCATTTTACTGAATCCTTCAAGCATACATTTATGGCATTTTCATCCATTCAAAAGAACTTCAAGTATGATGTGTTTTTAAGTTTCAGGGGTGAAGACACCCGTAAGAACTTTGTTGATCATCTCTATCATGCTCTTAAGCAGAGAGGCATCAACACTTACAAAGATGATGAAGAAATCAAGAAAGGGAAAAGGATCACTGATGAGCTCATCAGATCCATTGAAGACTCCAAATTTTACATCATTGTTTTCTCCAAAAACTATGCATCTTCATCGTGGTGCTTAGACGAGCTCGTCAAGATTATGGAATGTCAGAACATGATCGAGCATACTGCTTACCCGCTCTTCTATGACGTGGAACCCACCGAAGTCCGCAAACAAAGTGGAGCAGTTGGAGATGCATTTGCTGAACATGTAAATGAAGAGGCTGCTGGGAGATGGAGAGATGCTTTGAAAGAAGCTGCAGATCTGGCTGGGCGGGAGCTTAAGAACACCTTTGATGGGTAATTCTGCTAACATATCTATGTTATATTTTTAAGGCTTATTGAATTTAAATAATCCCAAGTTTCATCCATTGGCCGGCAATAATCTCAAATCACGAAATGTTTACTAATGAGCTCAACTTTTAACCTATTTTCCTACAACGATTCCTGACTAAGAGAAACTTAGTGACGTTAGTTTTTTTTTATGAAACTTGTGATTATGGTCGGCCAATTGATGAAACTTGGGATTATTTCCGGCCAATTGATGAAACTTGGGATTATTTTAATCCAATGTTTCATAAAAAAAATAACGTCGTTAAGTTTTTGTTAGTCAAGAATCGTAATAAGTTAAAAGTTGGGCTGGATAGTAAACATTTCGTGATTTGGAATTATTGTTGGCCAATTGATAAAACTTGGGATTATTTAAATCCAATAAGCCTATTTTTAATTTTATTTCTTTTAATTTAAGTATAAAAGGGACATCCCATGGTATCTCAATTTTCATATTATATATATTTTTTCATCCCATGTAACATGAGCATATCCGGAACCCCGAAGTTACTATTTTATACATAATTGTATGTAATTATAGATTATTTGAGGTTAATCGTTCATGTGGGATATGATTTTGAGTAATCTAATTGAATCTTCTTTGAAAACAGACATGAAGCTAAATTTATCCAAAAAGTTGTTGAAGATATCTCACTAGAGCTACATTTCATTGATTTGAGCATTCATGAAAAATTAGTAGGCATGGAGACACGCGTAAAAGATGTCGTTACATCTTTAGAAACTGATATTAATGATGTTCGGATGATAGGGATCAAAGGGATAGGAGGGGGTGGTAAGACAACTTTGGCTAGAGTTGTATTTGATCGGATATCCATTATGTTCGAAGGTTCAAGTTTTATTGAGGATGTCAGAGAAAATTCAAAAGGTTCCATGGGTGGTTTGAAGTCGTTGAAAAAACAAATACTTTCAGATGTATTACATGATCGAGACATCGCCATAAAAGGTGTTTCTGACTTTAAAAAGATGATGTGTGCTAGAAAGGTTCTTGTTGTTCTAGATGATGTGGACCACATAAACCAGCTTGAGGCATTAGCCGGTGAGCTTAACTGGTTTAAGCCAGGAAGTCGAATTATCATTACCACAAGAGACGAGCAGGTTTTGGTAGCACATGGAGTGCCGAAGAACTTGATTCTCAATGTCAATCTGTTATCACCTGGCGAAGCAACTTTCCTATTCAATAACTATGCATTTGGGCGTGCGATACCAAATCAACGTTACGAAATGCTATCAAACCAAGTTGTATGTTATGCTGGCGGTCTTCCCTTAACGATCAAAGTTTTGGGTTCATTTCTAAGTGGTAAAGATGAGCTTGAATGGACAGATGCATTAGAAAGACTAAAAACTATCCCTTTGAAGGAAACTCTAGAAATATTGGAATTAAGCTATGAGAGTTTAGAAAAGGAGTACAAGGAAATATTCCTAGATGTTGCATGCATACTTAAAGGTTGGGACAAAGAAGAAGCAATGAGAGCGCTTGAATGCCGTGGATTTCATGCTAGGATTGGTTTAAAAGTTCTTGAGCTAAAATCTCTTATAACTGTATCTGAGAGTGGGCGTTTGGGTATGCATGACCATATAGAAGAATTGGGTAAGAATATTATTCGTAGATTGCACCCCGAAGATCCTTCTAGGCATAGCCGGTTGTGGAATCATGATGAAATTGAAGATATATTGGTTGAAGATAAGGTAAGGTTCATGTTTATTTGTAATTAATTGTAAGGTGGAGAAAACTAGCACATACTTATTTTTTATGACACAAGATTCATGTATCTACTTGTTTTTTAATTACAGGGTACCGAAGAAACAAGGTGTATAAAATTGCGGTGGGTCGATCCAGTTATTTTCATGAAAGGTCTTCGAAAAATGGAGGAACTTAGGTTTCTTGATGTGATTTATTTCTACAATATCGACTACCGTGATATTGGTGAAGATAGCCTATACCTACCAAACCGCTTACAATATTTACGTTGGGATGGTTACCCATTTAAATATTTACCCAACAATTTTCAAGCATATAATCTTGTTGGCCTTACAATGCATTTTGGAAATATCGATCAGCTTTGGAAGGTGGGAGAAAGAAAGGTACAATTTTATTAATAAATTTTCTTTAAATGATTCTTTATAATGTTATAATATATCTATTGGTTTGTTGTTACAGTGAACTCTATTTCATTCCTTTTTTTGGTTTATGATAGGTTCTAAAGAAGCTCAGGTTCATTGACCTGTTTTCATGTAAGTTGAGATCCTTAGACATTGGGCTGATGCCGAATCTCGAGAGGTTAAATCTTGTCTCGTGTTATACATTGGTAGAGTTTCACACAACTGTTAAAAATTCTAACCTCAAATACCTTAACATCTCTAAATCTCCCTTGAGGACCTTGGATCTTGAGTGGGCTCAGAACCTCGATACATTAAAAGTTGACCAAGAATCTATGAATTGTATGACACAACTGTGCATGCCTGTTAAAAGTCTAAAGCTTAAACACCTCACTATCCATTGTTCTAATTTGAACACCCTTAACATCATGCGGTTTGTGAATCTTGAGACATTAGATCTTGAATGTAATGGTTTTGTAGAACTTCACTTCCCCATTGAAAAGCTCAAACGTCTCCGGCTCATACGTTCTAGCATGAAAACCATTAACCTTTCGGGAACTCGGAATCTCGAGGCTTTGGATCTTACAAGTTGTAAGGATTTACTAGAGCTTCAAATGCCCCTTGAAAGTCCTGAGCTCAAAACAATTGGACTTACTTGTTCTAAGTTGAGAACCCTTAACCTTACTGGGGCTCATAATCTAAAGGTTTTGGATCTTAAACAATGTGAGGATTTGGTAGAACTTCAAATGCCCATTGAAAATCCTAAGGTTAAAATCATTAATATTCGTTGTTCAAAGTTAAGAACCCTTAACCTTACCAGGTGTTGGAATCTCGAGAGCTTAGAGCTTGAACAATGTGAGGATTTGGTGGAACTTCAAATGCCCATTGAAAGTCATGAGCTCAAAAGCATTAACATTCGTTGTTTTAAGCTGAGAACACTTAAACTTATGGGATCTCGGAATCTTGAGCGGTTAGATCTTGTACAATGTGAGGATTTGGTAGAACTTCACATACCCAATGAAAGTCCAAATCTCAAAGCCATTAACATTCCTTGTTCTAAGTTGAGAATCCTTAACCTTACTGGGTCTAGGAATCTTGAGCGGTTAGATATTAGACAATGTGAGGATTTGGTAGAACTTCACATGCCTATCGAAAGTCCTAATCTCAAAGCCATTATCATTCCTTGTTCTAAGTTGAGAACCCTTAACCTTAAGGGGTGTCAGAATCTCGAGCGGATATATCTTGAGCAATGTGAGATGTTAGTAGATCTTCACATGCCTATTGAAAGTCCCGAGCTCAAATGCATTTACATTAGTTATTCAAAGTTGAGAACCCTTAACCTTACCGGGTCTTGGAATCTCGAGCGGTTGGATCTTGAACAATGTAAGGATTTGGTAGAACTTCAAATGCCCATTAAAAGTCCTCTGCTCAAAAGCATTAGCATTCGTTGTTCGAAGTTGAGTACATTTAACATGGGGCGATCTCCATATCTTGAGTGCTTATATCTTCATGACTGTTTTAATTTGGTAGAAATTCACGTTCTCGTTGGATATCTAAGTGGTTCCGTCAGGTTCAAACCTTTTTTGGTTAACCAAGGGCTTCCTATGGTTGGTTCTTTTGATGATTTGCATCTAATTGCGAGGTCCTTAGCTATATGCTCATTACACCCTGACAATAATTTACCCAAGTTCCATTTTGAATGTATTTATAAGGAACTTCTACTCTCATCGACCAGAAATCTTGCGGAGCTTATTACTAATTTCGGCTTCTGTGCTTGCTCAAACCTTGCGAGTTTATCAAGAATTATTTGTGGTTTACAACATCTAAGAAAGCTCACACTCGAAGGTGATATTCCAGAGGTGCCCAAGGAGCTTGACAAGTTAGAATGTCTACAGGAGCTAACTTTGTTGTCAACAAACATTGAACATCTTCCGGATAGTATTTGTATGTTGAAGCATCTTAAACTTCTCAGGCTTAAATCTTGTTGGTTTCTCAAGCAGTTACCTGAGGATCTTGGCAGATTAGAGTGTTTAGAGGAGCTGTACTTAACGGACTGTACATCCTTACGAGATATTCCAAATAGCATCTGTGAGATGAAACTTCTAGTATGTTTCCATCTCACAAATTGTATTCTAGTTGAGAGACTGCCAAAGGGAATAGGACGTTTAAAATGTTTGAAAGAGTTGAATATACAAGGTACAGGGATAAGCGATATTCCAGAGAGCATCTTTGAATTGGAAGATCTGCGATTCATTCTCTAGGTGGAGCTTGAGTCGTATGGTTTAACATCTGTGTTGCAAGACTCAAACCACAGGTGCTTTCTCATTATACTATTAATGGTTTTACTTTGATTGCTTATTAGTGTTTCAGCTAATATTTTGGTTGCATTTTGGCAGTGCACCGAACCAGAGGATCATGCCTCAGTGGTTTGGTTTTGGGCCAATCGACGGATCATCTCCAAGCCCTACCTACAATTGATGAAAGCTGATTCAAAGGCTCAACGTGTTTTTCTTTTTTCAACATCAATGTAGGATTCTCGGAGAAGTATGATTGAAAGTATGATTGTATGATCAAGGTACGATACTATGATTCCCCAACTTGGAAGATGTCCAAAATAGCCAATTTAAAATGTGAAGTTTGATAAGTTAATTCGTGGAGTTGAGTTAGCATAGTTGACTTCTTAGGGATTTGGGAAGTCATACTGTGTTCTTGATGAGAAAGAGTGGATAGTGATACAAGGTTGTATAATATCATATAGTAGTTTTAATTTACATAATTATGCTTAGTTAAGAATTAACTTCAAATTTATGTGATGGATGCAGGCCATGGTTTAGGTGTAACAATTTTATCACCGCGACCCGTGTGTTCTCTGAAGGGCTAATTATGACAAGATTCGGAGACTAGAAACAACAGAGTCAAGCATAGCATAGAAGAGGATAGCAGACTTGAAGAATTAAGGATTGTGCCGTAGATTTTTGGCATTTCATCGAACATATTGGGGTAATCAACCATGCATCTAAAACATAGGGTTCACTCCTGCTTTTAGAAAGAGAACAAATTTTGTGGTAATTTATAAGGAAGTTCTAGCAATATCAGGAAGTATTTGTGGTTCACAACGTTTAAGTTTTGAATTCAGTTAAATTATATGAAGAATATGTGTTTAGATAAAAAACCAAAGAAGACGGCCATTCAAAGCAAAGGTCAACCAAGGATACAGTAATATTGATGGACAACAGGCATTTCACACACAAAAAAAAAAAGAACACATTTTTCATTGGTAAAAAAATTTTGGGTCTGTTTTTTGAACAAGAAATTGTCAGATAGTCTTTGTTTTTTATGCTTCTGGTACTTCAAAAGGTCAAATTAGTTAGTCAATAAAAAGGCTTGCTGGATTGCTATTTCAACTATTTTGTTGCAGGCTGGCGGTACATTGAACCATGGATCGCACCTCAATTAAATGATCATCTCCAAAACCTACCTCCAAATGAACGAATCCGACTCGAAGGTTCAACATGTTATTTTCCAACATTAATGTATGATTCTCGCATAAGCTCCGAGTATGATTTTGTAGTCAAGGTATGATTCCGCACTTGGAAAGTGTACTTAATTATATTGAATAAAAAATTAGAATGTGTAATTTAATATGTTAATTCATGGAGCTGACAAATTAACATAGTTAACTTCTTTAAAAACTCAAGTCAATCTGTGTTCTTGATGGAGAGGAGTGGATTTTAATACGAGGTTAAGTCTGAATATGATTATGTTGAGTTAAGTTCTCTAATGGATGTAAGATCATAATCACCTTTTGATTTACGTATATATGCTTAAGAATTTACTCCAAAGTTTTGTAATGGATGTTTGATATATATGCTGTTCACTTTTGGCTGCAGAGTGAAGAATGCAGAATGTAGAAAAGATATGTCATGAATGGCTCCTGATGACAAGATTCTTGAGACGTATTAGAAATATCAAAGTAAAGGCAAGCATAAAAGTGAACAGCATATCAAAACATTGCTGGAATATAGCTTCCTTGAGGTAATACATCAAATAGCTGATGTCTGCAATAATCCTAATTAAACGGATTGTGTGGGCGGGTGAAAAAAGTCAATTCTTTTTGGAATTTCATCGAACATATGGAGTAAACAAATATCTAAATTAAGGGGATTTGAACTAAGTAGCCGGTCAAACGTTGTAAAAAAAAATCGGCAATAGGAATTTGCGTGACTCTCGTGCTCAAATTCTTGAGTTTTGATTTTGAACATGAAACTTTTCCCTAACTTTCTCGATCTCAAGTAGCCCTGTTTCGACTGTAAAAAGGTCAAGCTACAGAGATTTTTATTGATTTTGATTTTTGCAAAACATTTAGACATACATAGAGTTGTTTATATGATAGGCAAATATTGGATTATGGTTGGTGACATAGTTACATAATTCGCCCAGGAAGCCATGTATTTCGTATTGGTACGTTTTGTACCAAAACGAATTTTGTACCAAAACGAATTCGATTGCGTACCAATTCGATCGGGTACGGCGTACCAATTCCAGTTCAGTTCGCGTTTGCAATCGTCGAATTCATGATTCGATTTATCAGGTACGGCGAATCGATTTCTAAAATTCGCTGAAAATTCGATTCCGTAGGAGCGAACCAGTAGGGTACGAATTCGCCAAAATACGTATTTGTGCTGGAGTAGACGAATTGGAGGGAATATGTATTTAATAATTGCGTTTTGGGCTGCAGTAGACTAATTGGAGGGAAGGCGTATGTATTAATTGTGTTTTAGGAGGGAATACGTGTGTATTAATTGTGTTTTAGGAGGGAATACGCATGTATTAATGACGTTTTAGGAGGGAATACATATGTATTTCTAGAATTTTAGGAGGGAATACGTATTTATGGAATGTGTATTGGAGGGAAATCATCTTTACTGAACTTGTATGATTGGAGGCTTAATCGCACACAATTCCATCACTACCTCTTCAAAACTTTTTCTTATTCTTAATATCTAAAATGGCTTTTGGCAAAAAAAGCAATACTCAAGGAGATGACAGTGAGGCTGAGACATATATAAGTGAGACACACGATCAATATGTTGACCTTAATGATGAGGTAATTGAGGTTCAACAAACTGCAACATCTAGTCGAGGTCAAGCTGCAGAAAAAAAGAAGCAAGAGAAAGATGCTGCTAAGCCACTACTTGATGAAGTAACCTTCCATGGTGCTGGTAAACATCACTTCTTTTATCCTTAAGTTTTATAGAATAGGACAATCTTTATTCTTGCAATCATTGTAATTCTAATATGAGACTATGAGAGTTTTAATTTATAATAAAACAAAAATTATTAGAGGCAGAAGCTAATATTCATTTGGATATGTTTCTAATTCATACTTCTGAACTCTTAAAATTGTAATAGGAAAAAGCAAGAATGCTGGAGGCTGTAAACAGTGGACTTGCAACCACTGTAAGAATAACTTTACCAGCACTTACACCAGAATTCATGCCCACTTTTTTGGGGCTGATGCGGGGAAGATAGCGGGGATTAAAAGATGCACAGCTATTCTTAGAGATCGAGCATTGTTTGAAAAGTTGTCAACGAAGGTAAGAGAAGCGGAAAGTTGTGGTGTTTCCAAGAGTTTGAAGAATTCGGTTTTCTCCAAAAGTGCAGCTTCAAAGAAAGGCATTGTATATTTTGCAGTTTATATATAGGATTCTGAGAATGAAGACATCTGTTTGGAAGTCTCAAATCCCAAACGGTGAATGCGTAAATAGGAGGTCTTCGACTATTGAGTGATAACATGAAGTTAGTTGGTGGGTGGCCAACTCAGGTAGATCATTATAGAAGTGAAAGAGACCCGGATTTTGAAAAAAAAAAATTCACCTTTCTTTAGTGAAATGCATCCAATGTGAGTCATAAAAGGCTTGAGTTTGATTTGCTGAAACTTGCAAGTCATCTGCTTATCGATGATTAGGTGCTGCTGACAAGTCTGTATAAGTCTAACATCTAAAATGGTTACTGATTGTTGGTTGTCAGATCCGCTGCAAGAAGTTCAGCTGCAATGACAATAAGTCAACTCCATCAAGGACTAGAAGAAATATTGTAAGTATTTTGTTTGATATTGGTTTCTCATATTCACCATTCTCACCGTAACTGGACTTTAGATCCACAAGACCACAACCCACTTCACATTTAATCAAGGTTGTCAACTCAATATTGTTGTTATCCAATAACACTTTCCCAATTATAAATAGGTATGTATCAAGACTTACTAAATGTGTAAAAAACATAGTATGGATAAGCATAGTAGGAGGGTGTAAGCTCACCTTTATTTTATTATTATTATTACTTTTTATCTTGGTCAGTTGCTCACCTCCATCATTTTTGTACATCATTCTTGTACAGATGTAATTAAGAATAAACCACATTTGTAAGAATGAGCAAACTTGACTCCTGGTATGATGGTTTGTTTGCAAACTTGACTACAAGTATGATGGTTTTGTTTTTACTTTTAGTCCTTTCCTCCCATCAGATATGCACAAATTCGTTTTAGTCCTTTCCTCCCATCCAAAATTTCCCAAGCTTGTGGGCATTAAAGGCCTAAGAGCAAAATGAGATAATATAGGAGCTTCGATATGGATTGCAACAGGATTGAAACATTCAGTTTCTTATTGTGTTGAGGCTGGGAGTGATTAGACTTAGACTGACTGTCTCCAACGCAATGGAGTGGAAAAGAAAAAGAAAAAAAAAGCTATGGACGCTCACCGTGAAGGACAGGGAAGGACGAACAGCCGACAGACATCCCCCCCCTCCCCAGTCCCCACCCCCCACCCCACACACCCAACGCCGCATTTGGGACGGACGACGCCACGTGGGACGGACGAACACCCCCTAAATGTGTGCGTTGGAGGCAGTCTTAAAAGTCAAAGATGGTCGATTATAAATTCAAGTCCTTTTAACACATACCATGTTAAGAACTTGAATGTTAGGGAAACATTTATTCAACTCATGAAGATGTTCATTTTCTAATCTTATAAATTCAAGTGTCAAACTTGTTAAGAACTTGAAAATTTAGAGCATTTTAACATACCATGTTAAAAACTTGAAGATTAGGGAAATATTTATTCAACTCATGAAGATGTTTGTTTTCCAATCTTATGAATAAAACTTGAAGATTAGGGAAACATTTATTCAACTCATGAAGATGTTTGTTTTTCAATCTTATAAATGCAAGTGTCAAACTTGTTAGCATAGGCATTTTGATTCATATTGTGCCTAGACAAGCACACATACTTTGCTTTAAGTTAATAAGATTATGAATAAAAAAGAGTCGCTGGCAACATGACAAAAAAAAAAAAAAAAAATTAACGATTAATTGAAAATATTTTCAAAATCATTTATTATTACCTTTATTATTATCTAATTGGTACTTACATTCTTTAAATACATCAATAATTGAAAATATTTTCAAAATCATTTATTATTACTATTATTATTATTTGACGATTTTGATGAATCATAGTGCTTGGTATAAGTTTTAATCGGTTATTTGATTAGCTTCTCCATGTTGGTAAACACACACCGATTCATCAATTCTCAAATTCAATATAAGAACTTGAAACCCTACACCTAGCAAGTTAGCTTCATGATATGATGTACCATTTCAGGGGGCATTAAACATTGATTGATCAAAGGCATGCAGGGTGAGATTGATAAATATCTTCGTCCATCGATCCGTTACAACTAATGAAAAGATACTAGCCTATAATATATAGTATCACATAAACTATAACCATTAAACCCTGCATCAATATAATATGACCGAACTAATGGCCTCATCACAAACGTGTTTCCGTAGATGACTTGTGGTATTTAGTTAGATATATCATCAGTTGTCCAAGAATCTTCCTTACCTTCACTCCATGTTCCCCAATCCCCATCTCCACTTCAACCCGGGCCAACAAGCCATGCATTTAGATATGAAGCCTTTCGATACAATACCAACAACATCTCCATCGATGAGCAACGAGACCTCTGACAAGCTGACACATTGGTCCAACACACAAGCAACAAATGGAAAAGTCAAAGACGGGTCAACTAACTTAAAATACGCATGAATTTTTTTAAGTCCTTTCCTCCCATCAAAAATATCCCGACCGTCCGAGTTCAAACAAGTTTCTAAATCCAACCAAGTAATATGTAAAGAAGTCACGTTTGGGAAAAATGCAAACACATTCCCCAGGGTAAATTTTGAATCTTTGGCGAACGAATACAATGTTAGATTTTCTACGGTTTGTGTGATTGGGAATTTTGAAAGGAGAGAGCCGATATGATAAGAGTCGAGCCAAAGTGTTCTCATATTTTCAAACTTTTTGAAGAACAATGCACCTTCAAGAAACTGAAGGAGCCTAATGTTAAGGTAAAAGTGACATATCATGGGAGCTTGAACATGAATTGCAAAGGCAGTGATATCGAAATGTTCAATTTTAAGTTTAATGAAGTTGGGGGTGATCAGAGTCAAAGATGATTCATGATCATATAGAGCCCAATGGCAGGTTTTGAGGTTGAGATGGTGGATCTTAGGATTTTTAATTCCTTGAACATGCATCAGTTTAAGAACTTGAAGATTAGGGAAACACTTATTGAAGTCGTTAAGGTGTCCATCTTCTAATCTTATGAATGCAAGTGCTAAACTTGTTAGTATTGGCATTGTATTCATATTGTGCATGAACAGCCGCACATACTTTAACCTTAAATTAAGAAGATTATGACCTGCATCAATCAAAGCAAAACGATTAACACAATGTAGCAACATGACTAGAATATAAACATGAATCTGCATAAATAATTAACTTACAATACGCATGTAGAATTTAGGCTGTATGCATGTAGAGGGTGTTATGTTAGGATGAATGAACCAACACGTGAAGTCATGTTAAAATGCTTACCTTGTTGGATGTACCCATATGTGGTTATGTACTATGTTGGATCCATGTTAATGGATGATTATATGCTTGGTATTGGTCATGATAAGTCCTATCTTGATTAGTGACTTAATAGGCTTTCAAGGTGACCGAGAGGATACCAAGGCAAAGCAAGTGGTGATAGTTCAAGCTCGCAAGGTAACACACTACTATTGGTATTATGCACATGTATGTTTATGCATAACCTTCAATTGAGAGTTTGATAGAACTCACTATGGTAATAATAGTTAACGTAATGAAATGGTTGTAGAAACCATAGGAGGAAGTTTGTGTTACATTGGATAAATTGATTCAAAGGAATCATGGAAAGCAAAAGGTTAGTACTTGACTATGAATGGTTCATAAGAATCAAAAAATTAGTTAAACATGACCTAATGGTGAAAATGATTTTAGAATTAAAGCCTGATGAGAGGTTAAAAAGTCTATTTTATTTATATTAATCATCCCCTAATCACAACATGTTGAATATAAAAGATATATTATTTTAATCAGTTGTTGCGAATAATGTGTTGGAACGATAATAAACTAAAAGAGTGTAATTAACTCAATTTTAAAAGGACTGATTTACGAAATTATCATTTCAAGCATGAAAGGTTTAAATTAGCTTTGTTTTAAAGTTGATCCAATTCTCCTATTTTGTTTGTGATTTCACGCAGATGTGAGGAAAGGAGCATTAAATGGATTAAATGGATGAGAGTTATTATACCAATTAATATCAGGAAAGGAGCAATAAATGGATTAAATGGATGAGAGTTATTATATCAATTAATATCATCATTATGGAGCCAGCTAATGAAAAGAAATAGTTTTTTTGACCGGTCAACAAAATGATATTATTAACGTAAGAGTACCAAGTTGGTAGCAAAAAGAAAAAAACTACTCAATGTTGAAACAACTCCAATCTCGCCTTCATTTTAATGAAAAGAAATCGTAATGAGAAAAAAAAAAGCAATTTGATGAAAGTCACGAGCTGGTCATGTGCCCTCAATTTAATTATTTTGGCATAGTTTGAACGTGAAAAAGGGAGCAGATCGAAATTGTTAATTCGCAAGATCGGGCGTTACGCCCAAAGCAATCTCAACATTAGGGCGTTAAGCCTGAAGTTACCTAATTTTATAAAAAGGGAGACGCAACTCTCTCTCACCTCAGACCTCAGACCTCCTCTCTTGCTGCTCGATCAAACATTTGTTATTGCATGGTTTTAATCCTTCTTATGTTGACACACAGTTTGTCTTCTTAATTATAGAAACTCTTATTCATCGCGATCTCTTGCCGTGTTTGCTTTCAATCACGAATTTCTCTGCAACTTAATACACTCTCAATGGCATCATCTACGTCTTCTGCTTCTTCCATTCAAAATCAAAAGAGATTCAAGTATGATGTGTTTTTGAGTTTCCGGGGTGAAGAAACCCGCAAGAACTTTGTTGATCATCTCTATCATGCTCTTAAGCAGAGAGGCATCAACACTTACAAAGACGATGAAGAAATCAAGAAAGGGAAAAGGATCAGTGACGAGCTCCTCAGATCCATTGAAGACTCCAAATTTCACATCATTGTTTTCTCCAAGAACTATGCATCTTCATCGTGGTGCTTAGACGAGCTCCTCAAGATTATGGAATGCCAGAAGACGAACAGGCAGACTGTTTACCCGATCTTCTATGATGTGGAGCCCACCGAAGTCCGCAAACAAAGTGGGGCGGTTGGAGAAGCCTTTAGCCGACATGTAAATTTACATGAAGAACTTGATGGGAAATGGAGAGATGCTCTGAAACAAGCAGCAAGTGTGGCTGGGTGGGAGTTGAAGAACAACTTTGATGGGTACGTAAATGTAATTCATTTTTAGTCTTGTTTAACAGATTAAACATGAAGCATGTGATGACTAAATCTTGATAATTTTTAGTTTATTAGTTTGAAGTTTGTTTAGGTTAAGATAATCATTGTTATTCAGAAATTAGAATCAAGTTATTTGGTCTTATAAATAGGGGGTTAAGGGATTAAGGGTCTTTTGTTCTTTTAAACAATTCTTAGAGTTAATGGACCGTCTCCAAATTCTTGGTGTTTTCTTGTATTGATATTACGATTTTAGACCAACAACATGATTATATCACTATGTTATTCGTCACACCCCACCCTAAGGCTACCCGTAATGGATAAAGCCCCATAAGGCCCCGAATGGGGCATTATCCGCCATGTGGACGGTGACTGTACAATGGGCTTTATGGGGCTTTATGGTGTAGTGGATAATGCCCCCATAACGCCCCGCAATCATTTGATTTCTCCCCTCTCTCGGCGTTACCTGGCTAACGCCCGAGAAATTTTTTTCGTCCATAACGCCCCATAACGCCTAAGCGTAGTGGGGCGGGGCGTTATAAGGGGCGTTATGGGGCGTTATGGAGCCCAAAAACGCCCCATTACGAATAGCCTAATGGGATTAACGTGACCGATTGATACCAACTTATAAGTGGAAACAAACTTCTGTTTTATCTATAATTACCATCAAAATCCACAAATGATATTTTAACTTAGGTTTTTGAGTAACAATGGAAGATAATCTCTCTTTATGGAAGAACTATCCTCTTCATGACTAATAACTAATAGCTCTTTGGTACTTCTGATTTCAACCTAATAGGTCCATTAACTTTTGATTTCAAACCTTAATTTGCTTAAAAACCTTATAATAAATATAGAGTTTTTGGGTTGAAATAGCTTACCAAATATCAAAGATGAACTCTGATGGCGGGCTGCTAAAGGACAACCCAATTGGCCCATTAGGGTTATTTTTAATTATATTTTGTTTCTTGTTCTGCAAGTGTTCTATTCCTATTTAAACTCTTGATTATTGTCTTTTGAACTTGGTTAAGATTTTGATAATAAAGTTTCTTGCTTGGAGGGTTTATCCAAGGTTTCTAGGGCCGGCTTTGGCACTAGGGTTCTTTTCTTGACATAGATCAAGGTTTACTATCCATCACGCTATCAAGTGGCATCAGAGCCATGGATCGGAGGAACCACCGTGATCATCGACGTAGATTCGCCGCCGGAGGCAACGACGACTATCACCGTGACCCCCGAGATGTAGAGATTGAAAGGCTACAACAAAAGCTTCGAGATCTTGAACGAGATCTTGAGATCAAACGGCTCCGGCAAAGGATCCGAAATCTTGAACGCAAGCGGGAGATGCGCAACGTAAAAACCAAGTCGGATGCCCTCATCTTAGACGAAGGTAACGACGAGGAGGAGAATCCGTTTGTCCATCCCCAACCCCGGTTCCTTGAATCGATCTACGATGACGAATCTAGTCAAGATTGTTTATGGAAAGAAGAACCTAGATTCGATGAAGACGGGATGTTGCCCGACGTAGAAGAATGTTTGTTGGTGCAAGTGTTCCTTGGTTGGATTACTCTTCCGCCACCCGCGCAATACAAACCATCTGCACGATCCGCGCCGCCTATTTCCTTGCGCCCCGCTACCGCACCTTTCGTTCCCACCACTGCAACAACTCACACTCCGCCACAATCCGCGTATAATTCGATTGTTTATGGCGCAAGAGAACTTCGCATGTGGGATGGAAGTCTAGGTACGAAGAACTGTGCTAATTCTTTTGCAATTTCTATATGCATCGGCAGATTGAAATCTCCTATAATAGAGGAGTTTCAAAATATTGGGACTGCAACTTGGAATCCCTTAAAACATAAGGTGGAAAGTTCTCAAAATATGAATTTTAATTATTTCATGATTACCATCTCAGGAGGCTTTCAAATCTTTGTGATATCCTTCAAATGTAGGTTCCTAATTAAAATTTTGAGATATCCAATCAATTTGGCATTTTTATATATGAAGAATATACTAAATTTGCGGTTTCAAATTTTGGAGATTCCTTTCAAAATTAACGAGGATCTCTTTGATATTCTCAAGACTCGAGGACGAGTCTTTTTCAAAGAGAGGGAGAAGGGGAAGGAGGCGGGACGACCCGGTAACCCGATAGACCCGGGACCCGCCGGTCCAAATGGTATGTGCTTAAAGCCGTCTGAGACAACTCGTAACGTTCCGTTTGATCCCGGGGGTCCTGATCCAACAATGAAACTCGAGGACGAGTTTTTCGAAGAGAGGGAGAATGATGGCGGGCTGCTAAAGGACAACCCAATTGGCCCATTAGGGTTATTTTTAATTATATTTTGTTTCTTGTTCTGCAAGTGTTCTATTCCTATTTAAACTCTTGATTATTGTCTTTTGAACTTGGTTAAGATTTTGATAATAAAGTTTCTTGCTTGGAGGGTTTATCCAAGGTTTCTAGGGCCGGCTTTGGCACTAGGGTTCTTTTCTTGACATAGATCAAGGTTTACTATCCATCACGCTATCAAACTCAATCTTTGAAGAGTAATCACCTATTCCTGCTGTTATTCTTCATTCCAGCTAACAAACACATCCACATGCACCACTGATTTTATGTTTTGTACGCTCAAATGCAAATGGCGTCATATAACACAGAGAGATTGTTTTTGATACTTTGTTTCATAGAGGCTAAAGCAAGGCATATAAGAACTGGTTGTCGACTTATAGGTGGTAGAAATATTTGATGTAAGTATTAGTCGATATATATTTACACAATATACTTTCAGTAAGTTGATTTGCAGAAATACGTGTATGAATGACCTGATACGTATTTAAAACCGAATGCGTGCACTTTCATTTTGAACGACCTCAAGCCCCTTTTGCCTTTTTAACTCGAACAAAGGTTCATTGTGCCTTTTTAAGCTGGAACAATGATTCAAGTTATTTAACACGTCTTCAAGTTGGGTGTCACATTGTTACTTTACATTTGAGATTAATTGTTCATCTTGGAATTTAAGTAATCTAATTGAATTTTCTTGAAAACACAGGCATCAAGCTAAATTTATCCAAAAAATTGTTGAAGAAATCTCACTAGAGCTACGTTTCAGTAATCTGAGCAGTAATCTGAGCGTTGATGGAAAATTAATAGGCATGGAGACACGTGTAAAACATGTAGTTTCATCCTTAGAAACTGATATTGATGATGTTCGATTTATAGGGATCAAGGGGATGGGAGGGATTGGGAAGACAACTTTGGCGGGAGCTGTTTTTGATCAAATATCCTTTTTGTTTGAAGGTTCAAGCTTTGTTAAGAATGTTAGGGAAACTTCCGAACGCTCAGGGTGGGGTTTGAAGTCGTTGCAAAAACAAATACTTTCAGATATATTAAATGATCCAAACATCAACGTAAAAGGTGATTCTGACTTCAAAAGGATGTTGTGTGGTAGAAAGGTTCTTGTTGTTCTAGATGATGTGGACCATATAAACCAGCTTGAAGCATTAGCTGGTGAGCTTAACTGGTTTAAACCAGGAAGTCGAATTATCATTACGACAAGAGATGAACAAGTGTTGTTGGCACATGGAGTGCCAAAGAACTTGATTCTCGGTATCAATCTGTTATCAGAAGAGGAAGCAACCTGCCTCTTCAAGAAGTATGCATTTGGGAGAGAGATACCAAATCATGCTTATAGCATGCTTCCAAACCAAGTTCTACGTTATGCTGCTGGTCTTCCCTTAACTATCAAAGTTTTAGGTTCGCTTCTACGAGGTAAAGATGAGCCAGAATGGACATCTGCATTAGAAAGACTAAAATCAGTTCCTTTGATGGAAACTCTGAATATATTGGAATTAAGTTATGATAGTTTAGAAGAAGAACACAAGAAAATATTCCTAGATGTTGCATGCATACTAAAAGGTTGGGACAAAGAAGAAGCAATCAGAGTGCTTGAATGCCTTGGACGCTATGCTAGGATTGGTTTAAGAGTTCTTGAGCTAAAATCTCTTATAACTGTAAATCCGAGTGGGCGTTTGGGTATGCATGACCATATAGAAGAAATGGGTAAGAATATTGTTCGTCGCTTGCACCCCGACAATCCTTCTAGACATAGCCGATTATGGAATCAAGATGAAATTGAAGATATATTAGTTGAAGATAAGGTAAAGTTCACGCTTCTTTGTAAGGTTTTGAAAACTAACACATATTTATTTGTAATAACACAAGGTTCATGTATCTGCGTGTTTTTTTTTAATTATAGGGTACTGAAGAAACTTTATGTATAAAATTATTTCGGAATCGATTTTTTGTCTTGAAAGGTCTTCGAAAAATGAAGGAGCTTAGATTTATTGATGTGATAAGTGAAAGCATAACCCGCCACAAACATCGGTGTCGTTTTGACACCCGATTCCTCTACTGCAATGATGCTGATCTCGAGCAAATTGATATTGGTGAAGATAGCCTACACCTACCAAATAGTTTACAATATTTACGTTGGGATGGTTACCCTTTTACATGTCTACCCCAAAATTTTCAAGCAAACAATCTTGTGGGCATCAAAATGCAGTTTAGCAATATCAATCAACTTTTGCGAGTTGGAGAAAGAAAGGTAGCATTAGTATTATTAAAGTTTTTTTTTTTTTTTTTTTTTTTTTTGCATGATTCTGTATAATACTATTTGCCTATAGGTTTGTCATTACAATGAATTCATCTTTTTTTTCTTATGATAGATACTAAAGAAGCTCAGGTTCATCGACATGTCTCATTGTAAGGCGTTGAGATCCTTGGACATTGGGCTGTTTCCGAATCTCGAGAGATTAAGTCTTGAAGTGTGTTATGATCTGAAAGAATTTCACATACCAGTTAACAATTCTAACCTCAGGTATCTTAAACTCTATGGGTGTGGGTTGAGGATCTTGGATCTTGAGCAGGCACATAATCTCAATACATTAGAAGTTAAAGACCATATTTGTTTGGCAGAGCTTCGCATGCCTGTTGAAAGTCTAAAGCTCAAACACATCACCCTCCATTCTTCTATGTTGAAAACCCTTAATATTACGCGGTATCAGAATCTTGAGACATTAGATCTAGAATGTTATGATTTGGTAGAACTTCACTTACCTGTTGAAAAGCTCAAAAGTCTTTCGCTTCTATGTCCCGAGATGAAAACCCTAAACCTTACGCGGAACCGGAATCTCGAGGCGTTACATCTTTTAGATTGTAAGGATTTGCTGCAACTTCACATGCCCATTGAAAGTCCTGCACTCAAAACCATTGAAGTTAGTTGTTCTAACTTGGAAGACCTTAATCTTACAGCGTCTAGGAATCTCGAGAGTTTAGTTCTTAAACAATGTGTGGAATTGCTAGAACTTTACATGCCCATTGAAAGTCCTACGCTCAAATCCATTAACATTAGCTGCTCTAAGTTAAAAACCCTTAACCTTACAGGGACTCAGAATCTCGAGAGCTTAGATCTTGAACAATGTAAGGATTTGGAAGAACTTCACATGCCCATTGAAAGTCCTATGCTCAAAACCATCAACATTCATTGTTTAAAGTTGAGATCCCTTAACCTTACAAGGTATCGGGATCTCGAGAGTTTAGATCTTGGACAATGTTCGCATTTGGTAGAACTTCACATGCCCATTGAAAGTCCTGAGCTCAAAACGATTAACACTTGTTATTCTAAGTTGAAATCCCTTAACCTTGAAAGGTGTCGGAATCTTGTGAGGTTAGATCTTGGTCAATGTAAAGATTTGGTAGAACTTCACATGCCCATTGAAAGTCCTAACCTCAAAACCTTTAACATCTGTCATTCTAAGTTGAGAACCCTTTACCTTGGTTTGTCTCCTTGTCTTGAGCACTTAGATCTTCATGATTGTTTTACCTTGGAAGAAATTAACTGTCCCGTTGGATATCGAAGTGGTCATGTCACGCTCAAACCTTTTGTGGTTTACCGAGGATTACCCACGATTGGTTCTTTAGCCGAGTTACATCTAATTGTGAGGTCCTTAGGTAGATGCCTACTGCACCCTGAGCACTTAGATCTCCATTTTGAATGTATTTATAAGGACCTTTTACCCTCATCCACCGAGAATCTCAAGAAGCTTATTACTTTTGGTCTTCGTGCTTGCACAAACCTAGCGAGTTTTTCACAAAGAATTTGTGGTTTACAACATTTAAGAAAGCTTACACTCGAAGGTAGTATTTCAGAGGTGCCCAAGGAGCTTGACCAGTTAGAATGTCTAGAGGTGCTAACTTTGCTGTCAACAAAGATTGAACATCTTCCGAATAGCATTTGTATGTTGAAACATCTTAAGTTTCTCCGGCTTAAATCTTGTTGGTCTCTTAAGCAGTTACCTGACGATATTGGCAGATTAGAGTGTTTGGAGGAGCTGTACTTGACAGATTGTACATCTTTACGATATATTCCAAATAGCATCTGTGAGATAAAATGTCTAAAATATTTCTATCTCACAGATTGTCTTCTAGTTGTGAAACTGCCTAAGGAAATAGGACGGTTAAAATGTTTAAAAGAGTTAAATATACAAGGTACAGGCATAAGCGATATTCCAGAGAGCATATTTCAATTGGAAGATCTGCTATTCATTCTCTAGGTGAAGCTTGAGTCTTTTGGTTTAACATTTGTGTTGCAAAACTACAAAGACATGGCCTTCCGGTACATATAGCCATGGATAGCATAGGAGGCATCCACAACCCAGACTTTTATGTAGCAGGTATCTTCTCATTTTGCAAAACTTACTTTAATTGCTTGTTAGTGCTTCAACTATTGTTTTGGTTGCATTTTGGCAGGGCACTGATCATGCCTCAGTGGTTTGGTTTTGACTCATTCAAAGGCTCAATGTGTTTTCTCAACATCATCATATGATTTTTGGAAAAATAATTCAAAAGTATGATTGGGGTGATTGGGGGTGTTTGTGGGACTAATCTGCATGCACCATATGTAACATGGAAATTTGGATAGAAGAACAGGTTATCTGGGAGAACCTTGAACCTTTGTTTTATAAGATTACACACACACAATTTAGTTTAGTAATTGAATGGGTGCCATGAACCATTGTGATGGTTCACCTATGTCGCCAATTTAATTAATAATAACTAAAGATTATGAAACTTAGGATATAAATAATAATACAATTAAGTCTTGATTATATTCCAATATGTTTACATTGAAAAACCAAAGAAAACAGCCATTCAATGCAAGGTGAACCACAGATACAGTAATATTGATGTAAGATCATAATCATGTTTTGATTTAAATAAATAAGCTTAAGAATTCACTTCAAATTTATAGAGATGGATGTAGGTGATACTACTTTATTATTTTGTTTGTTTTCCACAGTTGGGCTGCAAGATGAAGAATGCAGAATCTGGAAAAGATTTGTCATGTTTAGGTGTAACAATTTTATCATCAATGCCCGTGTTACCTGAATGGCTCGTTATGACCCATCCATAGGTAAATTGCTCAAGATAACTCTAGTGTAAATGTTTGCAACTATTTGTAGGTGCTTTGATATATTTTCCCCTAATGAGCGCAAAAGATATTGAAAAAGTATAAAAGGAAAACTTTGCTGACAAGAAACTTATTTATAGCGAAAGGCGTGTCATTGGAAAATGTGCATTAACTCCAGAAGAAGTACCTCAAACTTCCTTTCCTTCTGTATTTTTCAGGTGGGTTTGATCTTACACGCATTGGGCTTCGATAATTCCACTCGAACATGCCTAGCAGCCGGTGAATTATTCAGTGGGGAACGGTTCATGAAGCCATTCAGGTCCATCTTTCCGCTGCTTGAAATCACAGCACTGTGGATTCATCTTATGAGCCAAAGGACAATACTCAGGGTTTAATCGGGTCGGCTGTTGATTACATGGTTTGTCTTTTATTTATCCGACATATTTATGCCGACATATGACGGGCCCAGCAACTTTCCCAATAACCCATTGGGCCACCGGCTCTATTCTTGATTCCGAACAGCAATCCGGCCCGATAGGAAAACTGATTGAACATGTGAGCTCTAGCAACTATTTTTTTTGATTGATGATAAATGTTATCTTTTCATACTTGCTCTTATAAACCTGTGAACTCATCAAACATGGAGCGACAAGATTCACAAGAACATTAAATAGGTGGGTGAGTGTAGTGTGAGTAGTGTTGAGATACCAATTCTGATTTGAGTTTATCTAGATTAAATATTAATATTTATTTTCTTCATATGAAAAATAATGATCTGTAAAGTATTTGAAATCTCAAGGGAAAAGTATGAGTGGAAGTGTGGAAGACATAGGGTATGTATTGATCTCCAAATAAATGATAAAATAAACGTCTTCGATCGGATCAAATATGAACCTTCATCGATTTTAATCAAGGAAACAAAACATATCGGAAAACAATTTGGCAATGTAACAAATGTAGGAATAATTAAGATCATTTTACGTGACACAGCAACATAATTCTCCTCGAACACAACCTTCAAAGGGTATACAAATTCCAACACTCTCCATCTTCTCGCATAACGCATTACAGTCTACTTCTTCGCAACATGATTCACACTGATATGTTCTTCCTGCTCCTATATATAGATGAAAAGTACATTATAATTAAACAAAAATTGCATAATAGGTACATGATGATAAGCTGAAACGTTACGTAATTTAGTTAACCTATATCAAAAGCATTAGTTGGAATATAGGATACAATTATAAGTAAAAGGAGAAGAGAAACAAATCTAACGGATGCCATCTTCAAGTCTTCCTTAATCAAATTTTGGTTTATAAATAGTAGATTTTATTGTTTATTAGTCTTTATTATTATTATTATAATGGGCGGCAAATACGAATTAAATTCCATGAAAACATCTGACCTATTCTTTCAAAATTTTATATTATTTCTGTATCTCACTTGGGATATTCGTCGGGGCGGAGTTTCTCTAGTTAAGAACAAACACATCACACTCCGAATCTCCAATTATTAATCACTGCTGAGTCGGTTTGTCTTCATACTATCAACTCTTAATTGTTTGTTTAATTTTTTTCAATCCGTTCCTTTAAATTTCTCTCAATCAATAAAGATTTCATTTGATTCATACATTAGTTGTTCAATGGCATCAGCTTCATCCGTTCAAAAGAGCTTTAAGTATGATGTGTTTTTAAGTTTCAGCGGTGAAGACACCCGAAAGAACTTTGTTGATCATCTCTATCATGCTCTTAAGCAGAGAGGCATCAACACTTACAAAGACGACGAAGAAATCAAGAGAGGGAAAAGGATCAGTGATGAGCTCATTAGATCCATTGAAGACTCCAAAATTCTCATTATTGTTTTCTCAAAAAACTATGCGTCTTCATCGTGGTGCTTAGATGAGCTCGTGAAGATTATGGAATGCCAGAAGACGAGTGAGCAAACTGCTTACCCCGTCTTCTATGACGTGGAACCTACAGAAGTCCGCAACCAAATTGGGGCGGTTGGGGAAGCCTTTATGAAACATGTAAATGAAGATGTTGCTAAGAGATGGCGAGATGCTCTGAAAGAAGCAGCGGGTCTGGCTGGGCGCGAGTTGAAGAACACATTCGGTGGGTACGTAATTCATTATCAACATGTTTCAACTTCATGAACACATGTTCACCAAAGTTGGAAATGCTTAAAAATAATGAAATAAAATTACAAAGATGTAAATGAGATTACAATTAAAATAGGAAAATAATAAATTAATTAAACTTAAAATGTGCGACTGAAAGATTAAAGAAAAGATTTTGAGAAGAATGTAAGAAATAGAAAAGAAGGTGTTGGCTAAGGATAGTGTTAGACTCAGCCCTTTATAATAAATTACGGATATCAATGTGAGAACGCATTCTGTTTTTCAGGGTACAATAGCCGGAGCTATATGTACAGCTGAGGTAAACCAATAACCTAAAATGTAATTACCTTGATCATCTTCTAGAAGTGCTTAGATAGATATAGATATGAAGATTGTTGAAGGACTTGAAGCAAGTCTAGAGAGAAAATTTGCAGAAAGGATTTAGAAAGAGAGAGATTAAACAACTTATGCTTGGTGTATGGAGCTCAACAAATGAGCTCTCATTATATAATGGAGAGCCTACACTTGAAATACCACAAATGAACCTATTCTTGTTGTTTTAGCTCGTTTTAAAGTGGTTACGAATGAAACTGCAAAGTATGTTTCAGCTATAGTGTTGACTGGGCACATTCGCCAGTCAATCCGTAGCCGCATCACGCATAAGTGCGTCATAAAAGCGTCACATTGTGCTCATAGCCCATACCGCACGCGTGAGCGAGTTGGGGGTGCCGCACAACCCTTGGGATCCATGAGATGTCTCCTAATAAATGAAACAATCTTGGATAAGAGCCCCACCTTAAATGCCACTTTAAGTTTCACCTCCCAATTTATGTGATGAGTTACAATCTTATACTTAGGATTTTTCTCTCTATTTTTGCAGCTTTCATAGCTTTGAACCCTTAACTTTAAGCATCGACATCTCATTCATCTTAGCTCTGTTTAATTTGAATGCGGTTTGTTGTGTTGAAAAACACTCACAACGTACTAAACAAACTTAGAAAATACCACCTACATTAACCACACTTACATGGAGTTATTTATGTCCAAAGTTAATAAAAAACCAATTTTCACAACTTAGTGAAAAACACATTTTTTCACTATTTTCTTCCAAAATTTTGAACATTCACGTTGGGTGGCACATTATTACTTCACATTTGAGATTAATTATTCATCTTGGAGCTTAAGTAATCTAATTCAATCTTCTTGAAAACACAGGCATGAAGCTAAATTTATCCAAAAAATTGTTGAAGAGATCTCACTAGAGCTACGTTTCATTAATCCGAACGTTGATGGGAATTTAGTAGGCATGGAGACACGTGTAAAAGATGTAGTTTCATCCTTAGAAACCGATGTTGATGATGTTCGATTGATAGGGATCAAGGGGATGGGAGGGGCTGGGAAAACAACTTTGGCGAGAGCTGTTTTTGATCGGATATCCTTTCAGTTCGAAGGTTCAAGCTTTGTTGAGAATGTTAGGGAATTTTCAAAAGGCTCCTTGTGCGGTTTGAGGACGTTACAGAAACGAATACTTTCAGATGTTTTACGTACACAAGATATCACTATAAATGGTGTTTACGAAGGGATAAAGATGATGAAACAAAGGTTGTATGGGAGAAAAGTTCTTGTTGTTCTAGATGATGTGGATCATATACAACAACTTGAGGCATTAGCTGGTGAGCTTAATTGGTTTAAGCCGGGAAGTCGAGTTATCATTACAACAAGAGAAGAGCAAGTGTTGATTGCACATGGAGTGCCAAAGAAATTGATTCTTAATGCTAATATGTTATCACATGAGGAAGCGATTTGCCTCTTCAGTAGACATGCTTTTGGGACACAGATTCCAGCTCAAGGATATGAAGACTTGTCGGAACAAGTTGTAAGTTATGCAGCTGGTCTTCCGCTGACGATTAGAGTTTTGGGTTGTGATCTATGTGGTAAGGGTGAACTTGAATGGGTTGACGCATTAGAAAGACTAAAAACAATTCCTTTGAAGGATACTTTAGAAAAATTGGAATTGAGCTATAACTCTCTAGAAGAGGATCACAAGAAAATATTCCTAGATGTTGCGTGCTTATTAAAAGGCTGGAAGAAGGAAGAAGCAATCGAAGCGCTTGAAAGTTGTGGATTTCATGCAATAAGTGGTTTAAAAGTTCTCGAGCTAAAATCTCTTATAACTGTATCTGAGAGTGGGCACTTAAGTATGCACGATCATATAGAAGAAATGGGACAAAATATAGTTCGTCGTTTACACCCGAATGAACCTTACAAACATAGCCGATTGTGGAATGAAGAGGAAACTAAAGATATATTGGTTGAAGATAAGGTAAGATTCATGTTTACTTGCAATTAAGGTGGAGAAAACTAACACTTATATGTTGTGACATAATTAAGGTTCATGTATTTTTCTTCTTAAAATAGGGTACTGAGGCAACAAGATGTATACAAGTGCGAAATGTTGATCCAGTTATTGTCATGAAAGGCCTTCGAAAAATGAAGGAGCTGAGATTTCTTGATGTGATAAGTGAAATGAGTCTTATTATTAAACTTTATCACATCCACAACAATGATGATGATTTGGATTACAAGGATATTGGTGAAGATAGCCTATACCTACCAAATGGTTTACAATATTTACGTTGGAGTGGTTACCCTTTTACACGTTTACCCAAAACGTTTCACGGAAATAATCTTGTTGGCCTTAAAATGCTTTACACCAATATCGATCAACTTTGGGAAGTCGGAGAAGGAAAGGTAGAATCATTATTAATAAGTTATTTTTGCATGATTTTTGATAATGCTAAATATCTACGTGCGTGTTTGTCATTGCAATGATCATTTTTTTTTTCTTTCTTTTCTTATGGTAGGTTCTAAAGAAGCTCAGATTCATTGACCTTTCTTTTTGTAACTTGAGATCCTTGGACATTGGGCTTGTCCCGAATCTCGTGAGATTAAGCCTAGTAAAGTGTACAAAATTGGTAGAATTTCACATGCCTGTTAAAAATTCTATCCTCAAATACCTTAACCTCTCTAAGTCTCAGTTAAGGACCTTGAATCTTGAGTGGGCTCAGAATCTTGACACATTAAAAGTTGAAGATTGTGCATTGACAGAACTTCACATGCCCATTGAAAGTCTAAAGCTCAAACACCTCACCTTGCATTGTTCTATGTTGACCACGTTTAACATTGCGCGGTATGAGAATCTCGAGACGTTAGATCTTGAATGTAATAATTTGGTAAAACTTCACTTCCCATTTAAAAAGCTCAAACATCTCAGTGTTCTCCATCATAAGATGAAAACCCTTGACCTTATGCTGCCCCCAATTCTCGAGGCGTTTCGTTTAGAATGTGAGTCTTTGCTAGAACTTCAAATACCCATTGATAATCCTAAGCTCAAAACCATTTACATTTATTGTCCTAAGTTGAGAACCCTTAACCTTACACGGACTTGGAATCTCGAGAGGTTAGATCTTGAACGATGTGAGGATTTGGTAGAACTTCACATGCCCGTTGAAAGCCCGGAACTCAAAATATTTTACATCCGTTGCTTCAAGTACTTGAGAACCCTTAATCTGACCGCAACTAGAAATCTCGAGATGTTACATCTTTTAGAATGTGAGAATTTGGTTGAACTTCACATGCCCATTGAAAGCCCCAAGCTCAAAACCATTAAAATTAGCTGTTCTAAGTTGAGAACCCTTGACCTTACCAGAGCTCGAAATCTTGATTGGTTACATCTTGAACAATGTGAGGATTTGGTAGAACTTAAAATGCCCATTGAAAGTCCCAAGCTCAAAACCATTAACATCCATTGTTCTAAGTTGAGAACTCTTTACCTTGGGCTGTCTCCTTATCTCGAGTGCTTAGATCTTCATGATTGTTTTACCTTGGTAGAACTTAATGCTTCCGTTGGATATCTAAGTGGTCGTGTTAGGTTCAAACCTTTAGTGGTTAACCACGACTTTCAAATGGTCGGGTCTTTAGCCAAGTTACATCTAATCGCGAGGTGCTTAGATATATGCCAATTACACCCTGACAATAATGGGCCGAAGTTCCATTTTGATTGTATTTATAAGGACCTTCTACCCTCATCGACTCAAAATCTCAAGAAGCTTATAACTAGTTTGGGCATTTGTGCTTGCACAAACCTTGTGAGTTTATCAGGAAGTATTAGTGGTTTACAACATTTAAGAAAGCTTACACTCGAAGGCCATATTCCCGAGGTGCCCAAAGAGATTGAAAAGTTAGAATGTCTAGAGGAGCTAACCTTGTTGTCAACAGACATTGAACGTCTTCCGGATAGCATTTGTATGCTGAAACATCTTAAAGTTCTCCGGCTTAAATCTTGTTGGTTTCTTAAGCAGTTACCTGAGGATCTTGGCAGATTAGAGTGTTTAGAGGAGCTGCGTATAACGGACTTTACATCCTTACGAGAAATCCCGGATAGCATCTGTGATATGAAACGCTTAAAATGTTTCCATCTCATAAACTGTATCCTAGTTGAGAAATTGCCTAAGGAAATGGGACGTTTAAAATGTTTGAAAGAGTTAAATATACAAGGGACACACATAGAAGATTTTCCACCAAGCATTTTTCAATTGGAAGATCTGCTATTCTTGCTCTAGATGGAGCTCTAATCCTATACTTTATCATCTCAAAAGACATGGGCTTATGGTACAAATAGCGGTGGATAACATAGGCACCTACAACACAGGATTGTTATAACAGGTATTTTCTCACTAATTTTTCTTTTAATCGTCATATTTTAATTTGAGGATTGAAATCAACTAATTTTTATAAAGAAATGAAGAATCCATGTTTAATTTTAAAAAACAAACAGAACTGCCTTTCAAATCAAGGCAGACCAGGGATACAGTAATATCAATGTAGTCATTTCAGAGAGCTAGTGATATTTAAAAATCTCGTGGCTTTAAAAAAAATAGCTCTTTCTCCACAAGCATTGACATTTTTGGTTCTAACTTGACAACCCTTGACCTTACCGGGAATCAGAATATCGAGAGCTTAAAACTTGAACAATGTGAGGATTTGGTAGAAGTTCACATGCCCATTGAAAGTCCTAAGCTCAAAAACATTAGCATTCGTTGTTCTAAGTTGAAAACTTTTCAACTTGGGGTGTCTCCATCTCTTGAGTGCTTAGATCTTCATGATTGTCTTAACTTGGTAGAAATCTACGCTCCTGTTGGATGTCTAAGTGGTTCTGTCAGGTTCAAACCTTTTTTGGCTAACCAAGGGTTTCCTATGCTTGGTTCTTTAGCTGAGTTACATCTAATTGCAAGGTCCTTAGATATATGCCCATTGCACACTGACAATAACTTGCCTAAGTTCCATTTTGAATGTATTTATAAGGATTTTCTGCCCTCATCAACCTGGAATCTCAAGAAGCTTATTACTTCCAGTCTCTGTGCTTGCACAAACCTGGCTAGTTTATCAGGAAGTATTTGCGGTTTACAACTTTTAAGAAAGCTTACACTCGAAGGCGGTATTCCAGATGTGCCAAAGGAGATTGAACGGTTAGAATGTCTAGAGGAGCTAACTTTGCTGTCAACAAACATCGAACATCTTCCAAATAGCATTTGTATGCTAAAACATCTTAAAGTTCTCCAGCTTAAATCCTGTTGGTTTCTTAAGCAGTTACCTGAGGATCTTGGCAGATTGGAGTGTTTAGAGGATCTGCGCATAATGGACTTTACATCCTTACGAGATATCCCAAACAGCATCTGTGAGATGAAACGTCTAAAATGTTTCCATCTCATAAACTGTATCTTGGTTGAGAAATTGCCTAAGGAAATGGGAGGTTTAAAATGTTTAAAAGAGTTAAATATACAAGGTACAGGCATAACAGATATTCCAGATAGCATTTTTCAGTTGGAAGATTTGGTACTCTTGCTCTAGGTAGAGCTTGAGTCATATGGTTTTACATCTGCATTGCAAAACTCAAAATATAGGCAGCCACCCACAATACACAGGATTATGGTAACAGGTACTTTTTCAAATTTTTTTTTTTTTTTGATAGTCCTCTTACATAAATTTGAGTTTTTAAATCAATTAACTTGTATGAAGAACCTGTGATTAATTTAATTAGTATAAAAAGCTTAGTTTATTGCTGATTAGCTGTTTCAACTATTATTTTGGTTGCCTTTTGCCTGTATGTTGAACCAGAGCCCAGAGGATCACAGCTCAGTGGTTTGGTTTTCACTCAATCAACGGATCATCTCCGAAACCCACCATCAAATGATCACATCAGATTCAAAGGTTCAACCGGTTCTTTTAATTGAAAAATATTTATTCTAGTGCTGATATATAAATTCAAGATTATGAAATTTGTCTTTAGTGTTGACTACTAAGTTTGTGTTGTTTCCAGGACACAATAGTGAAGATAGTGAAAAAGACAAGTCGGAGAGTTTTTCTCGAGAAGGAAGCAACATGGGAGAGTACAGCTGTACAGTGATAGAGTCGGTGAAAGCTCGATTGCTAAAGTTACAGTAGTTGAATTCATATATATAGTGCATGAGAAGAAAATTAGTGCAGATCTTTTTTGTTCTTTGTTTGAATCTCCTAAATGAGGTTCTTTGGGGTCTTATACGTTATTTCCCATTAGTCATATGTTTATGGTACAGATAGATATATGGTTGTTTGGAGAGTATTGTTAATTGTTCTTAAATTGGATTCTGTAAAATATATATATTAGATTCAGTATCTCCTTATCATTAAAATCTTGATTGAGACTACTAGAATTGAGTAGTCGTGATCCATCGGTTGTCATAGTGTGGATCCCGAAAGAATGTATAAGCTCAGCAACTCAAAACAGGATCAAAAATCATCTCTGATCATAAACGCAGTCTGCATAACTTTTAATGACATACAAGAAACTAGTTTTGCTTACAAACATCAAAAATTCAGAATCAGGGAATATATAACAGGTTACGATAGCATCTTCAAGGGCCCGACACGACAGTCAGAACTCATATCGCTTCCAGTATCAAAATTCCCATTTAAGCACTCAAAACTAGATTGAGTACTGATCTTGATACAAGCATAATATATTACTATGTTACTTTTCATAACTGGAACTCGATCTCATACTATACTCCGCAACAAGTTTTGCAAATGAAGATGATTTATCTTCCAGCAATTTTGTTGGAGAATCATATTCGTCAATCAGACCTGCATACAGGAAAAAGAAATCACTCAGATCAAGACTTTAACCCCACAGACACAAAGGCCATCAAAGTTTCTTAACAAACCTTGTTCTAGAACCAAAACCATGTCACTATCGAGCACAGAGGTGATACGATGAGCGATCATTATCACAGTTGAGTCGGTAAAGTGTTTCCCGAGTGTTTGCTGAATCATTCCATCAGTTGCAGTGTCAACTGATGCAGTAGCTTCATCAAGTACTAGGACTTTGTTTTTTTTGAGCAAAACACGCCCCAGACACACCAACTGCCTTTGACCCACGCTCCAGTTCTCTCCATTCTCCGTAACTATAACGTTTTATGTGAAAACTGATTATAAATACTAAATGTGGCAAGATGAACAATCAGGTGGGTTGGTTAACGGGTCAAAACAAGTGATTACCAAGTACCAAGTAGTTAAAGATAAAATATAACCAAAATTAACTTATTTAGAAGCAGATGCGTTAATAAATATAACAAAAACACTTAATGCAAAAACTATGAGCCAGACCTGGTGAGTCGAGCTTCCCGTCCTTACTCCTTACTTCGTCTCCAAGTTGGCATTTATCGAGAGCCTGAATCAACATATATTGTTAGATTATATCACCATAACCTTTTGGAAGAATCCAAATCAATAATTCGATGTTTTGTAATTTAGCTACCTCCCAAATCTTATCATCTGTATACTCTTCAAGGGGATCCAAGTTGCTTCGGATAGTTCCCTCAAACATGGTTGGATCTTGAGGAATAATGCTCAATCTTGAACGAAGATCATGAAGTCCGATTGTTGATATGTTAATTCCATCAATAAGTATCTGTCCAGCAGCGGGATCCACAAGACGGAAGAGTGTTTGTATTAGAGTCGATTTCCCGCTACCAGTTCTTCCTACAATCCCAGTTTTCTTCCCCCCACTGAAAGTGCACGTAAGGCCTCGCAATACAAGTGGCATATGTGGTGCATACCGAACCTTTCAAGAAAAAAAAAACATTAAATTCAGTATTTTGTGCCTAAAGGCTAAAACTTTAAACAGCCAACCAAACATACAACAAAGAAATCTAACAGCGGTTTAAGTACCTGCAGATGACGGATATCAACTTCTCCCTGGGAGGGCCAGTGATCATCAGGCCTGTTGGATTCTATAACGAGAGGAGGTTCACTTGCGATAGAAGAGTACTGAAATATTCTTTCAACCGAAATAATCTTGTTTTCGAGGTTGGTTAAAGTCCATACTACCCACCCTTGTAAGGTGTTTAAAGTAAGCCCATAAGTAGCAGCCAATCCAGCAATACCTTCATAAATATAGAATTCAAATATCATATCAGTCAGATAGTTCTTTAAACTTCATCAATGATTAATGCATTATGTAAAAAGAGAAAGAGACTTACTTGGATCAATAGTTCCCTCTGGGATAGAAATCAAGAAAACTAAAAACACACCAAAAGTAAACGAAGACAGCATATCCAAACGTATCCCCAACCATTCCATAGCTGCAGCAGCATGAAACTTTGGCCTTGAAAAATCGTCGTTTAGTTTAAGATTTGTGTCCTGGAATCTGGCTTGTTGATCAAAGCTTCTAATGGTAATCGAACCCGATATTGTTTCAGCAAAATTCTGTATCACGGGACCTTTACAAACTCCGACTAGCCGTGCCATTTCTCTTGCTGATGGCAAGTAATATTGCTGTAACCAGATGCACAAACCCGCAACAGGGATGAAAATGATGATCACTTGCCAAGCACATTGTGACATAACAGCAATGATGCCAAGAAGTTGAATGATTGCAAACACAAATGATGCAACTTGGTAAGGAATTTGCAGGTCCACCGCACTTTGGTCTGTAGATGCCTATACATGTGAAGTAACAATATTAAAACTTATCACCTTTTTTTAAAAAAAAAAAGAGTGAAAAGCATTTATTTGTTGTAGGGAGAAGGCGTTTTCTTACTCTATTTAGTATTCGTCCGCTTGGAGTGGAGTCAAAGAAAGACATGGGTGAGCGGAAAATGGCCAGGTGCATTTGGTGGAAGAGAATAGTGGCGGCTTTATATGCAACGGTTGCAATAAGCAAGCCTCTTGCAAGTACGCATAAAGCACATCCAGCTGCTAAAGCTACATAAACAAGGATCAGGGTCGACCCAGTAACTGGGGCTGGATCACTTGCTGACACTGGGGAAGCCCAAGCCATCCAGTAATTGCTTCCAATTTGAAGTATTTGGAAAAGGATAACTGCCAATACTATAACTGGTGCAAGTGCCCCTCCGTAAGCTGTTGTTATGTATTTCCAGTAGACTGAGAAACCGACTCTTCCTTTTTCTCGTTCTTCTTCTTGTACAAGTTGTGCCTTTGTTACCGAGGTATCATCTGATTTACCATTTTGCCCTTCGTTCGTGTTCTTCTTGGAACTACCTGTTTGCTCTTGATTGGATGTCCCCATGGCATCAATAGCTGATAATGCTTCTTTATGTGCACCTACAAGGTCCATAAAATCGCTTCCAGAATTGAGAATCTCGTTGTACTTTCCGGCTTGTGTGATCCTTCCGTCTCTTAACACCTAATTGTAATGATTTATCAAGTGAGGTAGCATGTTCATATGTACAAATGAATTAAAATCTAACTAGAATCAAACAAGGTAGTTGTCTGATTCATATAAATACTGTACATGAGCAAAAAAAATTATCCAAGTGAAGTTCAGGGCCTGCAATCAGCCCATGAAAAGGCCCAAATTCATCACTTGGGCTCCAGTTTGGAATTTCCTAAATTTCAGTATTTTCCATTCCATTTTTGTTTCATATTCAATCCAAAACTCTAGAAGTGTATGTCAAATGCAGGCTCAAAAGAAAGCAAAGAAATAGATAGTTTACCAGGATAAGATCTGCAGCAGGTAAGAACTCTACTTGATGTGTGATGTAAATCACCGTCTTCGAGTCCAAAAATTGCAGCATGCATTCCTGTCATTAGAAAAACACAGAATGAGCATTCAAATAATGTGATTTGTATCTTAGAATACGCTAAAAACACGAAGAAAAAAAAGATGCTTACTTTGAAAAGATGACTTCCTGTATGAGCATCAACAGCGCTAAACGGGTCATCAAAAAGATAGATATCAGCATCTTGGTAAAGAGCCCGAGCAATCTGTATCCTCTGCTTCTGCCCCCCGCTCAAATTGATCCCTCGCTCCCCAATAACCGTCTGATCACCAAACGAAAGAATTTCAAGGTCTTTTTTTAAAGAACATGCTTCTAAAACCTTCTCATACCTCTCTCTATCCATCTCCCTTCCAAACAATATATTATCTTCAATCTTTCCACTTTGGATCCATGGAGATTGAGCTACATATGCCTTTGATCCTTCAACTTTCACACTTCCTGATATCTTTGATACCTCACCTAAAATACAAGACAATAAGCTCGACTTCCCTGACCCAACGGTTCCACAAACAGCAACCCTCATCCCATGATTTACTCTAATGTTTATATCTTTCAACGTCGGATTAGAAGACGCATTTAAATCCCAAGAAAAATTACCATCTATGATCTCAACAGCGGTTTCAGAACTGCCTTGTGAAACCTTATTAACAGCACTAGAATCAATGTCATTGAGCCGAAGATATGTGGCAATTCGGTCAAGTGAGACCTTAGTTTGGAAAAACACAGATATCGAGTCGGGAAGATTGTAAATTGGCTCTTGAAGTATCTTGAAAGTTGCAAGTGCAGAGAGTACTTTCCCTGATTCAAGAGGAATGCCAGCAAATAAACATGTTGCAAAAGTGACCACAGCAACAACAATTGGAGCACCCCAAAAGATAAAAGAAGTTAATGACAAAGTATACATGTACTTCTTCAATGCACCTTCTTCTTCATCTCTAAGCTTGATGATTTTTGACAAAAACTTCATTTCCCAGCCTTGAAGTTTAAGAATCCTCATGTTTCTCAAAATCTCAGAGGTTGATTTCATCCGTTTATCTTTGGATTTCATCAAGTTATCTTGAAGTTTCTCTTGGATGTTTCCAAGTGGAACATTGGCCAACAACACAAGAACCGTAGCGATTAATGAAGCAATGAAGGCTAATCCTAAATTTTTATATAAAAGCCACAATGCGACGCCTACTTGCACAAGAACTAGCCAAAAATCATGCATATACCAAGCATAGTCACCTATTCTTTCTGCATCAACAGCCATGAAGTTGATGATCTCGCCACTCGAGTTCCCTTGCTTTGACTGGCCAGATATGGTCAGCCCCTTTTGGTAAATCATGGCAACAATGGCGGACCGGGCTCTAATCCCAGCCTGTTGGAGTTTGAAGTACCAATGTCTTTGTGTAAAACAACTAATAATCTTGGAAACAAGGAATGCAGCCACCAAAACAAAACCTTGGTTTTTATAATCTCGTTCTCCGTTTAAGTATCGAACAAACGCCTCAATGAGGTAAGGACCGACAAAACTACACAATGAAGATGCTAAACCAAGGAATCCTGTAATAACCACTTCTTTCCACACGATATACAATAAGGCTTTAGTGAGACCAAATGAAGTGATTTGATTATTCCCATTGCTTAAAGACTCTACTTTGTTTAACAAAACAGGATAAACTCCTCTCACACTATCGATACTCGCAAGTTGAGGGACGTCTACAAGGTCTAATGCTTTCTTGTTGCCATTTGCAATCACAGAATTCATCCAAGAAAATGTTAACAAGCTAAAGAAACTTGCATTTTCATAAGTTGATGCAATTTCATCCCTAGAGACACTAGAATTCAAAAGGGGTTCTTCAAGATTATGACTTTGGGACTCTTCCTCTGTTTTATGGGACAACCCCACAAAACATAGGAATAAACCCATGATACTGGACACAGAATCAGAGACAAAGAACATAGGAATTGAATCATGGGTTCTTTTGTAGTAAACATAGTCTACCACAAGTGAATAACAAGAAACTGTAAAGAAAAACACCCACCAGACCCTAATAACAGATGGGTATTTCCTAGATTCTGTCGACGAATTCGAAACAAGTGTGTGCAAATAACCGGAAACAAACAGCCAAATAAGTGATCCTAGAGCAGCATGCAAAAGGGTTACAATCTTTTCATCAGTCCAACCGTTTCTATACCAATAAAAATTGTTCAAGAAACACAAAACAAGATTAAAGAGTGAAAGAACAAGGGAGCAAAACAGAGTCTGTTTGTAAAACAAACACCCAATACTCTGTTTCGGAACCAAAGTTCGATCAATCTTGAATCTTTTCCACACACACGAGATTAATATGAAAATCAAGAACAGAAATTGTACGGAAGCAACACACCCATGTAAGAAAATAGGGTTTATCAGAGGGTTCATCGTCATACCAAATCTTGAAACGATAAGAATCTCCATCTGTATTGTTTTATCGATCAAATGGGTGTCAAAAGATGTTCTTGTTTTCTGGGAATTTAGGGTCACCACTCACTCGTATGGCAATGACTCATAACGCACTAGTGGTGATGGGGTTTATGGGTTTATGGGGTGTTCATTTTATAGTCTTTTTTTTCTTCCAGTGATGTAAGGGGGGTTGAGAGTGTCAAATATGGGGTTCTTGAAAAATAACGTGGTTGCCAAGAATCGGGAGACGAAGACGACAACATTGGAGACAATCGAGTCGTGTGGGGTTTTCATTTGGTGAATTAAATAGATTAAAACTTTGTAATTGGAAAGATTCTTTGATGATTTTCGGCAGATGATAACATAAAGTATCTTACTGGATATGGAATTTTGAGTCACAGTTTATTAATTACTTTCTGTAGTTATGGATTTTCGAAAGAATATTCGAAAACATATGATGTTATCGAGTATCCGGAGCGTTCACGATGAAATATTCATTTTCATCTCTATTATTTAACTTTTTTTTAAAAGCTTTTATTAAATTTTGTTTAACCTACGAGGTCTCATCCTTTATATTTATCTCTATGTCACTTACGATTCATAAATAATTATTTTATTATATTATTTCTTTCATAAACACTTCTAAATATTTTTAGAGTCTACAAATAAGTTTTTTTATATTTATATTTAAATAATCTCAATTTATCAAACTCTATATTTTAGAGATAGAGGTGAAGAGGAAAATATAAGAAAACTATAAATTTTAAAGATTGAGTTAAAGATGAAGAATCCATTATGAATGCTCATCTCTATTTTTATAATTTAACTAAAATCATCAATTTATTAATTTATTTCTAATTTTTTAAAACTCTCTCATCTTATTCCCCATATCTATCCATATTTCAAATAAATACTATTTTTTTATTCTGTTTATTACCATTTATCTTCCGTGTACACACAACCACTCATAAAAATATGAACATGATAAATAGTGAGAAAAAATAAGTATGGATGAGTTTAGTTTTCTCCATGATTTAGGGTATGAGGAATGGGGATGGGGTGGTTTCTCATTTACATCTATATCCCTATAATTTAAGAAAAATGACTAATTTTGTTTATTTTTACTTCTAAATAATATAAAATTATATCAAATATGGGGGAATGCTCTAATGTAGAAGTAAAATTAGACAAAATTAATCATTTTTCTTAAATTATAGCGATGAGGTCCATGAGGATGCCAATGAAAAACCTATTGTTAATGCTCTAAGGGTTTTTCAACATGTTCTCAAACTAACTTAAAAGTTCTCAAATAAATATCTCTCTTTCTAAACCAATAATATGTTAAAACTATAAAAACCATTTAATATATTTTAACGTAGTGTCCTCGATGTGACACGTAAGGCAATTAGGGTGGAGGAGTGGAGCGGCTTCAAAGCGGCTATCACCGGCTTCAAGCAGGGGCGAAGTTTCCGGTATTATGGGGATAGGGCCGGACTAAAGACGGATAGGGCAGGACTAAGTATATAATTTTTTTTTGACCGAACGAGAATAAATTTACACTACGGAGCGAAAAAACGAACTGGGCCGGGGCCCGGTCTAGCCCCTTAGAAGCTTCCCCTTTGGCTTCAAGCGACGGCTCTGTTGGATATATGGTGTCCTGACCCGACAGATTAACGAACCCGACCGATATTGACCCGTAAGAGTTACACCCGGGTCAACGGACTATTAAATCTAATTAATTGTTAATTAGATATAAACGAACTAAATGGTGAATTAAATAAATATTAATTATTTATTTAAAACGACAAAACTATCGGTTCAAAAATACTCGCTAAACAAAACACGAACCGATCAGTTGTTACCGGATTAACAGACTGATCGGTTGGTGGATTGAAGGAGATCGCGACCGGGCCCAGTCCATCTGGCCCCGGTCCGCGAATTTAATATTAAATGAGGAGAAGAGGAGGATTGAAAAAAAAAAGTCACAAAAAAAAAAAAAAAAAAAAAAAAAACCTAATCTCCTCCCTCTCTCTCTCCCTGCGCCGAACTCGCTGAAGCCGGCTCCTCCGCCGCCGACCGCCGTCGCCGCCCAGTCTCCACCCCGTGATCCGTTCGTGATTTCCGATGGATCCCCGTCTTGCCAGTATCTGTGCCCGACTCGAGAGCGAAGCAGTCGCAGCCCGAGCCGAAGCCGCAGCCCGAGCCGAAGCCGAAGCCGAAGCCCGAGCCGCCGCCGCGGCTCAAGCCGCCGCCGCCGCCGCTGCCCTTCACGCGCCGCCGCGCGACCAACGGCCGGTGGTTCTTGCGCTGCCGGCGCAGCCGAGACCACCGCGCCCGGTCGCGTCGTCGTGGCCGGCGCCCCTCCACCCGTCCGCCGCCGCCGCCCCTCCTCCGATCTCCGGCGAGTCGTTCGTTGTGGGATCGGTCCCGGTGGCTATCCCGACGGAGAAAGTTTTGTCACCACCACCGGTGGTATCCCTACCACCGCCGCCGCCACTACCGCCGCCTGTCGCCGCCGCCGCCGATGCCGCCGTCGATGATCTGTCTCGAAGATTCGAGTCAGACGTTTCAGTTCGTCCTAGCGCGAGCCCGTTGAATCCGGGTGTCTCGAGCGGTTGCTCGGATCCCGCCAAGGTATATCTAGTTTATTAGATATTTAATTATTTATTTATTTTAAATAAATACTTTTTCTGTGTTTGTCGTGTTTCGGTGATTGATCCTGTTACGGTTGCATCCGCGTTTTAATCGTTTCCGTTGCCAAATTAATTGTGAATTAATTTAATTAATAAATCGGTTTTAATAAAATTAAAATCGGTAACCCGGATCCCACTGTAAAACCCAACAGTGGTATCAGAGCCATTATCACCGCGCGCAAACCAGATTCGGTCCTTTCGTGACCGATAGTTCGCAATTTCGACTTAAATCCAAATTGCGAATTAGAATTAATTTGATTTATTATTTTATTCCATATATTATATTGTGTGTTACGGCCGACCCCTCTAATTTGTGATCGTGTATGAATGTCATGGCGTGATTTGTTTTTCTCTGTTTGGCCCAAGTTGTTGGCCCAATTGGTTGTTTTTGTTTTGGTTTATTGGACCCGGTTTTTGGGTTTCAAAGTTGTACAAATTTAGAGCTAGGTTACTAGAAGTAGTTTTAGTAATTGTAAATTTGTATGTAACCAAAAGTCGAAGACTGGACACACGCCAGAGGGATGTCAAAGCAAGTGGGAGCTGAACAGGATTCCAGATCGCACAGAGTTGCCATCTCGATCGTTCATCATTTTTTAATTTAATTTATTTTAAATTGTCCCATATGATCTCGCTTGTATGGCTCGAGTGAGATCAAGACCTTATGCCGTTTAACACACAATATGCCATTCGCGACAACTTAGTAATTTAATTAGGTTAAATTAATTTACTGGTCCCGAGTGGAGATAGGGTTTTATCGTTCGTGTCTGACGATGATTAAATATTAAAAGTAATTAATATCCCTATTTGGTAATTCTTTAAAACTGGTAGTTCGTGCCATCCTATCTCAAGTTGAACTTGGAACGTATTTACCGGAGCATCAGTGTTGGAGTATTTCAACACCGCACTTGGTGCCGAGGGTACCTTCTAAGGTGAATGACATTGGAGTATTTCAACACCGTGTCATCACATCGACCATTTAGGACTACTATCGCTTTAAACGTATATGTTCGTGGTGTTGGAGTATTTCAACACCGCGCCACGGATGTGTACTGCTAAAGTGGGCACGGATGAGGCTAAACGTATCGCAAAATACAATTGTATGTATATAGCGGCCTCATACCGAGAGTTGTGACTTGAGTCTCACAATTGACAATCGTTGTCAGTTTGTTTACACGGTTTTGCTCCTGAGGCTCATTTGGCGGTCTCAAGTGATCTCGTCTAAACGAATTCTCATTTCCTTAAAATAAACCTTACCAACTTATTTTAAAGAAAATAAACATCGAAAATACTGATTAAACTTACTTTGCTTATTTTCAGAAGGCTAAAGAAAACTCACCACCATTAAGTTCAATGGTACAACTCGACCCCTTCACTGAGTCTGGCTTTCTCGCATGGCAGACAACCCTGAGGAACCTTTTAAGGCTCTTCGGGAAACTCTATGTCATTGACCGACCGATCGCGAGTATTCCATCTTACTTGCTAAATGAGAACTCGCGGTCTGAGCTCCAAAAGCACACTGACGATGATAAGGACGTCACTGACCTGATGTTGTCTAGCATGACTCAGGATTATCGGTACAATTTCATGGGGATGTCTGCTTATGACATCATTCGTAAACTCAAGGATTTATTTGAATTGAGTCAGAGGACTGAGCGAGCTAATGCACTTTCACAATTTGTGAACTGCTCTATGGCTAACGACTCCTCTCCATACGATCATGTCATGCTGATGAAAGCGTATCGTGACAGACTGATCGACCTTGGCTACTCCATCTCTGAAGGGATGGCTCTTGATGTAGTACTCAGATCTTTGCCAGAACATTATCGTATCCTTGCGATTAATTGTTCGGCTCAGTCGATCGAGGAGGTTATTCCGTTGATACCCAACGTGAAGATCAGGACCACGCCCGACGTGCTCAAGGTTACGAAAACAAAGATATCCAAAGCCAAGAAGGTTAAAAAGGGCAAAGGCAAGAAACCACAAGTTCAGCCTCCTGAGGAGCGCCTGTGCTATGAATGCAACAAAATGGGACACTGGCGTCGCAACTGTCCTGTTTATCTTGCAAAGCTGAAGATGACCAAGAACTCTAATATGGGTTGCTCATCAGGTATTTCAATAAATGTTATTGAACTTTTCACTGTTTCCTCCAATTCATGGGTATTTGATACTGGATGTGGTTTCCACATTGTTAATGTTTTGCAGGAACCTGAGAAGTGGAAGAAGACAGAACGAGGCCGCATGGACCTCATCGTTGGTGACGGGAAGAAGGTCCCAGTACTTGCTACTGGAACATTTTCTTTTTCATGTTCTTCAGGCCTTGTAGTTAATTTGATTAACTGTTTATATGCACCTGGTTTATCCAGGAACATTATTTCTGTCTCTTCATTGTTTGAACAAGGATTTCGGTATAAATTTAATGGAAATATGATTTCTGCTTACCTTAATGATATCTTTTATTTCGAGGCTAAACCTCAACATGGAATATATGAGATAGATGTTCAAACAAACGACCAGCTCTATCATGTTTCTAAAAGAAACAAAGCTGATAGTAACGAATCCTCGTTATGGCACCATAGACTTGGTCACATAAGCAAGGCCCGCATCAAGAAGTTGCAAACTGCTGGCATTCTCGAATCCCAAGATGCAGATTCCTTTGATGAATGCGAGTCGTGCTTATCTGGTAAATTAACCAAGTCACCCTTCACCCACACAGGTGAACGGGCCCAAGGTTTGTTAGGCGTTATTCACACCGATGTGTGTGGACCCTTTCGAACCGAGACGAGAAATCGTGAACGGTACTTCGTGACTTTCATCGATGACTACAGCAGATATGCCTATGTCTATCTGATGAAACACAAACATGAAACTTTTGAAAAGTTCAAAGAGTTTCAAAACGAAGTACAAAATCAGCTAACTCGAACTATTAAAATACTTCGATCAGATAGAGGCGGTGAATACCTAAGCGCTGAATTCCTAAATCATCTGAAGGAATGTGGAATCGTTTCACAACCTACTCCTCCTGGCACACCCCAGTTAAATGACGTTAGTGAGAGGAGGAATCGAACTCTGCTTAACATGGTTCGATCGATGATGTGCAGGACAACCTTGCCGCATTCCTTTTGGGGATATGCCATCTTAACCGTCGCTCGCCTAATAAATCTGGCACCGACCAAGAAAGTAGGAAAGACCCCATATGAGATATGGCATGGTTCTCTTCCCAAACTTTCATACCTCAGGGTATGGGGATGTGATGCCTATGTCAGCAGTGATTCTGATAATAAGCTCGATCCTCGAGGCGAAAAGGTAACTTTCGTTGGATACTATGGTAATACCGGTTATTACTTCTACCATCCCGATGCAAACACTGTTTCCATCAAGCGGAAAGGTAAATTCCTTGAGAAAGAATTTCTTACTCGAGGAACAAATAGTGATCCAGTGGATCTTGAAGAAATTCGAGATTCACCTAACCCTGAAACGGTCGCTGTGTCTGACCGACAAGTTGTTGTCGCACCATCAGACCCAAACACAAGCACAAGCGTTCGTAGGAGCGGAAGAGCACGATATGAGCCTGATAGATACCTTGGATATCATGAGGCCTTCGATGTTCTATTAATAGCCGATTCTAACGATGAACCTATTAATTATAAAGCTGCTATATCAGATCCGGAATCTGATAAATGGCTTGAAGCCATGAACGCTGAGATGCAATCTATGCGTGACAATCACGTCTGGGACTTGATTGAGCTACCCCCCGGTACACGGGCAGTAGGGAGCAAGTGGATCTTTAAAAGAAAAACTGACATGCATGGAAATGTGCAAACCTACAAGGCACGGCTTGTAGCGAAAGGTTTCACTCAAACTCAAGGGATTGATTATGATGAGACCTTTTCGCCCGTTGTCATGATCAAATCGATCAGGATTCTCCTTGCCATAGCCGCATACCATGACTATGAGATATGGCAAATGGACGTGAAAGCCGCCTTCCTGAACGGACAACTCGAAGAAGATGTCTATATTGTTCAGCCTGATGGTTTTGTCGATCCAGAGAATCCAAACAAGGTTTGCAAGCTTAGCAAGTCCATTTATGGACTCAAGCAAGCATCTCGAAGCTGGAATCTTCGTTTTGATCAGAAAGTCAAAGAGTTTGGCTTTGAACAAAACAAAGATGAGCCTTGTGTTTACAGAAAGGCAAGTGGGAGCGCTGTATCGTTCCTCGTATTGTACGTGGACGATATACTGATCATAGGAAACAACATACCCATGCTTAACGAAGTTAAGAAATGGCTTTATCTTGTTTCGCTATGAAAGACCTTGGAGAAGCCGCTTATATTCTGGGAATCAAGATTCACAGAGATCGATCTAAGCGCCTTTTGGGACTCAGTCAAAGCACATACATAGATAAGATCATAGCACGGTTCAATATGAGTAACTCCAAGAAAGGAGCAGTTCCCATGACTAAGGGAACAATATTGGACAAATCTCAAGCACCTAAAACGGAACGCGAGATAAGCCAAATGGCATCGATCTCATTTGCCTCTCCTATTGGATCTATCATGTACGCCATGCTCTGCACACGACCGGATGTCTCGTATGCATTGAGCGTGACAAGTCGGTACCAACAGACGCCAGGGCTAGCTCACTGGACGGCTGTAAAGAACATACTGAAGTACTTGAGAAACACCACTGAAATGTTTCTCGTATTCGGGGGTGTTGATGAGGAGCTCACTGTAAGATGTTACACTGACGCCAGTTTTCAGACTGACCGAGATGACTCTCGCTCACAGTCAGGATTCGTATTCACTCTTAACGGAGGGGATGTTTCTTGGAGAAGCTCAAAACAGCCAGTAGTAGCTGATTCTACTACTGAATCCGAATACATAGCCGCCTCAGAAGCTGCTAAAGAAGCCGTGTGGATGAAGAAGTTCATATCCGATCTCGATGCTATGCCAAGTATTAGGCAACCCATCGAGGTGCTGTGTGATAACACAGGCGCTATAGCTCAAGCCAAAGAGCAACGGTCCCATAAGATGACCAAGCACGTACTGAGGAAATTCCACTACATAAGAGAAGTAGTCGACAGAAATGAAATCAAGATAAGCAAAGTACACACAGATCAAAACTTAGCGGATCCCTTCACTAAGCCTATGACTCAGGAGACTCATATACGCCACAGAGAAACGATAGGGCTTAGATTAGCTAAAGACATGTTTTGATTCAGTATTTGGATGTATGAACACCAACGGTTATCTATATTATTCTTATTCCATCCGTTTTATGCAATAATGAATTACATAACTGTGTTCAATATTTGTACGTTTAATCCATGGACAATAAGTTCTTGTCCTAAATGTCCGTAGTCGATTAGTAAGTGGGAGCTATACTAAAGTAAGACTATTGTGACTGGTTGAACTTTAAAGTTGTTTAACGTTCAAACTCACAGACCTCATTGGTGAATGACGTTGGACGTAACTCGCATCATGCAACGCAAACATGGAAAACTTGCCTGCTTGATCAAATGCATGCTCTAATGTATCCTTAGACCTGAGACGCATATTCGAACTCCTCTCTACTAAAGAACATTCTTTGATTGTAGCCTAACGTTGTCGCGTAACTGCCAGCCATAACGGCTACTTTTGGGAATGGCTCTGAGGTTCAGTGGGAGCTGTATGCCTCAACAAGGGATTCTGTACTCTTGCTTCGGCAACAGTTAGACATAAAGGCGCCCTCGTTGATTCCAAGTGATAAGTGTGAGGCCTCACCCAAACTTACTGTGTGTTTGTTGGATCACTTCGAATTGTATCGAGAATAAAAATCGATGAATAAAACATGGGAGTCCATGTCCCATAATTCATCAATGTCTTATACAGAAAGGAACATATGACAATGAATGCACAAGTCGTGAGTCTGCTTGATGGTCAATCAGATATACTTTGGCAAACGACTTAAAGTGTCAATATTAGTTGGTGTGGCTATGCATAGCTAGAGTGCCTCTGGCTGCGCTCGTTAAACTGTCGCGTTCAGTCCAAGTGGGAGACTGTTGGATATATGGTGTCCTGACCCGACAGATTAACGAACCCGACCGATATTGACCCGTAAGAGTTACATCCGGGTCAACGGACTATTAAATCTAATTAATTGTTAATTAGATATAAACGAACTAAATGGTGAATTAAATAAATATTAATTATTTATTTAAAACGACAAAACTATCGGTTCAAAAATACTCGCTAAACAAAAGACGAACCGATCAGTTGTTACCGGATTAACAGACTGATCGGTTGGTGGATTGAAGGAGATCGCGACCGGGCCCAGTCCGTCTGGCCCCGGTCCGCGAATTTAATATTAAATGAGGAGAAGAGGAGGATTGAAAAAAAAAAAAGTCACCAAAAAAAAAAAAAAAAAAAAACCCTAATCTCCTCCCTCTCTCTCTCCCTGCGCCGAACTCGCCGAAGCCGGCTCCTCCGCCGCCGACCGCCGTCGCCGCCCAGTCTCCACCCCGTGATCCGTTCGTGATTTCCGATGGATCCCCGTCTTGCCAGTATCTGTGCCCGACTCGAGAGCGAAGCAGTCGCAGTCCGAGCCGAAGCCGCAGCCCGAGCCGAAGCCAAAGCCGCAGCCCGAGCCGCCGCCGCCGCCGCCGCCGCTGCCCTTCACGCGCCGCCGCGCGACCAACGGCCGGTGGTTCTTGCGCTGCCGGCGCAGCCGAGACCACCGCGTCCGGTCGCGTCGTCGTGGTCGGCGCCCCTCCACCCGTCCGCCGCCGCCGCCCCTCCTCCGATCTCCGGCGAGTCGTTCGTTGTGGGATCGGTCCCGGTGGCTATCCCGACGGAGAAAGTTTTGTCACCACCACCGGTGGTATCCCTACCACCGCCGCCGCCACTACCGCCGCCGCCGCCTGTCGCCGCCGCCGCCGATGCCGCCGTCGATGATCTGTCTCGAAGATTCGAGTCAGACGTTTCAGTTCGTCCTAGCGCGAGCCCGTTGAATCCGGGTGTCTCGAGCGGTTGCTCGGATCCCGCCAAGGTATATCTAATTTATTAGATATTTAATTATTTATTTATTTTAAATAAATACTTTTTCTGTGTTTGTCGTGTTTCGGTGATTGATCCTGTTACGGTTGCATCCGCGTTTTAATCGTTTCCGCTGCCAAATTAATTGTGAATTAATTTAATTAATAAATCGGTTTTAATAAAATTAAAATCGGTAACCCGGATCCCACTGTAAAACCCAACAGGCTCTTGATTACGCTGTGTTTTTGAGTTTACTTAAAAGATGAAAAGGAATGGAAATGAAAGGAAGAGAATGGCATGACTTTCCCTTCATTTTCCTTCCTTTCTCTCTTTAAGTGAAACTCGGAAACACAATTTTTTTTGTTTTCTTCCCTTTATCTCCTTAAGTGAAACTCAGAAACACAATTATTTTTACACTTCCTTCACTTTCATTTGTCTCCTTAAGTAAACTCGGAAACACAAAGGTAGAAAAAAAAAGCATCCATGTAATTCCGTTTGTGGTCTCCTCCTTCCTTCTTAGGTTTGTGTTATTCATGAAATGACAAAACCGCCCCTCACAATACTATACTATACAAAATGTCTAACGAATGTTAATAAACATGTGTTAACATCTTAAATGCGAGTCACACAAAGTGTGGATTTTTTTTTTATTTGGACCAAAGTTGATTTTTTAACCAAACTTTATAAATAAAAATCGTAATTTATACTTTAACATTAAAAAAAAGGAAATATTACTTACTTGGGTACACGAAATTTTTTTCAAGCTTGTCTAACTTTTTTTGCGTGGAGAAAAGAAAAAGGCACATGTGAGATACGGCAAAATAAAAAGAAAAAAAGAGATTCCCCTCCATCCATACTTTCAAATTTGATTTCAAAGTTTATAATCAGGATGAAATGATTTTTTATTGCTCTTTGTCATGTTTATGGCAATAACGACCATAAGAGAGCAATTTGAATTGGTTGAGTAATTAAAAACCCGCTCATGTTTATGATGTTTTTTGTTCTTTTCAAGTTTTCATTATAGTTTTTTGCTTTTTGCTAGCCGATGTTGTTTTGATAAATTTTTATCGTCAAAAAAATAAAAACAAGTCGTGTGTCAAATACCTTATAATTTTATTGCATACAACAAATTCCTTATTGTGTTGTGTAATTTGGAACATCAATTTTGTATTGTCACATTATCATATGTTATTACTATACACGACCCTATCCTGATGACGCAATTACAAAATTTCAATGTTAAAATTGGAAAGAAACAAAAGTAACTAAAAATGACATCATAAAAACCATAGATGATAAAAGTGCTAAAAATAAGTCCTTTAATAACTTTCCCTAAATTTAATACACTTTCTTTTTTTGGAGGTAGTGGACATCTTTTCGAGAAATAAAGGTATATAAGATAAGATATAAATACGTGGAGTCATTTCACCATATTTTCTTGCTACTTACGCATTTATGTCGTTTTATGTTACTTTATCAATTGTATAATTTTGACTAAAATAAATAATTCAAGCATGGGATAAAAAAGATAAGGTCAAACTAGTTATATAAAAAAAATCATATTGGACAAGTATAAATTTACACTATAAAATAAAAAAAGAAAAAAATTGGGCCCAATCTGACTCATGCTAAACTTTGCTCATGATTAATATGTTTTTTGATTAATATTTTAATTTATAATACTAGGTAAAAACCCATGCGATGATAACAATTTACAACACTGTGTTCTCTATTTAAAAGGTAATTTTTTATATATACTTACCTTTTACTTTAAGACTTTACATATCTAAATCATTAAAGTTTGATTACCATTAAATATATTGTTTAAATTTTCATTTGGTATTTTAATTAAAATACAATCTTGAACAAACTCAACTCATGGAACGTATGAAAGTCATATTGGATGAGTTTGCTACAAGATACCGGACAAATATATTGTGTATTATGGTAGATTACTAGATTATTTATAAAATTATGTCCATATCTACCTTTCTTAAGATGTTGAAAAATGGGAGGTAGTGGACTTCTTTAATTTCCAGGAAAAGGGTTCTATGATAATATACGCACATTTGGCGTTTTCATATGAATGATCAATGATTTATTTTGCTAGTCAAGTTGACTACCAACTCTTTACCAAAATAATTAAATTTGAAAAAACAATGTAAATAACTATTAACGATAAAATAAATTGATGCGTTTAAAAAATATATACCAATATACTAAAATTGGTTTATAGGACAATTCACGCTGTTCTATAAAAATTATATTTGTTTACTAGGTTAGTAACCCGTGTACTACACGGGGTGAATAGAGATTAATAAATATTAGATAAATACAAAAGAAAAATATAATGATCAAGAAATTTAAAAATTATGATTGATATAAAATTCTTATAACATTTAAGAAATTTAATATGTTTGACAAGTTATTGATTACTTTCCATAAAAGTACTAAAATTATTGAGTAAATTAATCAAATTTACATTAACTTTATTTAAATTTTAAAATAAAAATTTAGCTTTGACAAAATTGGTAATTAATCTTAATTGATAATTTCCTAAATTGACAATTGATTGTGAGCTTGATATGTGGCGATGGTGATGTGGACTCTTTATATGAGACATGTGGCAAAAAATTTAGTGTTTTATTAGAATTAAGATTTTTCCTGTTCATTTTGTTTAACATAGTTCTTAATTGTAAAAACAAATCACCTATTTATTAATATTATTATTGTATAGTTTTTTTTCTTAATTTTAAGTATTGCATCGACATGGGAATGTTTTATACGGAACACTAAATATTACGATAACACGCATAACAAAACGAATCTTTCACTTTCTGTTAAAAATATAAAGTTTATATAGTTTATCTTTTACACTCTATTTGGGCCAGTTTATTGTTGGTTTGTTTTTTTTATAGTTGTCATGGGCCTGTTGGTCCATGGCCCAGTCGCAGTTGCTGTTTGGGCTTTCTATTGGAGCTGGCTGGTGAAGGCCGGTAGGCTGTTACAACTGCTTGGTGTATAAGAGGAGCTGCTGGAACTGATTTAGGGTTAGAGACGTGAAGAAGTCTTCAAGCGTCGCTCTCATCTTCAAAACTCTCTCTGCACTTTCCGTCACTGATCTAGAGTTTCTTGAAGGATTCATCGTGACTTGATGAATCCTTGTGTCTGTTAGATCGTAGTGGTGTCTTCTTTGAGTGTAAAGAGTTTTTTTATTTTCTTGTCATCGTGTTGATGATTTTCTGGTTTTGTTTGTAATCATTGTGATTCTAGTGAGATCTCATCTGTTTCTGTATAATGAAGGTCTAAATTTCATAATTTTGACATGGTATCAGAGCAAATGGCTCTCGATATCTGATCTGTTGAATCTTCTGACTGTCTAGGGTTTAGGATCTTGAGTAATCGACGTTTTTTGTGTTGATTTGTGTCTCCGACGACCAGATCTCAAATCTCTGGTTGAGATTCTCACTTGGTGTGGTAACGGCGATTCGACTCCGCACTGTACATAAGTCAATCTGACCGCTGGTACAGGCGGTTGCAGTCGGTTTTCCGTCACTGTCATTCGAGTGTTCTTCGCTTGAGGGTCGACTGTTTGAGTTGTAGATCTATCCGTGGAGGAGCACATCTTCAGATCCGGCAATCCGAGTCGAAGATTTGGTGATCTTGGGTGATCTTGTGGCTGCGCTGGTCGTTTAATCTGTAACCCTAAGTGAAGGTTACAGGTTGCGATTTGGAAACCCTAACTTGGGTGATTTACTCGGTGAGATCTTTCCTTGCTTCGTTTATTTCTGTTTTTAGCTTTAAAACAGTAGTGGCCTGTTTACTCCACTCCAGTGGCGGACTGTTGATACCGCTTGTATGCAGTACAGGGGGAGACATCCCCTGTCTCTTGTGTTAGCTGATTAGGGCTATTTTGTGCTTTGTTGTTTCTTGGTTGTTTGTGAGTGCTTGCATCATATCTTGCCTGTGTATTTCTGTTTGGCTGTGTATATTTTGTCATCATGACGGATGGTGATAGACCATCCACTTCTGCTACTTTGGTTAGTAAACTTGATGCTAGTGATTCGTTGTATCTCCATGCGAGTGATTCAAGTCATCTCACTATCATTAGTATAAAACTAAAAGGTACAGAGAATTACAGTCTCTGGGCTAATGCTATGAAACTTGCTTTACAAGTTAAAAACAAGTATGGTTTTATAGATTGGTCTTGTAAAAAATCTACTGATGATGAAATTTTGAAAAAACAATGGGATAGGTGTAATTCTATTGTTTTGACTTGGATTCTTAACTCTGTGAGTGATGATCTTTACATGGGTCATGTGTATTCTGATTTGGCCTCAGGGGTGTGGAATGAGTTAAAAGAAACTTATGATAAGATTGATGGTTCTGTTGTGTTTGATTTGTATCAGAAAATAAATGCTTTTAACCAAACTGGATTGTCTATTACTGAGTATTATCATAAATTGAATATGATGTGGAAGCAACTTGATCAAATTCTTCAAATTCCTACTTGTACTTGTGATGCCTTTAAAAAATTCAATGATTTCACACATTTGATCAAGTTAATGCAATTTTTAATGGGTCTTGATGAGAGTTATCAATCTGTTAGAACTAATCTCTTAATTCAAACTGAGTTACCCTCTGTCAAAGAGGCTTTTTCGGTTCTGTCTAGGGAAGAGTCTCATAGAAATTGTGGCAGTGCTAAAAGTCATAATAATTCTATGGGATTTGCCTCTAGAACCACTACATCGTTTGATAATAAGAAGAAACCTGTTAGAACACCTAATCCAAACTTGAGGTGCACCCACTGTAACAAAGTGGGGCATACTGTTGAAAAATGTTTTGAAATCATTGGGTATCCTCCTTGGATTAAACCCAAAGGGGGACAGTTTAAGAGGGCAGATACAAGTAGTACAAATAATGTTTCAGACTCTACTGATAATGCTGTTTTCAATCCAGTTAATTCACTTACTGCTGCTCAGATGTCTAAACTCTTAAGTCTTCTTTCTGAGAAAGGAAATGATGGGTTGCCTGGGGGAAATGTGTCTGGTAGGTCTGTTTGCTCTACCTATGTGTGTCCTAGGCTATATTCCTTTTCTAGTCATGGAGTTGTTAATGGCAAAAATGGGTGGATTATTGATTCAGGGGCAAATCAGCATATGGTTATGACTGATAAAGGCATGGTGAATGTAATGGATGTTTCTGAATACAATGTTTCTGTTAAACACCCAAATGGCACTAGTGCTATTGTTTCCAAAGTTGGTGATTTAAAACTTAATGAAAACATAACTTTGTATGATGTGTTTGTCATGCCTGACTATTGTGTTAACTTGATTTCTGTGTATAAACTTACAAGAGATAGTAAGTTAACTGTTAAGTTTGATGAAAAATGTTGTTACATTCAGGATTTGTTAACCAAGAAAATCCTGGGGACTGGTAATCAGTTAGATGGTTTGTATCTTTGTGGTGAGTCTGTTAAGTATTATGGTGTTCATAGTAATTCTAGTAAATCTTGTGATTTTTGGCATGCGGGGCATCCCTCTGAAATGGCTCTTAAGATGGTCAAGCTTCATTATAAGATTGACATTACAAATATTTCTAGTCCATGTGATGTTTGCCATAGGGCTAAACAACATAGAGAACCATTCCCACTTAGTGATCATAAGAGTTTATCTTTAGGTGATCTTGTACATTTATATGTTTGGGGTCCCTATAAAACTCAAAGTAGAGAAGGATATAGATATTTTTTAACTGTGGTTGATGATTATTCAAGGGCTGTTTGGGTTTTTTTGTTAAAACATAAAAGTGAAGTTTTCCAAAATGTCCAAATGTTTTATAATCTGGTTGAGACACAATTTCATAAGAGAATCAAAGTTTTTAGAAGTGATAATGGAACTGAGTTTGTTAATAAACAGTTTTCTAATTTTTTGATAAACAAAGGCATTGTCCATCAAACCACTTGTGCATATACTCCTCAACAAAATGGTATTGTTGAACGGAAGCATAGGCACTTGTTGAATGTTGCTCGGGCCTTACTGTTTCAGAGTAAATTGCCCCTTAGGTTTTGGAGTGAATGTGTTTTAACTGCTGCCTACTTGATTAATCGTACTCCTTCTTCTGTTTTAGGTGGGAAGACTCCTTATGAGTTTGTTTATGGCTTCAAACCTTCTCTTAGTCACCTTAGAATTTTTGGTTGCCTTTGTTTCAGCACTGTGTTAAATAATTCGAATAAGTTTGATTCTCATGCTGAAAAATGTGTGTTTCTTGGTTATTCACCTAATAAAAAGGGCTATAAATTATGGAGTCTTGATCATAAACAGATTATTTTTTCAAGAGATGTGCGATTTTATGAATCTATATTTCCTTTTAAAACTGAGTCTAAGTCCACTAATCTGGATGAACCTGTTGCTTCTGATGTTGATACTATTCAATTTTTTGACCTGTATGATTCAAATGGTTTTTCAAATTCTAAGAGTGACGGAGGTCCCAATGATGAAACTCGTGATCTTGACATTTCTCATCATGGGCCTCAGTCACCGGAGTTGACTCCTGAGTCTACTGCAGGGGGGGTAGGAAGTGGCGAGTCTACTTTACCGAGTAGCTCAGGATCAGCCCCTGGAAGGGCTGAGGGTGATGAAGGACATGAAACAAATGAAACTGTTGAACCTATAAGTGAACAAACAGTTAGATCTGAGGGAAGTGATAATTCACAAATACCCTCTGTCACTCTTAGGACTAGGTCAGGAAAAGTCTCCACTTTACCTAAATCTTTAAATGATTTTGTAGTTGAAGGGAAAGTTAAATATGGTCTTGAAAAGGTTGTAAATTACTCAAATCTTTCTTTTGAAAATAAGTGTTTTGCTACAAGTTTAAACAAAAGTAGTGAGCCAAAAACTTATTTTGAAGCTGTTAAAGACCCGAACTGGGTCACAGCTATGAATGATGAGATTGAGGCTTTACATAGAAATAATACTTGGACTCTTGTGAACTTACCTAAAAATAGAAAACCTATAGGATGTAAGTGGGTTTATAAAATTAAATATAAATCATCAGGTGAAATAGAAAGGTATAAAGCCAGATTAGTTGCTAAGGGCTATAGTCAAAAAGAGGGAATCGATTATGATGAAACTTTTTCTCCTGTGGTTAAGATGGTTACTGTAAGATGTGTCTTAACTGTTGCTGTGTCCAATAAATGGCCTTTATTTCAATTAGATATTAACAATGCTTTCTTATATGGAAACTTAAATGAAGAAGTGTATATGACATTACCTCAAGGCTATTATTCTAGTAATGAGACTAAAGTTTGTAAACTGAATAGGTCTCTTTATGGTCTGAAGCAGGCCCCTAGGATGTGGTATGAAAAATTGATTGGGGTGTTGTATGATCTCAGTTTTGTTCAAAGTAAATGTGATCATTCTTTGTTTGTTATGTCAGCTAAAAGTGTTTTTGTGGTGTTGTTGGTATATGTTGATGATATTGTCATTACTGGAAATAGTGTTTCTGAGATAGAAAATGTTAAGAGGGCATTAAATTCTAAATTCAAAATTAAAGATCTTGGTATTCTTAAGTATTTCTTGGGTATTGAAGTCATTAATACTAGTGATGGTTTATGTTTGTCTCAGAGAAAATACTGTCTTGAATTGTTAGCTGAGTTTGGTTTGACTGGTAGTAAACCTGTTAATTGTCCAATAGAACAAAATTATGTTTTATCTACTTTATGTGGGAAAAATGATGTAATTTTGCATAATGTAACAGGTTATCAAAAATTAATAGGTAAATTGATTTATTTGTCTCACACCAGGCCAGATATTGCATATTCAGTACATTTCTTGAGTCAATTCATGCATAAACCAACTAATGGTCATTTACAAATTGCATTGAGATTACTTAGGTACCTTAAGAAATCACCAGGAATGGGTATCCTTATTGTTCCTGGTTCTCTAAATGACATTCAGGTTTATACAGATGCAGACTGGGCTAAGTGTCTGCAAACTAGAAAATCTGTGACTGGGTTTTGTGTCTTTCTAGGTAAAACATTAATATCTTGGAAAAGTAAGAAACAAAGTACTATTTCCAGATCTTCAGCTGAAGCTGAATATATAGCTATGTGTGCTGGTACTTGTGAGATCATGTGGCTTGTGAATTTGTTAAGTGAATTGAACATAACTGTTAACTTACCTGTTTCTGTTATGTGTGATAATAATGCTGTTATTTCCATTTCTTCCAATCCTGTATTTCATGATAGGACAAAGCATTTTGAACTTGATCTTTATTTTTTGCGTGATCAAATCACGAAAGGGTGTATAAAGGTTGAAAGTGTTGTTTCAAAAATGCAATTAGCAGATTTGTTCACAAAAGGGTTGTTGGTTCAGCAACATGATTATTTTTGTAAAAAGCTGAATATGTTTGATGTTTTCAACAATAAAACTGAGGGGGGGTGTTAAAAATATAAAGTTTATATAGTTTATCTTTTACACTCTATTTGGGCCAGTTTATTGTTGGTTTGTTTTTTTTTGTAGTTGTCATGGGCCTGTTGGTCCATGGCCCAGTCGCAGTTGCTGTTTGGGCTTTCTATTGGAGCTGGCTGGTGAAGGCCGGTAGGCTGTTACAACTGCTTGGTGTATAAGAGGAGCTGCTGGAACTGATTTAGGGTTAGAGACGTGAAGAAGTCTTCAAGCGTCGCTCTCATCTTCAAAACTCTCTCTGCACTTTCCGTCACTGATCTAGAGTTTCTTAAAGGATTCATCGTGACTTGATGAATCCTTGTGTCTGTTAGATCGTAGTGGTGTCTTCTTTGAGTGTAAAGAGTTTTTTTCTGTTCTTGTCATCGTGTTGATGATTTTCTGGTTTTGTTTGTAATCATTGTGATTCTAGTGAGATCTCATCTGTTTCTGTATAACGAAGGTCTAATTTTCATAATTTTGACACTTTCTCAAGTAATTTTTTTAATATAAATGTGATGTTTATTCATTTTTTATGAAATTCAAACAAAAAGACATGAAGAAATCTCGTTTCCACATAAAAGGGGAATATTTTGTTACAATAAAAGCAAAAGTGATGTGAATTATTAAAGAATCGAAGTTGATTTCCTTTATAAAAAGAAGATCTCATTGAACTTCTATGAAATGGTCAAACATCCAAATTCTCCCTGCATCGATAATGGTCAAACATCCAAATTCTGTTTTATACTTCGACGCATTTTGATTTAGCAATTGTGTGAACGTGAGTTTTATGGGCCAGAAATATATAATGTGGGGCGAGTGGTAATTGTTCTAGGTTGGGCTAAGAAATGTGACCTACCAATTTAAAACAATGTTCGGCCCAAATATAATGGACAATCCAGAATTTGAGAGAGCAATTAGAAAAAGAATATATTTATAAAACCCTAGATTTGTTCAGTCAGCTATATAATTCAAAATTGTGTGGTGATGTCAAGGTTTTTTTTATTAATTAAACTATGACCAAACTTTTTGTTTATTATATAGTATAGAGTATAGATAGATATAGATAGATCTAACTTAATAAACTATATTATATATTAAATTAAGTAATTAAATAATTAGTTATTAAATAATTTAGAAGACAATAAATAAATAGTGGATATATATATGAATATATCCAAAATTAGAAGATCCGCTACGATAAATAAATAGTGGATGGATATATATATCCAAAATTAGAAGATCCGCTTGTAAATGTTTATTGGCGGGAAAAATTGTTGAGAGTGAATGTGGTGGTGCCACATGGCAAATTGTGGTGCGAAAAACTTTTTTTTATTATATATATAGATAGATAGATATAGATATAGATATAGATAGATAGATATAGATATAGATATAGATATATAGATATAACAATCAATTTGGAAGTTGAATAGTATACTTTTTATTTCTTATAGTTTGGCCATAACACTTTGGGGCTTTGATGCTTTCTACCCCTTAAACTTTTACAAATTTTTTTTTATTTTTATTTATTTTTTTTATTTTTTTTAACGAAATAGTAAATTTTTTGGTTTTCATAGTTTGGCCACATATCAAGACCCGGATCTATCCGGTTGCTCCTGGTTACTACATAAGGTTGTGTATGTGTGTAAACCCTAGATTATTCGAGACTTTCTTCAGCAACAATACTTGTCCCGTTTCCTCTCATCCTCTTTACAGTAAAACTTGGGTTTCTTGTTTCTAGTGAATTTAGAGAGTTATCACCCATTTCTGTTGTTATCAATTATCACAACGATGATCATGATTTGTTTGTATTAGTGTATCCAGTTCGTTTATTCTTTGGATTGGCTGTAAATTTCTTCTAGTCTTTGTAATCTGAGTTAATCCTCTCGGTTTAAGTTTTTATGTGTTAGAATCTATGAGTTTTTTATATAAGTGGTTAAAAAGCCTTTGACCAGCCACGTAAAGGCCATCATGTGTTGCAATTAGTGTTGTTAAAAAAAAGGGTCTGGAACTGGTTTGAGTGGAACCGATCACGGCCAGAACCAGAAGTATAACCCTAGGTTTTTAATCGGTTTAGACCCCTAAACTTTGAAACCGGTTACACCCGAACCGAAACCGCTCAAGCCTTCTCAAAAACCTGTTCCCAAGAGTAAGTGAGTAACTGGTTCCTAAAATAAGAGGTTTAATCGCCTCTAGTGCAACCCATTACAAACTCACCTTTAGTATTTTGGGCCAGTCACCAGGCCCAAATTTCATCACTTTAGTCTTTCAAAAATTTAAATGTCTAATAGAGTCCACTCTCCTATCACAGAAAAGTAACATTCTTTAATCATCATCGTACATTCATAATCTCCAACAACATTGTTCTTTAGAGAGTCTCCATCTTACTTTCTATATTTGATTTTCATTTAATGTGTATTATAGATTCGTACCCTACTACACGCTTTTATATAACATTTTACGATACAAATCTACGATGAACACAGAAAAATATATGATCATATCCGAATTGTTTACACAATAGAGAGCCCTAACTCTCACCATCTAAAAAAACAAACATCACATAAACATCATTACGCGTATTATTTCCAATGATTGGAAATTTAGAATATGCACGGGCATATCCTATCTTTTATCAAATTCATACGTACATCAGCACAGATCCGTGCCGATACACGTGCATACCTTTTTTTACATAACACAATTTTCATAAATTATCCTTCTTTCTAAATAACATAATCAGACCACTCATTCACATGTTGAACATGATCCATAGTAAAACTAGGAAACTTATCAACCTTAACCGGATTCTGTTTTCCTCCAACTAACTTGGCAGGGTTTCCAACCGCAGTAGTTCTCGCCGGCACATCCTTCAACACCACCGAACCCGCCCCGATTTTCGCGCCATCCCCGATCCCGATATTCCCCAAAACACAAGTCCCCGCGCCGATCAAAACCCCGTCCCCGATCTTCGGATGCCGATCTCCGCCGCTCTTTCCCGTGCCACCCAATGTCACATTATGCAAAATCGACACATTGTTCCCGATCACCGCGGTCTCCCCGATCACCACTCCCGTCGCGTGATCAAGCATGATCCCGCTTCCGATTTTCGCTCCCGGGTGTATATCCAATGCGAAAACCTCGGAAACCCTATTCTGAATCAAAAGTGCCAAAATCTTTCTATCTTGTAACCATAAACTATGAGCTATTCTATAACTTTGACAAGCAAGAAACCCTTTGAAATTCAAGAAACAGTGGACATAACTTATGCAAGCTGGGTCTCTTTCTTTTACAGCCCTTAGATCATCTTTAACATCTTTAACAATTTCTTGATCTTCTGTGAGCACACCCATGAAAAGATCATATAGGGTCGCACTGGGAAGACTACAATTACTTAATTTCATTGAGATGTGATTGGCTAGAGCACTTTCAAATGAAGAATGAGACAAGATTGAGGTGAAATAGTAGCTTGACAAGATGGGTTCTTGATCAATATCAAATCTTGCTTCATCTTTCAGTTTCTGCCATATTTCATCATCTTGATGATTGTGGGAAGTGATGGTGGAGATGGGTTTGCAGGATAATTGGTCGGAGTAATCGGATCTGCAGAAATTGGAGTAGTTGTTATGATTGGATTCGAATTCAAGAACTCGTGTTCTTGAGGTGTGGATGCAAGCTGTCATCTTTATGTGTTTATTTTGGGCGAAAATGGATATGATTGATTAATTATATGAACAAATTGTTGGAGGTTGAGTCTGAGATTGAGATACGCAACTCTTTATATATGAGGTTGAGGGGGCGTGAAATGTTGAAGACCCGAGCTTTTACCGGGGAAATATTATTATTTTTTTAATAAATAGAGGGTTAATGGACTCGTATGAATCGTAATTCGTAACCGCTGACGTCGGCACTCTTGTTTTTTTCTATTCCTTTTTTCCTTTTTCCTTTTTTGTTAATAGCAATTTCGAGATTTTCGTTTATTTTTTTTAACCGCAAGGAGAGTTTTAAACTTTTAATTCCAACCCAAATAACTAGCAAGTGTTTGTCCGTTTGTGGTTGTACAAATTAATTTTTTTTTTATTATTATTACTATGTTAGTAACTCGTATACTATACGGGAGTATACGGGTTGAACTTAGGTTCATAATATTAGTTAAATATAAAAAAGTGATTATGAAAATTATAAATTATAGATGACATAATTCATTATAAAATATTAATTGATAATTTAATACATCAAAAATGACAAATTTTGATTTGTTTCCTTAAAAAGACTCAGATTATTGAGTAATTTATCAAATCAACATTATGTTTGGGAAATTTTTTTAAAATAAAATTTTAATTTAGATAAAATTGGTAATTAGTTTTAATTGGTAATTTACTAAATTGATAATTGAATATAGTTTTTGCACGTGGCATTGCTGATGTGGACACCTTAAAAAGAAGACATGTGGAAACCAATTTATTGCTTTATTAGGATTAAGATTATTAATTTTCTTTTTAATAACGATTTGGTTCACTGATGGGGGCTAAACTCTAAAAGGCCTCCCAGATCATCCCCAACTCCAACCAGTGGTAACAGTAACTAATACGTTTTATAAGGGAAGCTAGTACATCAGCCCTGCAGACAACTGGGTCACGAATTCATGAAGAAACTAACCAATGTCAGAAAAAACTCCCGAGAGAATCGAACCCATGACCTCTCAATTATAAGCCATATTCACCTCTCCATGTCCATGACAAAGTCCAATGAATTAGATTTTCATCTAATTTATATAAATGGTGCATGTTTAAATTTTAGAAAGTGAATTTTTTTTTTTGAACGGCCAACGAATAGAATAAACCCAGGTACTTCGTACGGGGTGACCCAATGGCTAAAGGCCACCGCCAGCTGGCCCAACCCAGCCGTACGGAGCCCTTAAGCGTCCATGTGACTCCAGTTCCGGGGGAAAACCCGCTAACCCGCCCGCCCGTAGGCACGACGACGAATTAACGGTAAAACCCGGTCACCTCAAGGATCGAATCCGGGTCTCCCCGGATCTCCTATCATTGGCCTCCATACCAATGGACAAATAATGTCATTAGTGAGGATAGAACTTGGGTCCCTAGGAACACAAGCCAAAGCCTCAACCAACTCCACTAGAAAATGAATAATGGATAGAATTTAGATGGTATAATTTATGAGGAGTGTAGATGGCTAAATGGGTGTGTGTTGGGCGTCAATAAAAATCAAACAAGCTACTAGCAAATATTAGATGAACATGAATACATTAAGGAAATAAAAGAATAACTCAGGAATTAAATTTATGACCTGTTATCTATGAGACACTTATTTAACATTATTTTCTTAATCTTTTAAGAAGAATTAATCAAAACCCTCAATTTTTTATGTAAGGATAATTCCTAGATTTTTAAAGAAAAAAACATTACAACCTCCAATTTATAGGATCATGTTAGGAGATTGTTTTAAAATTTAATATATGTGTTTCAATAATAAAATTTTATTATATCATAAACCATCAAATCTTGAATAAGTATCAAATACACTATAACTTTAATTATATATATAACAATAAAAATTTGACATGAATAGTTAACTTTTTAGGTTTTAAACTTTTGCCACAATAGTTTATAACATTTACATTTTCAACCTTAAACTTTACATTTTCTTTATTTATAGTTTGGCCACTAGACTTTGGCATATTGATAAGTAAACTTTTTCTTATTCAAAGTTTTGCCATCAGACTTTAGTATGTTGACGTTTTCTACCTTAAACTTTAACATTTTGTTTTTTTACGGAATAATAAACTTTAGGTTTTCATAGTTTAGCCACATATGTTTCATACTTTTATGTTTTCTACCCTCTAACTTTTAAAGTTTTTTTTTTGTTTTAAGTTTTGTGGTCTTTTACTTTGGCCACAAAACTTTTAATTTTTATACTTTCGTTTGTTAGTATACTTTTATAGTTTTATACTTTCACCATGAGACTATTAGACTTTTACGTTTTATATCCCTTAACTTTTTAACTTTTGTTTTTTATTAAACTACTTTCATTTTTTAGTATACTTTTAGAGTTTTTGACTTTAACGACGACTTTTTATAGTTTTATACTTCGACGACACAACTTTTAGACTTTGACTTTTTATTCCCCTAAAATTTCTTACTTTGATTTTTTTAGTATACTAGCTTTTTTATAGTTTTATACTTTGACGACACAACTTTTAGACTTTGACGTTTTATTCCCCTAAAATTTCCTACTTTTGTTTTTTAGTATACTTTTTATAGTTTTATACTTTCATCACGAAAGTTTTAGACTTTTATGTTTTATACCCATTAACTTCTCTACTTCTGCTTTTTAGTATACTTTTAAAAATTTCGACTTTTGTCGATACTTTGTTATAGTTTTATACTTTCACCACATTAAAATGTTTTTTAGTTAAACTGACGGGTAAATCAGTGGCGGATCCAGGAAATAATATCAGGGGTAGCGGGGACTAACGGGGGTTCGGGGGCAGCGCCCCCGAAAAAAAATTTAGGTAGTTAACGGGCTTTTTATCATATTTTTAAGGGGCTTTTGATCATATTTTTAAGTAAAAGCCATAAAATTTCTTCCAGGGGTCGCGAAAAATTCGTTTCAGGGGTCGCGAAAAACCGAAAACCTATAAAAAAAAAAATTTTGCACGTCGGGGTAAAAGTTCAGGGGTAGCGGGCGCTACCCCTGGGACCTTAGTAGGTCCGCCACTGGGGTAAATGGGTGGCCCTTCACGAAGCGCAGGTGGGTCACAAGATCAAATAAGACTGAATGACACTGTTATTGCAGGCCCGCCGTAACGCGCGGACGGGTCTACAACTTGTTAATAACAATAGAAATATAAACATATCATACATGTATTAAAATTAATGTAACCGGAAAGCGGAAAAAAGCAAAAGTAAAATTAAAAAGTAATAATAAATAATAATAATAATAATAATAATAATAATAATAATAATAATAATAATAAATAAACTTATTTTTTTAATGGCCAACGAATTTCCCAGAAAACCCAGAGACTATTTACCACAGTTGAGCTCATTTCAAGAAAAATCCATATCCGCAAACGGGCAGGTGGTAAAACGTGGAAGCTCAGGAATCGAACTTTTGACCTCTCAGTTTCAAATCTATCCTAATCAATGAATAACCACTAAAACAAGTCTTAATAGTACAAAATAAACTCCTTTAACTGTTCTTTCATGAGGTTAGTTTTTTTCTTTTTTTTAACGGCATTTAATGAGGTTAGTTAATGTGATCCATAGTGATAGTAATAAACTAATAATACAATTATTCTTCTGATGTTTAAATCAAATTATCAATAAATTTGATGCTTTTTAATTTATTTTGTTTTTCTTATATGTTTTTTTCTTACTTCTTTTGGTAGTAAGGATCAAATTTTTAAAAACATATAATAATTGATGGCACGCCATTAATTAATTACCTCACTATTCTTGTAGAGTAGACACCGATCATATTCGAATCATTTTAATTAAGAATTGTGGTAGTGGTAGGTGATGATGAGATGACTCGTAGACTTAAGGTAATGAGTTCGAGTTTTTAAGCTAACATGTTTTACACCTGGTCACTTGCGGGAGTGGTTACCATTAGACTTGGACGTCAAAGACAGCTTTTTATCATTGGAATTCCCGGTTCAATTCTTGTTTAGTTGGCGTTTAAAAAAATATTCAAATTATTTTCTTTAATATTCTATTCAACTTAACGGTTAAATGAATTATAAATGTCCGGTCCCAATAACGTTGTAAGACAGTGACCACCCGGTCAAACTAAAGTCGACAGTTACACGAGAAAGAAAAGAAATCTGAGATGGCTATAGAATTATATTACTTTTTTATTTATTTTTTAAGTAAGCCCGCCGCCTTAAAGACTCTCACTTTTGAACTATTTTTTTTTATTTAACTACTTCTAATCTACTTTTAATTTTCTCCTAACATGAGAATTGCAAGATTTGAATTCTAGACTTTCAAACCTTTAAAGAGAGGGAAAGCATAACCACCGGGTCAAATGGTCGTCGACTAAAATTAAAAGGTGTAGTGTAATTTTTAAATTAAATAGTTGAAGGTTAAGATGAATAAAATTTCTAGATTTATAAGTAGTATTAACGAGTGTTTGAGTTGGTTATTCTAAATATATTAGTTGCCTAGAGTTAGAAGCAATAGAGAATGAAATTAACATGACGGATTTAGAGTTTTTCTCTCGGCGATTTTGTGTGTTGTTTGAACAAAGATTATATTTTTATTAGGCAATTAAAAAGTTGATTTTTTAGTTAGTTATATAAAATTAGTCTTTGAAGAGTAAAATAACCAAATATTAAGGCACGTGAGGAAACTTAACAATAAAATATAACGTCTGTAACAGACGTTAGACTTAAAAGTATAATCTCGTACGAAGATTTAATATTAAATATTATTAGTTTGCTTTTTGAATATAAATTAGGAAATGTAGAAATTTTACTTATCTTCTGTTAGACATAATTTATATATATCTAAATATATATATATATTACGTATATATATATGTATATATAAATCTTATTTATGTCCTTTAATCATTTATCTTAAATAATCAATTACGTATTTGACCCCATCTGGTATTACTTGATGGACGTAATTACCCTAACTAGATGGGCTAGGGTTTCCCCTTGGGTGTATAAATAGAGCCCTTAAGGAGAGATGAAAAGGTGAATCACCACCACAAAACTTTCGACCTCTCTCTCATCTCTCTCGGCTCTCTCTCTGTTTCGTGAACCCTCACGAAACCTTACACCATCATTAGCTATACACCCTAAAGGGGAACCAAGGCTACTCACAGGATGGACAACCTAACTACTGTTGATCTCAACCAGATGCTTATAGGTAATCTTTATCATTATTATCTGTTTATTATATTAACGATTCAGGATTCAATCAACATGTGGTATCAGAGCATATGTTGCTCAATCGAATCATTAATCTGAATTCGTTAAGAAACCCTAATCTCGAAATCAATATGGGTTTTTCGATTCTGTCTAAAAATCTCGAAACCCTAATTCGTCTTTAAGCAAATAAATTAAATCGGTTTTAAAATCAAACCCTCACTGATTTCGAGAGGTTATTGTCTTTTCGATCGAGATACCAATTCTCGATCGAAAAGTCCACTTTTCGATCGGATAGAAAAGTCCACTTTACTACCGGCTTTCCTACCGGCTTTACTACCGGCTTTACTACCGGCTTTACTACCGGCTTTCCTACCGGCTTTCCTACCAGCTTTCCTACCGGCTTTTCTACCGGCCTTTTTATTGGCTTTTCGATCGAATCATGTGGCTTAGACCCTGCTCTTCGATCGAAAAGCTTACTTTCCGATCGAAATATGTGGCTTGGATCCCTACTTTTCGATCGGACCATGTGGCCCTTTTCGATCGACTTTTCGATCGGGCCATGTGGCTTTTCGACTTACTTTACGATCGAATCATGTGGCTTTGACCCTGCTCTTCGATCGAAAAGCTTACTTTCCGATCGAAATATGTGGCTTGGATCCCTACTTTTCGATCGGACCATGTGGCCCTTTTCGATCGACTTTTCGATCGGGCCATGTGGTTTTTCGACATACTTTTCGATCGGACCATACGGCTTTTCGATCGGCTTTTCGATCGGGCCATAAGGTTTTTCGACCGACTTTTCGATCCGATCGAAAAGTCGGCTTTTCGATCGAAAAGCTCACTTTTCGATCAGATACCCTTTTCGATCGAAAATTACACTTTTCGATCGGGTATATTTTTCCGATCGGACACCCTTTTTCGACCGGGTACCCCTTTTTCGATCGAAAAGCTCACTTTTCGATCAGGGTACACCTTTTCGATCGAAAAATCCCTTTTCCGACCGGATACCCTCAGAAATTTTCTGCTAAATTTGGGGCTTAATATTAAAACTTTTTTTTGTTTAAAACCTTACAAACTTACGTTTTACAAAAC
>JBCNJP010000007.1:128313153-128338722 GCA_039602395.1 Deinandra increscens subsp. villosa
GTAAAAAATCAAGGGGAAGTTTGTATAAAATACCCAACTTTAAAAAAAAAAAAAAAACGATTTAAGATAGTCTGATCCGTTGCCTTCTCAAAATGATGATGTGGCAGCTGATGTTTCAGTATACATGACACTCCTAAATACTTTTTGATGAATGCCTACAAGATTATATAATATTGCAAGCCTGGAATAAAAAGAGAAGCAATGTCCTTCCACAACTAATATCAACAAATAGTTCCTCCATGGAGAACATGGAACAAACTAATTAAGAATGTACCTGACCAATCAAGTTTGCTGCACAATCGGCTCCCTAATGTGGATGCATTGAGAACTCAATAATACGCGTCACCAATTCACAATTCACAATTCACAAAGAGGCTGACAGTGAAGATGTGTACGGAGGGACTTGCGTAGGCTTTAACAAACAAAACTTTTTTTAAGTTGTAAAAGTCAAACAAGACTTACTTATTGTTTTCAGTATAATGGGCCCTAAATGATGAGAATTGCGCCTCCAGTTGATTCAAACTTGTGTTCAAATTTTTAAATTTATAAAGAAATTAACTTTGTTATTTGCCTCTACACCCCATCCCCTCTCCTAATGAATTAAATCTGTTGTTGTCCCCCATCCCCTCTCCTAATAAAACTTACCATTTGTCTTATAACCAATGATTTGTTATGAACCATTCTTATCTTAAACACCTTTATACACCACTATCTCCCCAATTCAACCAAGTGGATTCAATGTTAAAGATGTCTCCTGTAGGATTTCCTCAAACCTCCTGCACCTTTTGATGGAGCCTATCATACCCATAAGTGTTTTTAATTATGCCCTATATTACTTAGGAAATCAAATGATTAATGAGATTTTTGGGTTAGAATTGTATACCCGCCTAAATGATGAACTCAAAGCTTGACAAACTCTCTGTCGTTGATCACTAACCTTCTGATTTGTAGAGAAACCCAGAATAATTATGATTCATGTTACTTCTACCTCACAAATGCTTCAATTACACATATAACTTCGATGATCATCTTTGGAGATTACACCCTGCAATTGAAGTGCCAACGTGATCTGGGAAATTAAAGAAATGAATCTTGATAACAAATTTTGATTTCCAGGACCGTGTTCAGCAGGCTTCATTTGGAACCTGTGTGCAAGTTTATATGAAACAAACATATTTAAAAGATATAGTGAAGAGAAATAACCTGCTTAATGTATATGTTTTTGCCTTGGTAATTATTAGGTCCTGTAATGATATGAACACTTCCTAAGAAATGAATGTGAAAAGGTAGTAAAAGAATCGATTTGATATTAGTAAACAATCACAAATAAATCCAAACAAGCTAAGAAACAAAGATATCAAAAAGTGTAGCTTGAAAAGTTGTTACTCCAAACTTAATTGCATATATGTGTAGCTTGAAGAGATACATATATGTAATTTGTGAACAGAAGGTAAAATAAAATGCTGACCTTCCAAAAGGGATAATAATCCACAGCAACAGAAAGTAAGAGCATGAAGAGAGATGAATTTCTTTGAACCAATTAACAAAGCTATGAGAAAAGAAAAAATAAACTCACTGCTAAAGAAAACATAATCTTCACTAAAAATTGGAGGGGTGCGCCAGCCAAGGCAGTAGTGCAACACCAAGGCGACACTTAAAGGCCCCTGATAGCAAGCTATTGTAATGGGCCTTTCCCCATAAAAAATAAGATTAATATCGAGTGGACCGATGACCCACATATCAGATATTAAACTGATAAGAACAGATACTACACTTGATCTTAGCCAAAAGGCCGAGAAAGGTATGCTTGTTATCTTCATGGGCCGCTGCTTATATTGGCAGTCCTCTTTTTATATGTTTTGCACTCAGCCAATGTGGGATCGTACTAGACAAATTTCCCTTTAGTTTTCATCTCTTCAGAATTAATACCATGTATCAGTGCCTAACAATACTACCGTTTTTGGATCACAAAGTGTACCTGACTTCAATTTATAAGTATATAACTAGTGAACAACCTAACACAATCTACTACAAAAGTTGCAGATACATAAACTTCAGCAGAAAATAGAAAGAGACACAAGATTTTTGTCACTGCATAAACGTCAGCATAAAATAGAAAGAAACAAAAGATATTTAAAGAGTAACAAACCTGTGGGGGAGCATACATTGAGATAAAGTAATCCAATTGTCCCACCAAGGAGACAATTGGATAAAGTAATCTACAATAAAAACTCGATTAAGCATAGAACATTACCGAGCGTATTCATTTCTCAATGAGTAACTTTGCCAAGCATGTGTCTAGTGAACATGTTCACCGAGAAGTAGCATGCCTTTAAAGTTTCTAACATAAGTATGAACTTCAAAAACATATTATTTCTTGGTTGACAGATAAGATCTCATTCAGTTACATAGAAAATACCTTAACTAAGAAGTGAGTGACATAAACAAAAATAAAAATAGAAATACCTGAGGTGTGTAGCAGATACTAACTCACCATAACTAAGAAGTAAGAAGTGTATGTCCAGGAAGTAGCCTGAAATATACAAGTCAGATTAACTGCATATGCTAATAAGGCATTGTTGATTTATCTAAATACAAATACAATTTCCTCAAGGTCTTCACTATTGTTGTCACTTCCTAGCACACTCATGGTGTAGTATTTGACTTTTATAGGACTGAAGTTTATTAGTGATTAGAAATATTAACTCATCAGACATTGATATATTCTAAAAACTCTAAATCTTTCAAGTTCTTCCAGCTGCATTTTATTATGACGAAAAGTTCAGTCAGGAGAATGGAAAACACACATATAGAAGTAAAAAAAAGAAGTGGTTAAGGAAGCCGATAATAATGTTCTTCACCTCATCACAAAAACCATCCTTCACTGTTGTCTCATAATCTTTGCCTTTACTTTTGTTTACATCAATTACCTACACAATTAGCAATAAATCAGGAACAAATTGTCAAGGTCAACTGGGAATCATTTATCGATATTATCTAATATTACACTGGTACTTATAGGAGGAGGTAACTATATAGTTTTGTTTCACTGCAACTGAATCTAACTTGAAGCATATTATGATCTGATGGGTTGCAGCAGTAAAAATAAGGTGACTAACCAGTTCATATACATAAGCTAAATCCATTGAGATGCATGAAGCAACCTGTCAATATTTAGAAGTCGATTAATAGCCTGTCAACTAAAGGCGATGGTATAAAATCAAAAGACTACAATTGTTACCCATGCTCACGAAAATAATTCAATACCTTCTGAACAACATTAGAGCCAATATAGTTAGCATGCTCCTGAATATTTTTAGAAATTCCAAGTTCAAATATCTTATTCATATGCAGAAAGGTTCTACAAGATTAACACATATACGGTTATATAAAAGTTGATAACAAAGTCAATAAGTCACATTATGTATAAGCAACATAAGTTGTCATTACATTCATCTGCCAGTAATCAACAACCACAACAGATGAAGGAAGTATTTTGAGCATTATGCACTTTTCAGTTAAATGGGGACTGCTAAGTGGAGCTATAGAAGAACTTAAGAAGAATGAAACGAAGAGCAAATATCACCTTCAGAGAGGCAGTCCAGTCACCAAAGGTACATACTGAACTCAGGGAGTTGAATTTATTCCATGAATGGAGAACCTGCAAAATAAACAGATATTAGTGCAATAGTGCTTTGTTTTGAGACATAAAAACAGACTACGAAAAAATTATTACTCTTCTTTTGCTCTACCAGTTCCCATGTGGCTTGGATGTTTGCCAGTTTGGAATATCTGCACTGTCTCTTGAGTTACAGAGTCAACTTTATGCAATTTGTTTCTGCACTTTAACCAGGAAATTTATAACAAAAACCAGTAGATTCTAGTATCAATAAAGGAAAGATTAGGATGACATACATTTAAATTTGCCTGACAGAAGGAATGCAATTGATACATCACCACACTCATTTTGTTCAATGGTATCAACAGTTCTTTCATTCTCCAATATGGCAAGAAGCCCTCCACTAGCACAAACTGAACTTCACTCTCAGTGTCCAACATAGAACTTAGCTACAGTTACATACAAGTAAAAGGACGATCATGTTTAGATGCAACTATAAAGAACCGTATTCGTGTACTCTTTCTGGCAGCAAGTAAATTAGGTGGAATTGTATAATAGAAGACCTTCTCGATGTATACTATACGTGTGCTGTGCTTGTTCATAACTAAATATTGAACTCTTCATAATAGCAGGTGCCTCACTTGCACCATCTGTATCAATGGCATCAGTAAATACAGAATGCATTAGGCCATTGTGCATAAAGATTACAAGGAAATTATAATATTAGTGTTTTGTTGTAAATCTACTAATTGAGATTCTTCACTCTTGGTGCTTGCGTATATGATCAAGGGCTTAACCTAATACTTGACTGAAACATGATAAACAACGATATTACCATTTTGTTGTTTAAATTGTTTAAACTGATCTCCTAATGACCTACACAGTAAATCAAACATCAGCGGTTCAGCACATGAATGCCTAATTAGTAGTAGTAACTAATACGAAGATAAGAAGCAATTACAGCGACAATTACAGCGCTGCACAATCAATTAACCAAACAGCGTCACATGAACGCCTAGCAATAACAATAAAAAAGGAACAGGGAGAAATTAGGTTACTGAATATGCAAATGCATGTAAGAATCGACCTGATCGAATGAATATATATTGTACCGATTGCGAGTAATAACTACTGAATGTCGTCGAACGTGTACGCCTGATGCATAGATTCTGTTTCGTCGGACTCCACAAAGCGATCGTCGGCATTTGACTGGTGATTGGAAGGATCGCTGGGGCTTGAGGAAGAGACTGTGTGTGTGAGTGTGAGACTAATGCCGTTGGTTTTAACGAGGGAAAGCGAGAGGTTTACGATGGTGCTGAAAAGTTACGCTAGAGAATCGGTTATCTTGATTTTCTTACATTTAGATTAATAAGTTTTTTTTAACGGCCAACAAACATATAATTATCTAGGTACTCCTTAGGGGAGGCGGTATCATGAAGGAGCCGGGACCCGGTTCCAAAGGGAGCCGGGTGGCTTTCACCGGCTAACGATACCGCGTGTAGCGGTTCTCCTCTTTTCCGGTTCTCCACGGTTCTCACAAGCCAGCCAAAGCCGCTCTCATTTGACCCTTTTTTTTTCTTTAACATTTTCCGGTTCTTCACGGCTTGGTGAAGCCACACCACCACCATACCATGTGGTGTGGCTCCACATGGCTTCAAAAACACATCATTTGAGTTGGCAAAATTTAATTGGTTGGTGGACATGGCTTGGGGCAGCCACATGGCTACCATACCTCCTCCCCTTACGTTACGTAGGGACGGATTCAGAATTTTTTTCAGTGTTACAAAAAATTGTTGGGACTAACAGGGGTTCGGGGACAGCGCCCCCAAGAGAAGCGGGGTCTAAGGGGCTGGGGTCGAGTGAAACTTTTTAATTTTTGACAAAAGTCCTTCATTAAAAATGCATCCGAATTTTGTCCAAAAACTGCATTAAATAAAATTTAAGGGACCATAATGTGTCAATTTTTAAAGTTGTATCCATTCTATCCATTTGTTTCACTTTACCCCCTAAATTTATATTTTTAAATTGCACAAAACTTCTTAGTTGTTTGGTTTTAATTAATTAACGGATTTTTTATCAGTATTTTAACGTCGGTATTTAAATAAAAACCATAAAAACGTTCGAGGGGTAGCGTAAAATAATTTTCAGGGGTAGGGAAAACATTGTTTCAGGGGTAACAAAATACCAAAAACGTTAAAAAACAATTTTTTCCCACATCGCGGTACAAGTTCAGGGGTAGCGGACGCTACCGCTGACTAAAGGGTATGTCCGCCACTATCCGTACGAGAGCCCAAGTTATATCCAGCTCTGGAAAAAAAAACCATCCGCCCGAAAGCCCACTGGTGGTAAAACCCTGTCGCTCTCAGGATTAAATCAAAGACTACAAGATTCTTGTCTTTCTTCCTAGAGCCTCCATGTCTCATAACAATATTGTTAAGAGCAATGATAGAAACATGAGCAATGATCACCTTTGCCATGAAAGATTAATAAGTTATCTTGATTTTCTTGTATTAAATGATAAATGATTGTAAACTTGTTTAGATTTACTTTTTAAATTATATAAGATTTATGAGTTAATACTATTTGAGTATATGGTGTTTGGCACTTTTAACCACCTGAGTTCAAATTTCAAAATATTAATAAATCATTTGAGTCATTTTGATTAACGAAGTTCTGAGTAACGGATGATTAACGAAGTTTTAAGTAACGGAGTTGGACTTTTCTATTAACTCTAAGGGCATTTAAGTTAATTTATACACAAGGTTCTACCTGTGTAAATTATTAATAAAATATTAAATAAGACTATAGGAGGGACTATCTTTATAATTTACTTAAAATAATTAAAAATTCAATTTATATATAAATCACTAGATTATATACCCGTGAGCTTCACGGATTGTGTATAAAATTTTATAATATATATTAATCAATAACGTAAGACAACATTTGATCAAATAATAGTTTCAAATCACAAAGCTAATACTCTCAAAGGATAATATCTATTAATCAAATGTATCCCATTTTAGATGAAAAGCAAATAACAAATCAAACCTGACAATAATAAAGGCACGTGGGAGCCCTACACTAATGCCTATAACAAACTTGTAACAAAACCGAAGATGCCATGAAATTCGGTTCTTTTACAAACCAAGTTGCTCAGTTCTGTGTGCAATTATAACACCAAGAAAGAAATTACGGTTTGAACTTCGAACTTGGTTTCATTTTCATTGTTAATCAAGCGTCTCTGTTCCACTCGTTTCAAATGAAAACTTAATACAATACTCCAAATTACCTTCTTTCAATAGTCCCTACTCGAACAAAACAAAAACCATAAAATAAGGTTCAATAAAATACAACTACTTTTCCCTAATTAATCACAAAACTGCAATCTTAATCACTTGTTAAATGGTTACTGCAACTTCAAGTCATTGATACGTTATCTTGATGAGTTAACTCAATGATGATATGATCAACACTAAAACCTGCATTTTATTTAAGGCACGGACCATGAGTACTTGTTGAAGCATATAACAAACATGTAAGAAAACTAAAATAAACATACCTCATTAAGGCTGCCATGGATTTAAAGTAACTATTCACGGCTGCCATGGATTTAAAGTAACTATTCACATCTGGTGATTACATCACACATGAAAAGGTGACTAAATCATGGATTTAAAGTAACTATTCACATAGGGTAACTAAATTACAAGTGAGGGTCAAAGTCAAAATTAGAACCACTTTGTGAGTGAACTTGGAGAGCCTGTTTGAGGTGGTGGATATTATCCTTTCAAGTTCCAAGGGAACCAGCCTACCTTGTGCTTTGAAATATGATTCCTCTTTTAAAAATAAAGGATGCATGGTATACTTTGAGAGGTGCATATTCAGCTTTGAAATCAAACTGCTTCATTAATAATTTTAGCCCATAACCTGAAATATAAGAGAAATAGCATAAACTACTTGTTACATATGCTCTTAGTATAAAAATATACACACAGGTGAGGGGACCTCATACCCATTAATCCTTAAAAATTAAAAATCAAAAGGCTAAAGAAAATGCCACAACATCTATGGCATTTGCCATTTCTTTTCACCCGACATCTGTTTTTGACCAATTGGCATACATCACATGCTTTCATATTGTTCTGATTAAATGGAAATTGAATATTATTAATTACCTCTATGTTTCGTCTAAAACATTTCCAATTTTCACAATGAAATGGTGTGTGATTTCTAATCTCTCAAGTGTGTCAACCATCAAAAGTGGATATATAAATCAAGAGGGAAAATTCTAACCGGCCTATAAAAGATCAAGCGAGGACTTCTGTGATTAAAAATCAAGTAACAAACCTAGACACGATCGATTCTAAATTAAAGTTTTCTTTAGTACTATTATTAAACAATATATAAAGAACATAATCTAATATCTTGTAAATATACCAAATGAATGAGAGATACCTTAATGGAATGAGAGGATAGAGATCCATTCACTTCAATCCTCTCTTTTTGTGATATGGACCGGACTAACCCAACCCAACTGGATCATGCAGCCCAGACCGAGAGGCCCAAGTGAACAATTATCAAACCCAAAAAGCGGATGGATTAGAAGGCATCTTGAGAGTTACGTGACTTGCATGCTACGAACCATCATTCCACTTACCCCCATCCATGTTTCTCCATATTTACATGTTTTCCGTATTTTTAGGAATTGTTAGTTGTCTTTGTTTGTCAAGTATTTAGATTTGCTTTGAGTTTTAATAAAGGAAGAGAAGAGAAGAAAATTGCAGAATTGCTTATTTACGTTTTCATTGTTTATTTACATTTATAGTTTTAGTCTTGGGAGTTTATAGGTTTCTCCGTAAACTTATCATTTTGACACTAAATTACCGCACCGAATCAAAAGGGACAAAGAATCAGAGAAAGAAAACACTAAAATCGTCCATTATATTATCATACATACAACAAAAACTAAAAAAAAAAGTAACACATTATAAAATTAATTACCTAATAAAATCTTAATTGCCACTTAAACCTATAAAGTCTGTTATAAGAGGCACGTATTTAGCTATCATGGCCTGTTATTTTTCTTAACAGTTAACCCAAGTAAGACTAAAAGAAAAATTCAAAAGGGTAATTTCAAAAAGCAAACTTCAGTTATGCTTATAATTATCATTAAAACTTGCAGTCTTCTTTTAAAAATTAGAGAATAAATATTTTAAAGGTATAACTTAAAGTTGCATGAATAAGGTTGCAGCTGGTATACTCAAATTTAAATGTATTTAAGAAATGTACTTTAGATATTTTTGATAATCTTTGGAAATAAAAGAATCCAACATATGATAAGACTGCAAATTTACATGGCATACTGTAACCTAAGTTAAAGAGGAAGGACTATGCATATATGAAAATTAAAAAATTAATCCTATGAACATAAGTTAATAAGTTATGGATAGAGATGTGCAAATTTGAAATCTCAGTGGTTAGAAATTTTAAATAAAATCTATAGTACCTTACGAATTTACATGAGACAAACCTTAAAATCTCATATGTAGATATAGGCATTTTCCATACTCATAGTCATAATTCATAGACATGGGTCTAAACCTCTATTCATAGTCATGGGTCTAAACCTCTAATTTGTGCAATAAAAAAGGTAAAGAATAAACATATTTGTTTGTGTACAACAGAAGCATAATATTATGAGTAATGTTTGATGATATTATGATTTATGTTTGCAAATTTATTGACAGTAGCTGCTGTTCACAAATAGGTGCACACACAGTTTCAGATTTTGCCTCTTTTCATTTGATTAACCTATAACAATTAGTATGATAGGGAGCAGGTCATGTGTATGCTATTCAAATGGATTTGACTAAATATCATTAAATTAGTATTCTTGTCATGTAAGCCTTTAATTTTTTTAAAGTATTCATGTATGTTGAAGAAAAAAAGCATGTTGGATGTTAAGCAGGGATCATTTATGTCTTAGAATTTCTTGTGGTCATGGTTTATATATAGGCTATATTTTTTCAGGGAATATCAGAGTAACACCAAAAGAATTAAATCCACATTTATAGATGAGCACAGAATATTTGAGCTAATGAATATTGAAATCCTAAAGGGTAAATTTGTTAGCAAACATTTAGCCATTGTTCCTTTTACATTGCTGTAAACAGCTGACTGTCATCTAAAATATTAAGAAGATGACAGTTTACAGTTGACTTTAACAATGCTGTAAACATACCTCAACAACTTTTTACCTATGCACTCACATTTAGAGACAAATTTGTTAAAATGGTATAACTAAAGAAGCTAAAATCAATTTAAGAAACAGTTGTAGCTGGCCAGAAATAAATAACCAGCAAAAAAACATTAACCAAACACCAATCTTTAACAACGAAACAAAGAAACAACGGCATAACATAGGTAGATTCATAAGACAATCAAAATCGATAAAAGGGGCATAAAAATTGATGAATCAAATACTCTGAACATAAACATGATTGGTTCAAAATAATAGTTTACGAACACTGTTAACTTGTATGTGATGAGTGAAATCCAATAGAAATAAACATGATTGGTCCAAAGTTATGTAACAGAGGCAAAGAAGTTAAAGTAATTTAAATATGTAACATGAAATGAGAAGAACCATATAAAGTATAAACTGACCTTTCAGAGATGAAATTAGCAAAGAAGTTGAAGGTCTTGAAGCTACAACATGAATGGTAATCAAATCAGGTTTTATAAAACACACTATTAGGTTAGAAACAAACAAATTGAAAAACAATTAAATGGAATTTGTACCTCAATTTGTATCAGTGTTTTGAATTGTGATTTCAATCAGGAATGAATTGTGTATTTATAATGAGGCTGTATACTCCTCCATTTGAATTCAAAATTGATTTGACCGCCATTTCTCGATTGCCAAATCAATGTTAAACTGGATTACACCAAGAATAAAGAAGGGAGTGTCTGCAGTTACCTTTGATTTGAAATTTCCCATTGACTTGTTCCCCAAATTAGGCGGCGTCGAGAACCAAGAACAAAAGCAAGTGAAGGTTCTTCTCAAAATGGAGATTGTTGATTCTCCTCTGCAAAATAAAGATTGCCATGTCTCCGATTCACCGTTTTGTTACTCTTCTCCTCTGGAAAGCAAGCCGTCGGCCGTCCATGCCTGAAAAGTTAGATCACGATGATCTCCTTGAAAAACTTTCCAGCCGTCGCTTATCTTATTCTTCGAAATTGGGCCTTCTTTTTTCTCTTCAAAACCTCTCAGTATTACTTTATACCTGAAATTGAGTCTTTTTTTATTCTCTGAAATAGGGCTTTTGTTGCAGCTTTATTCTTGGGCTTATATATAGGAAAATTATTATTATTATTAATCTAGTATATAATTAAATAAAATTGCTTAGAAAATGACACATGGCATTACATTTGGCATGATTATAAAGGAGGTGGTCTAGATTAATGCCACATAGGATTTCATGATTTCCTTTATTAAAGAGTAGATACCTCGTCTCCTTTCTATATGCTCTCTATCTTCCCTAAATCCAAATCTAATATCACCCACCACCCATCACTTGTTTTCGATTGGCAACAGTTTTTTCACAACGCGTGTGACATCCGTCTATTTTCCATATATGTAACCCGACTCGTTTCCAATTATCCATGTAATTTCAACTTTTATTCAAGCATCGACTGTGTGGAATTTTTATATTTATTCTCACTACAATATATAAATATATATACACACACTCTATTATTCATGCTAAGATCATACTCGAGTCAACTCAACACGAGACCAACGGTAATACTATTTGGTAACTATAAGGCTATACAGAGATGGTAGTAAAATATCAAAGATTATAAAAAACTAAGTTTATATAGTTTTATTTATTTATGTTTATATACATATTATTTTTTTATAGATTAGAAATCTATAAGTAATCACTTTTATTTACTTCAGTTTTATACCCACTGTATCAGAAAAATACCCGGTTATTCTCTAGTAACATATGAACTAATTATGGACTATCTAATATTAAATTCTTTTATTGCTAAACCATGACAAAGATAATTCCCTTATTTTTTTATTAACTTCGGCTCACCATTCATACTCCAAATCATTTATATTTTTGTTTTTTTTTATATCATAGTAAAAGTAAATATATATATGTATATATTATCTACCAAGCATGTGAAATTCTTGTGGCTGACACTGTTGTCGGGGTCGTCAACTACCGTTAGAAAAATAAACTTAAAATTTTAATTTTTTTGACACGTACACACAATGGCCGTCCACCATCGAAACGGTCGTCAAACTCCCCTCCGTAACGGTCGCACGACCGTATTCTCCTCCAATCACTAAGTGCCACGTACCCACAATGGCCGTCCACCACCTGAACGAATGTCAAACTCACTCTCTAGTCTAAATTCAGTTTCAACAAATGATTCCGAAAAGGTTTACCTTCAAATGTGCTTTCACTCACATTGTCACACCGCTAGAGGAAGTGTGTTTAAGTGTTCTTAATCTTATTATATTATGTCATGTATCTGTATGAGTCAACATTGTTATATGACTCCACCAAACGACACAATCAAATTAATTAAGATAAAAAAAAACACGAAGAATTTTCAAGTTAAAATTTGTTAACAAAAAGAAACCAAAAGCGGATACCAAAACCGGTACCGTATCAAAAACCTGCTACCGGTACCGGTAGCAAAACTGGTACTCATATTTTGTTAAATTAAAAATCGATACTAACCGACACCGATACAGTACCAAGTTCATCCGTACTTCCCACTGTAGCGGTTATTCAATGTTATTATTTATTAAATCCTTAGAAAAATACCTTAATAATCTTATTCACTTCACACTAATGTAGTATTCCAATCTAAAAATATTTTTCATCATCCGATGATCATGGACGCGAAAGACGCACATGTTCAAGTACCTACAAGGATGAAGTTCACAAGAATTTTCACAATTTGATCTCTTCCAAACAACATTTACAACGACACTGGAACTTATCTATGATCAATCTGCTGGTACACCCACGGACTTGCTTTCCCGCCATACCGGTACTTGAGATCTTCCCCTATCACCGGCGAACCTTTCGCATTGTGCTAAGCAGCAGGTCTACGAAACAGAAGTCGCGCCTCAGGTGAGACGTTCACATCCACTCTTAATCTCTGTATTATTCATTCGAGCAGGTGATTATTTACACGCATTTGCGTACCTTGTAACCTAGTTTCGTGATCGACTGATCGTCCTGATAGTTGTACTGATTACTCTTAGTAATCAGGTGTTCTTGCTGCTGATATGTGGTTTATTCATCGCACCTTCTAATTTCATCTGATCCTTATTCTATTTACTTGTTTCCTTTAATCGCTTCTAGAATTATGATAACCTAAATATTCGGCATATTTCTCGTTTCTTAATTGGGGAAACTGTATAGATCTGTGTATCGCTAAATGCAACTTAATGTTGCGATTCATAACCAAGTAGAATTGAATGATCAACCAAGTAATAGAGAGCATTATCTTGCCTGATGCTCTCTTCAACAGATTTACGAAGGGTCCATTAATGTGCTGAATCTATCACTTTGATTAAAAGCTTAGTTATCATCATCATCATCATCCTTGAATTGGTAAGGATTTCAAATTTATGTAGTAATTACTAGTGAAGTTACTCATTATGAAAATTGTGGTGTCATAGTTGGACTTTCATGTTATCATACTGCAAAACTTCCCCTAATTGATGTGTGTAAAGTATATTTTTGCTTGCTTGTCCTCTAAAGTAAACTATTTAACCCAAATTGGAGCCGGTTTATAACAACAAAATGATAATGCCATAATTTATCATGCCCGAGTGAAGTTCTACTCACTCCTGTATATTGATGCAAGCTGATGAAATGGTTTCTGTATTCACTCTTGTCACTTTGTATGTGATACGTATGGTGTAAGCTTATGATAGTTTCTGTATAGCCAACACAATAGTTATCAGGGTTAGAGATAAAGAATTCAATTTATTGACAAGTATGTTTGAGTGGGCAACCTTGAGCTATCTGAGTTTAAAACAACAATTTCAGGGTGGGGTTACTGATTATGTTTGTTATAAAAAGGTAAGTTCTTATGAGCCAAGTCAGCTAACAGTGAATGAATTCTTCCAAGTACATTTAGATACATGATCTAGAGGGTTGATTTAGCATCGACCAAGTAATGAAAACTTTACTATCTCAAATTGCTACAAGTATAAGGATTTAGGCATTGATCGACACTACTTTATGGTATTATACCCACATAGGGAGTGTGGAGTTTACTTATTTTGAAAATCATATTGTCATAGTTAGAGCTTCCTATTATGATACTCTTACAAATGAATTCCATGTGGTACGATATTTAATCTAAGTTGAAGCCAATTTACAACAAGAGTATGATAACTTCATAGTTTACAGTCTTTGAGTCAAGTATAAAGTGACTGATAATTTTCTTATATTCTGATGCAAGCTGAGCATGTAAATTTTGTATTTACTCTGGCTAGTGATAATGGACGTCATATGTGGGTTGCCTGCTGTCAAGTTTATGAAGAGCTTACTATTTAGCTATGAACAAACATGTCACAATTGTAGTATACGTTGAAATAGGAAACTAAATATTGATATGATGGATGTCTTTTGCAGTCAGTACTTTGTAAATTTGTTTAAATTGAGCTTGATTGTTATTTTTCTCAAAGTGTTGACTTTGTTGATGTCTCTTCATGCTCTTACTTTCTATTAATGTTTCCAAATAGGATATTTGATATGCATTTTTGAATACCAAAAGTGTTCTAGATAATCTTCGAGCCTATCTTGTTTGGGGAGTTTTTTTGTCAATTCTCATGTAGAATACTTGTGCTATGTTCACAGTTATCTGATGTGAAATATACTTACTAACGCTACGCAAAGACCTGAGATTTTGACAACCTTTAAGGAGAGGTTCCACTAATTGATATTGGTGAAAGATACTTTTGCATGCCCTCTTAAAAATTCAATCCAAATTGAAGCCAATAACAACAAAGAGGTAAATGATAATTTTCTTGTATTCTTAAAGTATGCAATTCCATCTTGCAGTGAATCATGTAGTTAATGATGATTGCTATCGAGGGACCATAGTTATTAGGTTAGAGATAAAGAATTTTGTTTATTGATTTGAGTTCGAGTTAGCAACACTGAGATCTTTGAGTTTGAAACAACAATTTATAGGGTGAGGATCTGACGGGTTTATCTCCATAAGGCCAAGTTTTTATCAGGATTTACTAGAAAGGAAAAAAGTTCTCTCACTCTCCCATATAAACTGAGTGAAGAACACAAAGATGAAGGGACTTCCTATATAAACAGCGGCCCAATAAGTGAACAATCATACATTTCTCGGCCTTTTGGCTAAGATCAAGTGTAGTATCTGTTCTTATCAGTTTAATATCTGATATGTGAGCCATCGGCTCACTCGATATTAATCTAATTTTTTACGGGGAAAGACTCTTCATAATAGCTTGCTATTGGGGTCTTTAAGTGTCGCCTTGGTTTTGCATACTGCTAAGGCCTGACGCACCCCTCAAAGTCGATAGTTAATTTTCTGGTAGTTGTTTGTGGTTCTAGTAGTTCCTGGTTGTGGTTCTAGTAGTTCCTGGCAAACTTGACTGGTCCGATATAATCTTAATTACTATTTGCTGATATTATTTAGACATTTCTTTTTTTAATTGTGCCAAGCTTGCAATATTATATAGATTTTGTAGGTGGTGTTTTTCAAGAAATATTTAGAAGTCATTTATACCGTATGCGACCGCTAAAGCCATACGTGTGGACTGAATATGTAATGAAAAGATAACAGCTCAAAGTACTTCCAAAATGTTTTCATTTACGGTAATCTACTAAGTTAACCAGATTTAGGGAATCACCAGCTGCCATGTCATCATTTTGGGCAGGCAACGTTTCAGATAACCCCAAATATTGATTTTAAACTCAGAATGCTTCTCTAGCTTTTGTTTGCTGTTTCAAAAGATTGTATCATTCTTCACGATGCACTTCTTAATATAGATTGCACAAGTGAATTCATATGTGTTTAAATGCAGCACCATATAGCCTATTCTGTGACCTGATATGTTCTCCTGGAAATGACAGTGGTCAGTTATTCTTAGTAATTCAAAGATTATGGATTATGTTATATGGACTCTTAGCTTTATTTATTGTTTCTTGTTTTATATGGCTTATGAGCAGTGGCGGTTCTTAATGGGTACCAGCAGTGACCTCGGTCACTGCTGATTTTTTGTCCCGAGGTACCGAGTATAGGCGTTTTATGAAGAAATTTTTTATATATATCGTTTCGGTCACCACTAAATTTTTTTATATATATTGAGTTGGTCACCACTAATTTTTTTTTTAATATTGAATGTATTAAGTCAGTCTCCAACGTAAAATTATTTATAAACGTTATGTATCTACTAAAATAATATCAAAAATTAGATCTTAAATGACTTATTTTAACTAAAACAAAGTTTAGGGTTGTTTTGGTAACTAAAACAAAGTATAAGGGTACTCATTTATAGTTTTTTTGTTTGAACCGACTCGACCCGGATTCAATATTTTTTGTTCTAATGGATTGACCCGACCCGAATTCGTTACTTATATATATATATATATATATTGGTTTGATCCGACCCGAATTCGTTAGTTATATATATATTTTTTGGTCACATAACTTTCGGTCACCCACGAAATTTTTTTCAAGATCCGCCACTGCTTATGAGATTGCTTAAAACAACATGCTATTTCTTTTCTTGGTTTCTGGCAAAAGCTTTATTTATTATTTCTTGGTTACCCTTTTTAACCATAAACCTGTTCACTGAGTCCAAAAAATCCTTTTGAACCTTATAAAAATAGCAAATTATTGCAATTGTTATCAAAATTTATTATTTTTCATGCACTAACGACAAATGACATCGTCATTTACAACATAGGTGGCACTGAGTTTTTCTTGCTCACGTTGGAAGTTTTGCACTGGCAAATGGGTTTTACTGGCAGGTCTGATGTTCTGTAGACTTTTTACTTCATATTCAATCATATTATTGATATTGAAATGCATTTACTAATAATATGCAGTTTTATCTTGCGATGTAGAATAGCTATCAGTTTCATAGGAACTCTGCTTTTCCTGCCCAATGGTACGCGCAGAACTTCAGAAAAATTAAGTAATGTGTTCTACCTTGTTTTTAGTTGTAGACTGGTATCTTTTCATTTTGCAAGTGGTAAACTTTAGTTTTGAAAGCAACATGCATTAATAATTTGGGGATTTCTTCCTTCCTCCTCTTTTATGGACCGAACATCCCTACTAATTCCAAAAAGTAAGTTTGATAAAATGACACCTAAATCCCCTCAAATTTTCATTTATCTTGTCACTGCACGTAATTGAGAAATGAATTTGATAATGATCTTGAGTTGCAAATTGCTATGACCTTCTAATTTGAATCTTTGAAACATACTTGAACTTGATAACTTTGAAATTGAACTTGGTAGTTAGTTATTATCTTAAGGTTAAAATCAACATTGAATAGTAAAATATCGTTGTTGCTGTTGTTGTTTTCTTTTTATTTTTAAATCTTCCACTCATACATGGGCATGGGTAAGCTTTAGAGGTGAATAAACATAGTGATGTAATACAAACTAGTCTAGAATAATCATCATCATATTTCATTATTCGACACAAATGATAAAGGAGCAGTGACTAAATGATACAAGAAAACGGCTTCATAGAACAAGAGGCTCATGTTTTGATCATTATGTGCATAATGTCATAAAAGCTTAAAGATTTTATTGTTTCTCAAGTTGCACCAAAACAAAGAACTAAGAATAAACTGAGGTCATAATGGGTGCCTTTAATCGAGGATTCATGCAAGCAGATCATGGATGTTGCTAGAACGACAAACGCAAAGACCATGGACCATGTACCGTTTCCAACCAAGAAGTGAATATACTGTGTGCTTAAATCTCCTCATGTTCACAAAGATCCGAACCCATCAACGGCTCATAGACATTCTACACCCGACTGCACAAACCATTGACTCTTTGATGCAACCTGATGTTGCTGCTGGTGTTTGATGTTAAAGTTAAGCTGTAAACACATCTTTAGAGTTACTTTTTGCTATAAAAAACTTATATTTTTCATTTTTGTGTAGTGGATTTGTTACTTGTATGATTCTTGATTAAACCGATGGTGTCTGGTAAAGTGTTATGTAATTGCTTGATCTTGAAATGATGGTTTATGCAATTTAAATAGGATTGAAGGATCTCTGTCTAAGTAGTTTATAAATGTACACTGTGAAATCATCATTCATCTATCTTTCTGCACAAGTATACCTTTCAATCTCTTAAACCTTTTATATTTTACAAGTTATCAGTTTTTATTTCTTGAAAAGCAAGTTTCACTTTGTTTTATACGGCTTATCAAAGTAGTAATTGATAATGATAGAACTAACAACATATGGAGGCAATACAATCAACTTATGTGCACTTGTTCAAGGATAATTACAAATGAGAATGATATTTACTTGTGTGCATTTGTGTTCTTGAGCTATTTTTAAAGTGAAATGAACTAGAAAGAAGTCAAAAGAAATTTGATCTTGCACTTGAAACTTAATACGGTGTTGATAAATGAAATTAACATTAATTTTGTGTTGTATCTTGCATATGTAATTCGAAACATCTAATTATAGACTGCAAAGTTTGAAACCGATCTTTAAAACACGACTTAAAAACTAAAATCGAATCGAATATAATTATAAAAATTCTGCTTATTGAATATGACTTTTAGATTGAAGTTTAACGACAAATACCAATTTGGACCAACTATCAAGTTGCAAAACTAATACCTAGAACACGGTGTAATGATGTTCTATTAGAGGCTTAGAACATCCCTGATGACAAGTTTAATGCCACACTTGCCCCGATTGCTCCCATAAACACTCTTGTATACCATTTTTTCAGTGACAGATCCAATATTGTTTTCAAGATATCTTTCGTTAACATTGCCATCATCTCCTCTGTTTCCTCAACACGAGCTTAAAAGATTCCTCGAAACCAGAACATTATAAATCCTCTCATTGAAACATGTCGTTATTAATGGTATACAGGAATTCCTCTTGTTATCGAAAACCATCAAATGACCAAACAATAGTGTTGTTCAAAACCGTCTCATGTGACGAAGCGTAAAAATGTCAGTTTATGATTCTTATGTTTTATTATGATTTAACATTTTTTTTGTGTGATTCTTATGTTGTATTGTGATTTAACACTAAAAAAGAAGGTGTATTCCAAGTATGTTATATTGTCTATAAAATTTAAGGGAACTAACATATGTGATGTAAACCGAAAATAAAATCATTATTATAAATTTCCTCTAGTTAAGCCATCACAAATTATCAGCAATGCTAATGAATTTATGTGTCGAGTCCATTCAGGCCTTGAATTTTTTGCCGTGAATCTTGTTATATATCAACTAATAAATAACTTGTCATTTGGGTTGTAGCCAAATGGTAAGAGACAATGTTCTTTGGTGAAGATTGAGGTTCAAAACATAAAATGGTGTAATTTTAATAATATGGTGCGTCAGCTGTTAAAAAAAATGGCAATAACATGAAAAAGGCATAAATTTGATCAATTTATTATCTGATACTAATAAAAAATAATAATACAATTCTGTCACGTGTCATCACAACATTGATCGTCATCATAATTTCTATGTCTTTCCCATATTAAATATCAATTCTCTTTCATTTTAAATAAGTTTGAAATAATTAAATTATATAATTAAATATATAAAATATTTTTTTTTATATTTTGTATCTTATGATAAAATATAATTTAATAATACTTAAATCTTCATTATCTATAATTTTTTTCTTTTAAATATTTTTAAGGCAAATTGGATTTTAATAATCCAAACTAAGAGCTATTGGCCGATAATAATCCAAACTATCAGTTTAACTAGTGGCGGTCCCAACTTTTATTTTCGTTGTTAAGGGCAATCCGGGTAGCATGATTTTCATATATTTACACTTGATTTACGTTTGTTTTTACTTTTATGTTTCCTCATTATCAACATTACGAGGCGAAAATCAATGTAAGTGTATGAAGTTATGTCACCGGGATTGCTTTAGACCACGAAAATGAAAGTTGAGACCGCTACTAGTCAAACTGATAGTTTAGATTGTTATCGGCTAATAGGGTTATAATTTGGATTATTAAAATCCAATTTTTCTATTTTTTATTGCTTATTATAACATCTAATATTTATAAATCTTAATTAGCAAGTTCTCATTGTATTTATTGAAGTCATGTGAACTCATGTTATAGTAGCCTAGTAGAGTTCTAGTCTAGCATTATATAAAATATAACACTTTCTTATTTCATAAACTTATCTATCACCAATTCACTAATTCACTGGCACACCCACCGACTTGCCTTCCCGCCATACCTGTTCCTTGCCAAGCACGCCACTCTTCCCTATCCTATCGGACCTCTTGCATTGTGTAGCTAAGAATTAGGTCTACGAAACAGAAGCCCCTCAGGTGATGCGTTCATTCTTACTCTTAATAGCTACTAGATAATTCATATGATCAGGTGACTGATTATCCACTCGCATTTACATCTTTTGTAACCTAAATTCCACCCGTCATTAGTTTTCTCATCGACTGATCTTCCTTCCTGATGGTTTTTATTGTTACTTTTTAGTAATCAGGTGTTCCTGATGCTGATTTATTGATTGCGACTTCTGATTTCATTTGATCCTTATTCCATTTACTTGATTCCTTTAATCGCTTTCTAGAATGCAACTTAACTTAAGGTTTTTTGCTTGCTTATTTGGGGAAATTGTAACAGATCTGTTTCTCGCTAAATGCAACTTAAGGTTGCAATTTATAACTTGTTAGAGAGCAATTGCTTGCCTGCTGCTCTTTTTATACCGGTTCAAAAAGGGTGCTGAATATGTTAAGAGTTAAGACCATCAATCACCTTGATTTAAAGCTTAGTTATCATCATCTTCATCCTTGAATTGGTAGGAAATCCAAATTTACACTATCTTACAGCCAAAAGGCTTACTTTTTTAATCTATTATGCAGCAATTATTAGTGAACTTACTCATTATGAAAGTCATGGTGTCATAGTTGAACAATCTTGTTATGATAGTGCAAAATTTCCCCTAAATGATGTGTGTAAAAGGTAATTTTGTTTGCTTGTACTCTAATGTACAATATTTAATCCAAATATCAGGTGAGTCCCCTGATTATATACACAAGTACCAAGAGAGAATAACGTCTCTTAAAGGACGAAGTAAGTGACGTGCCTGGTTCGAACGAACAAGCCTTATTATGGTTTCTGTATAGTCAACGCAATAGTTATCAGGTTTTGAGATAAAGAATTCGGTTTATTGATAAGAGTGTGTGAGTGGGCAATGCTGGTATATTTGAGTTTGAAACAACTGTTGTGAGGGTGAGGTTACTGATCATGCCTCTCATAAAAAAGAAGCCAGTGAGTTACATTTAGAGAAGGATCTACTATTAGATTCATCATATAGTGAACACTTTATGATCTGAAAAGGGTAGTTGTTATTAGGATTTGAACTATGGGGGTATTAACCCCTTGAAAGTTAAATTGAAGATGGATGTCCCTGCTATCCCACATTTTCTGAGTGAAGAGCACAGAAACAAATGACTCCGTATATAAACAGCGGCCCAAGGAGAGAATCAGCATACCTTTCTCGGCCTTTTGGCTAAGATCAAGTGTAGTATCTGTTCTTATCAGTTTAATATCTGATATGTGAGCCATCGGCTCACTCGATATTAATCTTATTTTTTATGGGGAAAGGCCCACCACAATAGCTTGCTATTGAGGTCTTTAAGCGTCGCCTTGGTGTTGCACTATTACCTTGGCTTGGCGCACCCCTCCAATCTTTAGTTTATTTTTGCACTTCCTTTCTCTAGTAATTATAATGTATTTCAATTGGTTGCTAAATGTTACTATGTCATCTTTTTTGAATTGGATGTATCTGTTCATGCTCTTACTCTTAGATGCTACTTACCTACTGCAGTGTAAATGGGACAGCTTTTTTAGATGGTCAAACGGTTGGGTTTTGTTTTTTTAAATTGCTCAATAGAAAGCAACAGGTGAAATACAATCTAGAGAGATTTCTCCCTTCCTCCTGTTATAGGAAGTAGAGGAGCTTTCATCGACACACATACCCCTTAAAAGGTGTAAATATCATGCCTTGAAATTGATATGACACTACACTTGAAATTAATCTTGACTTTAAAGATGAATTTGATATTAATCTTGTGTTGCAAAATGGTATGAACTTCTAATTTGAAACTTTGAAATATACTTGTACTTGAAACTTTGAAATTCAACTTGGTAGTGATTATCTGAAGGTTAAAATTAGGTTTGATTAGTAAATATGTTGGTTTTTTATCTTCTCCCTCATGCATGGCCATAGCCCATTGATAAGCTTAAGAGGTGAATGAGCATCCGTATCTGGCAATCCTCTTGCAAACTTGTGTATTGTCTTAACATACTGATGTTATACAAACTAGTCTAGAACAATTATAATCAGATTCCATTATTTAACACAAATAATGTGCTCAATAGGGTAAGACTCTCACCTTGATTAAAAGGTTAATTTATCATCATCCCTGAATTAGACTACACATAAGAATCCTAAATTTATATTATCCTACAGCCTAATGCTTACTTTTTAATCTACTGTGTAGTCACTACTATTGGAATTAACTCATTACAAAAATGATCTTATCATGGTTGGAGTTATCTATTACAGCACTGTCTCTTAGCTGCTTTAAAACTAAATGGTGTTGTCACAGTTGTAGTATGCACTGAAAAAGTCATCAATTATGTGATTCCATCTTGCAGTCAAAATGTTTTCTTGGCGATGATTGCTTTTGAGGGAATTGGATATATAGCCAATAGTCATCAGGATTAGAGAAGCTATTGTAGTATGCACTGAAAATGTCATCAATTATGTGATTCCATCTTGCAGTTCACAAGTGATTATGCTATTATAGCGAACACGATAGTTATCGCAGTTAGAGATGAACTCATGAACAGTTATCGCAGTTAGAGATAAAGAGTTCTGCTGATTGATAAATGCTAAGATTGTGAGTTGGCAACTCTGAGATATTTAGTTTTCAGGGTGAGGATCTAGAGGGTTAATTTAGTATCAAATAAGTAATGAACGCTTTATGATCTCAAAAGGCTAGTAATTTTTAGATTTGGGCATTGATCGACATTCCTTTATGGTATTAAATCCTGAGAGATGAAAACTAAAGGGACAAAAGTCTATCACAGCCTCACACTGTGTCAGTGAAGAGTACAAGTTGAAAAGAATGTCTATACAAAGATCAGCCAAAGGAGACTAAAAACATACCTTTCTCGGCCTTTTGGCTAAGATCAAGTGTAGTATCTGTTCTTATCAGTTTAATATCTGATATGTGGGCCATTGGCCCACTCGATATTAACCTTATTTTTTGTGGGGAAAGATCCATCACAATAGCTTGCTTTTGGGGTCTTTGAGTGTTGCCTTGGTGTTCCACTACTACCTAGGCCTGGCGCACCCCTCCAATGTTAGTTTAAGGTATTTGGTTTTTGTGTTAAATCAAAGAAATTATTATATTGGTTTTTGTAAAACTGGATAAGTGTAACAGGAGACATGAATGATCTAAATTGAAGTTGGCTGTGCTGCTGTATCTGAAATGATAATATAAAATGCTTGCGGAATAATTGTGGAATTCATTGTTGCTGCTCGTTGCTTTATTACTTTCTTTAGGAATTGTTTCTTTAGCACCAAAAATACGCCAACTTCTGGAATTGAGTTACTTTTCCAGCAGAGGTCCTCCGAAAGTCATTTTTTAAGTTTTGGTTCGACTGGACGTGTTCATAATATGCTTTAATTAAAAGTTATGGTTTATATTTGTTTTACTAAAGGCTTTCCAAGAGATGGCTAAACCTGTGAAAAGGGACTTGGTGTCATATATTATTGAGTTCTCAGTGTGTGACATCCGGCTTTACTTGACACCTCTCAACTCTCTTCACATTTCCCATACCCATTTTACATATGTAACTCATTGATTTCCATATATACACCTTTATGTTCTTCTGTAATAAAAAATAATCTCCAAACACCATCATCGAAGTTATATGTGTGATATGTGAGAGATTGAAGTCACAAGAATTAGATAATTGTTGTGGGCTTGTCTACAAATCAGAAGGTTAGTGATCATCAGCAGATAGTTTTTCAAGCTTCGAGTTCATCATTTCAGTGGGTAAGCCATTCTAACCCAAAAATCTCATTGTTTCCTTGGTAAAATAGGGCATAATTAAAAGAATTAATGGGTATAACAGGTTGAATGAAAAGTGCAGGAGGCTTGAGGAAATCCTACAGGAGAAATCATCAACATTAAACCCACTTGGTAAGCCATTAGAACCTAAAGGTCCGAGGTTTGATTGATACAGGGAGATTATGGTGTATAAAGGTGTTTAAAAGAAGAATGGGTAATAACAAATCATTGATTTTAGGGGGGAAAAACAAGAAGTTTTCTACTGTATTAATAGAAAACCTGGTTTGTAGTTCGAAAGCAACATAAAATTTATGTTCTGAGTTATGTCGACTTGAAGCACGGGCGTGCAATCAGAGGGACGATCATGAAAGGGAAAATCAATGGAGCATGGTTATGCATGTATGAAACAAGGCCGTGCAACAAACCTGCATGGCTGTGATAGTCACAACAGAGTGATGCCTTGTTGTGAAAACATGAGATTAAAGTCATGCACACCTCAAGAATATGCACCAGAAGGTGCAAGGCGGTGCACTTTTCAGCAGAATAAGAAGCTTAGATTTTTACCATATACATACTCAATACTTTATGAAAACTTATTTTTAACCTATGCTTTTAAAACTTGGGAAAGTTTTGATAAACACGGAATAAACCTATAAACACTAAGCCTATGGGTACCAAAAACGCATGCTAGAAACTAAGGCGTGATGACTGATGGTGGTGATTATGGTATAGGTTCTCTGATGAATGGTGGTGTTAAAAGGTTCTACTACATCAATGCAAAGACACATGGAAAGCCATTTTGGCACTATTTTGTGGCATTAAATCCTGGTCTAGCCCTTTGAGCTATCGTTAACACTGAGAATGTCTCTTCGTGCAACGCAAAGACACAACATTTTGGGACGTCATGAAATACTAGGTATGTGATCTTTAGACAGTAACGTGTTACATGCACTAATAGTTTGGGGATTTCTCCCTTCCTCCTCTTTTATGGACCTCTAATTCCAAAAATTAAGTTTGAAAAAATGACACCTAATCCCCTCAAAGTTCAATTTGTCCTATCTCGCCATTGCACATAATGTGAGTTATTTCGACTTTAACCTTACATGTGATGAAGTGTGTGGATTTACCAAATGATATTAATTCACATGAGTAGCCAAATGAGATGATCGACAATGCATACGTTCTTGTGCATTTGCATGTCCCAAAAACTGTTTTGCCACATTTTTGAATTGACTTAAAATATTCAGAATGTTCAAGATGTGTTCCGACTAAATCGTTTGTGGTTTTGTAAACCTGGCACATACCATCACCCTACAATATACAACAAAATACAATAAACATTATATTCCAAAACAATAAAGAATTAAAATTTATGAAAAAGGTGACAAGTGGATGTAATATAAATAAAAATTATCAATTCTTATATGCGATTTGTTGATTGCACCTTGTATTTTTGTTTGATCCTTTTTCCATCTAACTTGTTTCATTTTTTCGATTCTACGATTATGATAACTTTAAGATCCTGCATTTTTTTCTGGTTTATTAGTTAAAGAAATTGTTTGTATCCTGCAGTAAT
>JBCNJP010000007.1:128339222-128374254 GCA_039602395.1 Deinandra increscens subsp. villosa
CTTTCTTATTTCATAAACTTATCTATCACCAATTCACTAATTCACTGGTACACCCACCGACTTGCCTTCCCGCCATACCTGTTCCTTGCCAAGCACGCCACTCTTCCCCTATCCTATCGAACCTCTCGCATTGTGTAGCTAAGAATTAGGTCTACGAAACAGAAGCCCCTCAGGTGATGCGTTCATTCTTACTCTTAATAGCTACTAGATAATTCATATGATCAGGTGATTGATTATCCACACGCATTTACATCTTTTGTAACCTAAATTTCACCCGTCATTAGTTTTCTCATCGACTGATCTTCCTTCCTGATGGTTTTATATTGTTACTTTTAGTAATCAGGTGTTCTTGATGCTGATTTATTGATTGCGACTTCTGATTTCATTTGATCCTTATTCCATTTACTTGATTCCTTTAATCGCTTTCTAGAATGCAACTTAACTTAAGGTTTTTTGCTTGCTTATTTGGGGAAATTGTAACAGATCTGTTTCTCGCTAAATGCAACTTAAGGTTGCAATTTATAACTTGTTAGAGAGCAATTGCTTGCCTGCTGCTCTTTTTATACCGGTTCAAAAAGGGTGCTGAATATGTTAAGAGTTAAGACCATCAATCACCTTGATTTAAAGCTTAGTTATCATCATCTTCATCCTTGAATTGGTAGGAAATCCAAATTTACACTATCTTACAGCCAAAAGGCTTACTTTTTTAATCTATTATGCAGCAATTATTAGTGAACTTACTCATTATGAAAGTCATGGTGTCATAGTTGAACAATCTTGTTATGATAGTGCAAAATTTCCCCTAAATGATGTGTGTAAAAGGTAATTTTGTTTGCTTGTACTCTAATGTACAATATTTAATCCAAATATCAGGTGAGTCCCCTGATTATATACACAAGTACCAAGAGAGAATAACGTCTCTTAAAGGACGAAGTAAGTGACGTGCCTGGTACGAACGAACAAGCCTTATTATGGTTTCTGTATAGTCAACGCAATAGTTATCAGGTTTTGAGATAAAGAATTCGGTTTATTGATAAGAGTGTGTGAGTGGGCAATGCTGGTATATTTGAGTTTGAAACAACTGTTGTGAGGGTGAGGTTACTGATCATGCCTCTCATAAAAAAGAAGCCAGTGAGTTACATTTAGAGAAGGATCTACTATTAGATTCATCATATAGTGAACACTTTATGATCTGAAAAGGGTAGTTGTTATTAGGATTTGAACTATGGGGGTATTAACTCCTTGAAAGTTAAATTGAAGATGGATGTCCCTGCTATCCCACATTTTCTGAGTGAAGAGCACAGAAACAAATGACTCCGTATATAAACAGCGGCCCAAGGAGAGAATCAGCATACCTTTCTCGGCCTTTTGGCTAAGATCAAGTGTAGTATCTGTTCTTATCAGTTTAATATCTGATATGTGAGCCATCGGCTCACTCGATATTAATCTTATTTTTTATGGGGAAAGGCCCACCACAATAGCTTGCTATTGGGGTCTTTGAGCGTCGCCTTGGTGTTGCACTATTACCTTGGCTTGGCGCACCCCTCCAATCTTTAGTTTATTTTTGCACTTCCTTTCTCTAGTAATTATAATGTATTTCAATTGGTTGCTAAATGTTACTATGTCATCTTTTTTGAATTGGATGTATCTGTTCATGCTCTTACTCTTAGATGCTACTTACCTACTGCAGTGTAAATGGGACAGCTTTTTTAGATGGTCAAACGGTTGGGTTTTGTTTTTTTAAATTGCTCAATAGAAAGCAACAGGTGAAATACAATCTAGAGAGATTTCTCCCTTCCTCCTGTTATAGGAAGTAGAGGAGCTTTCATCGACACACATACCCCTTAAAAGGTGTAAATATCATGCCTTGAAATTGATATGACACTACACTTGAAATTAATCTTGACTTTAAAGATGAATTTGATATTAATCTTGTGTTGCAAAATGGTATGAACTTCTAATTTGAAACTTTGAAATATACTTGTACTTGAAACTTTGAAATTCAACTTGGTAGTGATTATCTGAAGGTTAAAATTAGGTTTGATTAGTAAATATGTTGGTTTTTTATCTTCTCCCTCATGCATGGCCATAGCCCATTGATAAGCTTAAGAGGTGAATGAGCATCCGTATCTGGCAATCCTCTTGCAAACTTGTGTATTGTCTTAACATACTGATGTTATACAAACTAGTCTAGAACAATTATAATCAGATTTCATTATTTAACACAAATAATGTGCTCAATAGGGTAAGACTCTCACCTTGATTAAAAGGTTAACTTATCATCATCCCTGAATTAGACTACACATAAGAATCCTAAATTTATATTATCCTACAGCCTAATGCTTACTTTTTAATCTACTGTGTAGTCACTACTATTGGAATTAACTCATTACGAAAATGATCTTATCATGGTTGGAGTTATCTATTACAGCACTGTCTCTTAGCTGCTTTAAAACTAAATGGTGTTGTCACAGTTGTAGTATGCACTGAAAAAGTCATCAATTATGTGATTCCATCTTGCAGTCAAAATGTTTTCTTGACGATGATTGCTTTTGAGGGAATTGGATATATAGCCAATAGTAATCAGGATTAGAGAAGCTATTGTAGTATGCACTGAAAATGTCATCAATTATGAGATTCCATCTTGCAGTTCACAAGTGATTATGCTATTATAGCGAACACGATAGTTATCGCAGTTAGAGATGAACTCATGAACAGTTATCGCAGTTAGAGATAAAGAGTTCTGTTGATTGATAAATGCTAAGATTGTGAGTTGGCAACTCTGAGATATTTAGTTTTCAGGGTGAGGATCTAGAGGGTTAATTTAGTATCAAATAAGTAATGAACGCTTTATGATCTCAAAAGGCTAGTAATTTTTAGATTTGGGCATTAATCGACATTCCTTTATGGTATTAAATCCTGAGAGATGAAAACCAAAGGGACAAAAGTCTATCACAGCCCCACACTGTGTCAGTGAAGAGTACAAGTTGAAGACAATGTCTATACAAACATCAGCCAAAGGAGACTAAAAGCATACCTTTCTCGGCCTTTTGGCTAAGATCAAGTGTAGTATCTGTTCTTATCAGTTTAATATCTGATATGTGGGCCATCGGCCCACTCGATATTAACCTTATTTTTTGTGGGGAAAGGCCCATCACAATAGCTTGCTATTGGTGTCTTTGAGTGTCGCCTTGGTGTTGCACTACTACCTTGGCCCGGCGCACCCCTCCAATGTTAGTTTAAGGTATTTGTTTTTTCTGTTAAATCAAAGAAATTAAAATATTGTTTTTTTTGTAAAACTGGATAAGTGTAACAGGAAACATGAATGATCTAAATTGAAGTTGGCTGTGCTGCTGTATCTGAAATGATAATATAAAATGCTTGCGGAATAATTGTAGGAATTCATTGTTGCTGCTCGTTGCTTTATTACTTTCTTTAGGAATTGTTTCTTTAGCACCAAAAATACGCCAACTTCTGGAATTGAGTTACTTTTCCAGCAGAGGTCCTCCGAAAGTCATTTTTTAAGTTTTGGTTCGACTGGACGTGTTCATAATATGCTTTAATTAAAAGTTATAGTTTATATTTGTTTTACTAGAGACTTTCCAAGACATGGCTAAACCTGTGAAAAGGGACTTGGTGTCATATATTATTGAGTTCTCAGTGTGTGACATCCGGCTTTACTTGACACTTCTCAACTCTCTTCACATTTCCCATACCCATTTTACATATGTAACTCATTGATTTCCATATATACACCTTTATGTTCTTCTGTAATAAAAAATAATCTCCAAACACCATCATCGAAGTTATATGTGTGATATGTGAGAGATTGAAGTCACAAGAATCAGATAATTGTTGTGGGCTTGTCTACAAATCAGAAGGTTAGTGATCATCAGCAGATAGTTTTTCAAGCTTCGAGTTCATCATTTCGGTGGGTAAGCCATTCTAACCCAAAAATCTCATTGTTTCCTTGGTAAAATAGGGCATAATTAAAAGAATTAATGGGTATAACAGGTTGAATGAAAAGTGCAGGAGGCTTGAGGAAATCCTACAGGAGAAATCATCAACATTAAACCCACTTGGTAAGCCATTAGAACCTAAAGGTCCGAGGTTTGATTGATACAGGGAGATTATGGTGTATAAAGGTGTTCAAAAGAAGAATGGGTAATAACAAATCATTGATTTTAGGGGGGAAAAACAAGAAGTTTTCTACTGTATTAATAGAAAACCTGGTTTGTAGTTCGAAAGCAACATAAAATTTATGTTCTGAGTTATGTCGACTTGAAGCACGGGCGTGCAATCAGAGGGACGATCATGAAAGGGAAAATCAATGGAGCATGGTTATGCATGTATGAAACAAGGCCGTGCAACAAACCTGCATGGCTGTGATAGTCACAACAGAGTGATGCCTTGTTGTGAAAACATGAGATTAAAGTCATGCACACCTCAAGAATATGCACCAGAAGGTGCAAGGCGGTGCACTTTTCAGCAGAATAAGAAGCTTAGATTTTTACCATATACATACTCAATACTTTATGAAAACTTATTTTTAACCTATGCTTTTAAAACTTGGGAAAGTTTTGATAAACACGGAATAAACCTATAAACACTAAGCCTATGGGTACCAAAAACGCATGCTAGAAACTAAGGCGTGATGACTGATGGTGGTGATTATGGTATAGGTTCTCTGATGAATGGTGGTGTTAAAAGGTTCTACTACATCAAATGCAAAGACACATAGATGGGAAAGCCATTTTGGCACTATTTTGTGGCATTAAATCCTGGTCTAGCCCTTTGAGCTATCGTTAACACTGAGAATGTCTCTTCGTGCAACGCAAAGACACAACATTTTGGGACATCATGAAATACTAGGTATGTGATCTTTAGACAGTAACGTGTTACATGCACTAATAGTTTGGGGATTTCTCCCTTCCTCCTCTTTTATGGACCTCTAATTCCAAAAAGTAAGTTTGAAAAAATGACACCTAATCCCCTCAAAGTTCAATTTGTCCTATCTCGCCATTGCACATAATGTGAGTTATTTCGACTTTAACCTTACATGTGATGAAGTGTGTGGATTTACCAAATGATATTAATTCACATTAGTAGCCAAATGAGATGATCGACAATGCATACGTTCTTGTGCATTTGCATGTCCCAAAAACTGTTTTGCCACATTTTTGAATTGACTTAAAATATTCAGAATGTTCAAGATGTGTTCCGACTAAATCGTTTGTGGTTTTGTAAACCTGGCACATACCATCACCCTACAATATACAACAAAATACAATAAACATTATATTCCAAAACAATAAAAAATAAAAATTTATGAAAAAGGTGACAAGTGGATGTAATATAAGTAAAAATTATCAATTCTTATATGCGATTTGTTGATTGCACCTTGTATTTTTGTTTGATCCTTTTTCCATCTAATTTGTTTCATTTTTTCGATTCTACGATTATGATAACTTTAAGATCCTGCATTTTTTTCTGGTTTATTAGTTAAAGAAATTGTTTGTATCCTGCAGTAATTAGTGGATTTAATCATTTAAAAAGTCATGATGTCATAGTTGGAGCTTCATTTTATGATACTCTTAAACATGAACTCTATATGCTGGAACTTTTGGGAAAACGGCACTACAAAGTTTCCTTTAATTGACGTGGTACGATATTTGATCCAAATATAAGCCAATTTATAACAGCAAAATGATAACGTCATAGTTTATCATTACTGAGTCAAGTATTAGGTGAATGGGTGAAACCCTTGATCATATACACAAGTGCCAAGAGTGAAAAATGGCTCTTAGCTTCTTTATCTAAGCTGAGCATATTGATTCTGTGTTTACTCTCGATAGTAATATTGATACGATGGATGTTTTTTGTTATTTTCTCAAACAAGATGATCTGCTTTTTCTTAAGTGTTGAATTTATTGATGTCACTTCGTGCTCTTACTTTCTATTTCTGTTTCCAAAGACCTGAGACTTTGACAGCCTTTTAGGAGGAGACATATCATCTAATCGTGGATCTGTATATCTTAGATAAAAGACCCTCTCACTTTCATGTACTTCTTAAATGAAATTATTATGACTATAATGTTTCCAGTAATTGATATAGGTGAAATCATTATGCATGTTGAGCTTGTGGATTCTGTATGTGCTCTTGCCAATGATACAAATGGCGCAACTGAGGTGCGTGCTTTACTCTTAAAAATATGTGATTCCATTTTGCAGTGAAAACATGTTGTTAATGATGATTGCTGTTAAAAGACAATAGTTATTAGTGTTTGACATAAAGAATTCCGTTTAATGATTTGAGTTTGAGTTAGCAATATTCAGATCTTTAAGTTTGAAACAAAAATTATCAGGAATTATGGTACTCATGAGAGAAGAAAACACAAAGGAGAAAAATGTTTCTCACAATCCCACATTGGCTAAGTGAAGAATACTGACTTGAGAGTACTGCCTATATAAGCAGCGGCCCAAGGAAATAATAAGCATACCTTTCTCGGCCTTTTGGCTAAGATCAAGTGTAGTATCTGTTCTTATCAGTTTAATATCTGATATGTGAGCCATCGGCTCACTCGATATTAATCTTATTTTTTATGGGGAAAGACCCACCACAATAGCTTGCTATTGGGGTCTTTGAGCGTCGCCTTGGTGTTGCACTATTACCTTGGCTTGGCGCACCCCTCCAATCTCCAGTTTAAGCTCTTGAGGTCTAGTCACTTTTTCTGTTGTTTTGTTTTCTTAGAGTTAGCAGTGTGTTATTAAGAGAAGAAATAAAAATCCCAGAAATGCTTGCCATACTATACCAACTTCCACTTGATTCTATACTCTGTATGCTTCTAAAGTATTTCAGTTCTTCACAAAGTACTTCTCAGAATAGATTGCCTAAGTGAATCTATATGCGTTTAAGTAGGCAGCAACATTCTTGCAAGAGATGACAGTTGACACATAATACAAAGATTATGGATCATGGTATACGGACTTTCAGCTTTATTTCTTGGTTTTCCGGGCTCGTGAGATTGTTTAAAACACCATACTAATTCTTTTACTAGTTCTCAGTTTAATTTTACAGAAAATATACATCTTACTCAAGGACCTATATATTCTGGCAAAAGCATATATGTAAAGCAGGTTGTTTCTAATAAGTATTTTTCTATCTGTTTTTCTTTTCATAAACCTGCCCAATGAGTTGAATAAAATCCTTCCGAACCTTGTGTGTCACAGATAATAAACAAATTGTTTCAACTGTTATTAAAACTTATCTTTTAATGACATAAGTAGCACTGAGTTTTTCTTGCCCATATGGAAGCAACGAAACGGCAAATGGATTTAACTGGTAGGTTTGATGTTCTAGACTTTTTACTTCATATCAACCATATTGATCTTGAAATGCATCTACTAATTGCAGTTCACCACCTTGATCACAAATGATAGAATTTTCTGTGGTATGAGAAGCAGTCAAGCAGACTTATGATTACTGAGCAGTCCACTGTTATGAACCATCACTGCATGGATTTGATAGGGCTGTAGTTCTATACTGGGCTACCTTTTTATAGTTATAACTATCACTAACAGCCCATATTTCATGGTTTATCATTTGACCTGGATTTGATCTTGATAAGATGCATTTGAGCTAATATTGTAGGATTTAGGCATTAAATTATTGTACTAAATTTTGAGAGTTGAAAACACAGAAGGGAAAAAAGGTGTCTCACAAGCCCAGATTGACCAAGTGAAGCACACAAAGATGAAGGGACTTGCTACTTAAACAGCAGCCAGAGGACATCAAAAGCATACCTTTCTCGGCCTTTTGGCTAAGATCAAGTGTAGTATCTGTTCTTATCAGTTTAATATCTGATATGTGAGCCATCGGCTCACTCAATATTAATCTTATTTTTTATGGGGAAAGACCCACCACAGTAGCTTGCTATTGGGGTCTTTGAGCGTCGCCTTGGTCTTGCACTATTGTCTTGGCCTGGCGCACCCCTCCAATTAACTTGTCTAAGCTTTTTTATTTATATATTTTCCATTTTTATTCAGAATAATTAAAATTTTCCCTTTTCATATTAAGATATATACTTTATTAAAAAAATCAATATTCATTTTGAAACTTACTTTTTTTTCTTTCTGAAATTGTGTATATGGATTTGAAATGTCTGATTATTATTTTCAGCACCTGTCAAAACAGTTTCTGATGTTGTTCTGATGGTGTACAGATTAGCTCCGGGGATGATTTGCTTTCCCGACACCCACCCACACTCTTCCATATCCCAGCGAACCCCGCCCGGCTCATGTACACACTCGCATTGTGTTAAGAATGAGGTCGGCAAAATAGAATCTGTGCTGCAGGTGCTTTCAATGCCATATCATCTATAAATCACTGTATTATTCATCTAATCAGGTGATTACTTGCATGAATTTTCTTTGATTAGTTAGGTGCTGGTATGTGATTTTTTAATTGCGCCTTCTATTTTCATTTGACCCTTTTATCCGTTTACTCGTTTCCTTTCATCGTTTTTGGAGTTATGGTAACTGCATTGTTCTGGGTTCTTAATGTTGCCATTACTACCTCTGTAAAAAGAAAGTGAGCAATCCAGTGAAGAGATACTTTTATGGTGTAGGTTGTAATTTGCACACACTTGACCTGTATATTGGTTAATAGTCATTTATCTCAGGTATGAACAACTTGATAGTGCTCAAAATGAGTCGGATAATACTTCATCATGAGCGTGCTAAGACCCGATAACGAAATTTTAAAGGATCGAGGGTGGAAACTGTACTCTATCTATATATAAGGTAAAATCGCTGATGCCTTCAACTCGCATTGTTAGCATGTGTACGTATGATTCAAGGATCATACCACCTCTTTTGGAAGATATTTTTATGGTACCGTATATTGAATAGAATATATATATTTTTTAAAGATTTTTATTTTCAAAACAATCCTTATTTGGCATTTACATATCTAAATTTTACATCACATTATATTTGTTCATTTGAAAAAAAAATCGTTTTTAAATTGACATATTTTAATAAAAATAACAAATTTCAATCATAAATACAAGTGGACAATCACCCAGACGGACAAGGGAGGCGGGCAACAAGCTGCGCCGCCAAGCCTTTCTGAATAGCAAAACTGAGTCTCGTGAAAACAACATCTCTAGCACCAGAGGTCACCACATTACCATGCATGACCCGTTGAACTCTACCAAGAGTTTCCACAGCCTCAGAGGCGAGGAACCCAAAGGTGTCAAAGGCAAAAGGAACAAACACATGTTGATTTTCAATACACGCTTTCTCGTGCTTGTTCACTTTCCCCATCGCAGCCTTGGAAGCCGCCTGGCCCACTTTGAACTCCCCAGGCCTCAGGCCCACCAGAGGGGAGACCCCAGTTAGATCCAGACAAGCATGCTTCCCCCCCATCCACCCAAAGACCAAGATGTCTGCCGGTCTAAGAGTCGACCGTCCATCAGACGGGTCCGTCAGGAAGTTGACCGGAGCTTCCTTCTTTGCTGAAATCCCTGCGCGCTTAAATATGTCATATAAAACATCCCTAACCAAATCGTGTCGATATTTGAACCCAGGGAGTTCTTTGCAATGGACAGCATGCTCACCAAACGAATCCAAACACGCCTTGCGACAAACGGGGCATCTCTCATCTGACGGGAAAATGGGAATCATAAGGCGGTATTTAAGAATGGCACGATATTCCACCGGTGACATGTGCTGGCCCAGCCCATCGATAGGGATAGCCCGGAGGAAATCTTGGGCATGTGGCGCTTGTAAACATCCGAACACGGCTTTTTGTCTTACGGTCATGTCAAACTTCGCTTCCATCTCCTGCATGATTTTACCAAAAAGGGCACTCGCCAAAACTTTTTGGGCTTTAGGGGGGGCGGTGTCCTTTTCAGTGAAACCGCTAAAGTCAAAGCCTGGAGTAACTTCCCGAAGACGGTCCAATGCACCCTCATACTCAGAGTCCATGCCACAAATCCCACTTTCCCTCAAAATATGATCTTGAAGCACCCAAGATTGCGCCCTTGATGCCACAAAGGCAAACGAGGAAGCCTCAATCGCAGAATATAATCCAAGCCCCCCGCACCTGATGGGTAATGAAGCAAGCCGCCATTGGAGATCTCCAAAGAAGGGGCCCCCACAAACCACCAAATTCTCGATTGCCATGCGCAGTTCTTTATCAAAAAAGGAAGCAGCCCCCATCATGTGTAAAGGAGGACATGTCCTTAACCCAAAGAAAAGTTTGGCTATACCCATACATGAGCGTAGAAGAAGGAGTTCACTCTGCGGATCCCCCAGCTTGGGGAGGAGGCGGATCAGATCAACAGCGTTGGAAGCTCTTTTCGTTGCCAGACCCTGGATAAAATCTGCATTCCTGCTAACAGCTCCCCCTAAGAGTTTCACCCCTAGGCCAGGTCTGCTAATGTCCTGCGTAGCGTAAGTGTGATGAATTTATTCCAGAAAACATAGTGCATGTGCGGTAAATTTATTCTCGAAAATATAGATGTTGATGTTAAAAAAAAAAGACAACACCGTCATGCTATCCCTAAAAGCGTAAAGTATTATATATTCTAACATGACAAAATATAATAATGAAAATGATGTGAAATAAATGAATATCAAATTAAACCAAACAATAGTGGTACTTTTTAAGAGCTTTGATAACAACCATTGTTAATATCATATATGAGAGCGGTGGTACAATTTCTATCAACCCTCTTTAGGCTGTGTTTGGCGCACTAGCTGAAAAGCTAGCTACTAGCTGATAAGCTAGTTGTTAGCTGATAAGCTAGCTGACAAGCTAGCTGTTAGCTGATAAGCTAGCTGCTAGCTGATAAATTATAAGCTAGCTGATAAGCTAGCTGATAAAAAATAACGTTTGGTAAAAACTAGCTGATAAACTAGCTTAAAAATATAAAATGACATAAAAGTACATGTCATAAATGTAAATAAAGATATTTATTTATAAGTTAGGGAAGGGTAAAATTGGAATTATTATAAAAGCTAGTTGAAAAGCTAGTTGAAAAGCTACTCCAACTAGCTTTTCAAAAGCTAGCTTATAAGCTAGCTTTTTGACGTTACCAAACGGGGCTTTTAAAAAAAAGCTAGCTTATTAAAAAAACCCCGTTTGGTAAGCTAGCTTATGGCGCGCCAAACACAGCCACAACACCGTCATGCTATCCCTAAAAGCGTAAATTATTGTACATTCTAACATGACAAAATATAATAATGAAAATGATGTGAAATAAATGAATATCAAATTAAACCAAACAATAGTGGTACTTTTTAAGAGCTTTGATAACAACCATTGTTAATATCATATATGAGAGCGGTGGTACAATTTCTATCAACCCTCTTTAAACCCACCGAACCATCTTACGTCATTGTTCATTAAATTAAATTAAAAATTAATTTAAAGCTGAAATAATTTAACGTAGTGCATCATTTTTAGTATAGTTAAGAATATAAAATTTTATTTATTAAGTATTTTTAGTTAAGGTGGGAGGAGTTGTTCTACACCTCTGCTTTGAGTGCCCTCCGTCTCAAATCCACTCCTTACGAATCAGGCTAGAATTAATCTTGCTTTTTGTATTTGAACTAGATTTTATTATTAGTGCGTTATCACGGGACAACGTGAGTATAAATAACAGTTTCATTGCTAAAATGTAATAGTAAAACGAAAAATACAAAAAGACTACGCAATGACGTTAGAATTAAGAGCCTAGTTAAATATCACAATACAAAAAATTATATACCTAAAGATAAAGATTTAAAACTAACACTGGAACCAGTGAAGCGCTATAAAAAATTATTTAAAAGAAATTATATTTTAAAAAATAGAGTGAATTATGTAAAAAAATCATATGGAGTTATCAAGAGTCGACTATAAACAATTAATAATGTAATCTATAATTTAATAAAAAAATTATACATTTTATATTAAAAAAATTATAATCTAATTGATTATAATAAATTAAAAGGATTAATTTTATGATTAAAAAATAACAAAAACTAAATAAGCTTAACTTTCGTAATGACAAAAAGTAAATAATTTTAACTTTATTATATCTTTTATATGTATACTTTCCTTATTTTTTTTAACGGTCAACGAATCCCTCGGGTGGTAAAAAGAAAAAACAAAAAATCCATCTTCACAAGCAGCATGATGGTAAAACCTGAGAGATCAGAGAATCAAACTTGTGACTCGTCAATTCTAAGTCTTCCCTCGTCGCCACTAACCATTAAGAACGAGTCCTAATAGTTTTATAATTTCCTTACTAAAGCATAAAGTATCATCCCAATTGCCCCCTTTGACATTAAAAGTTCAATCAGGCCTCATTCTTGGTCACCACGTAATTCTTGGCAACCAAGTTATTTTTAGTACCCATATCTGACTCTCTATCCACCACTACTTTCCTCATGGGCAAAAAAACAAAAAGAGTAAGAAAGACTATAAAAGGGAACCACCCCATAAACCTCACACCCATCACCACTCTGCTTTACGAGCCACTGTTACAACTTACATGAGTGAGTGGTGACCCCAAGAAGATAGTCTAAAACAAGAACCATCTTTCATTACCCATTTGCTCCCTCCATAAACAATGGGGATTCTCAGTGTTTCAAGATTTGGTATGTTTTATAATTCTACCTTACATAATCCTACCATTGATTTCTTGTTAAACCCAATTTTCATACGTGGGTGTGTTGCTTCCGTACAATTCATGTTCTTGATTCTCATGTTAATCTCTTGGGTCTTGAAAAGATTCAAGCTTGATCCAACTGTGGTTCCAAAACAGAGTTCTGGGTGTTTGTTTTACAAACAAACTCTGTTTTGCTCTCTTGCTCTTTCACTCTTTAATCTTGTTTTGTGTTTCTTGAATCATTTTTATTGGTATAGAAACGGTTGGACTGATGAAAAGATTGTAACCCTTTTGGATGTTGTTCTCGAATCACTTATTTGGTTATTCATTTCTGTTTATTTGCACACGTTTGTTTCAAATTCGTCGACAAAATCTAGAAAATACCCTTTTGTTTTAAGGGCTTGGTGGGTGTTCTTCTTTACAGTTTCTTGTTATTCACTTGTGGTAGACTATGTTTACTACAAAAGAACCCATGATTCAATTCCAATGTTCTTTGTCTCTGATTCTGTGTCTAGTTTCATGGGTTTGTTCCTCTGTTTTGTGGGGTTGTCCCATAAAAGAGAGGAAGAGTCCCAAAGTCATAATCTTGAAGAACCCCTTTTGAATTTTAGTGTCCCTAGGGATGAATCTTGCATCAACTTATGAAAATGCAAGTTTCTTTAGCTTGCTTAACATTTTCTTGGATGAATTCTGTGATTGCAAATGGCTACAAAAAGCCATTAGACCTTGAAGACATCCCTCACCTTGCAAGTGTTGATAACGCAAATGAAGTATTTCCTGTTTTGAAAAGTAAGGTAGAGTCTTTAAGCAATGGAGATAATCAAATAACTTCATTAGGTCTCACAAAAGCCATACTCTACATTGTGTGGAAAGATGTTGTGATCACAGGATTGCTTGCTTTAGTGTACGCGCTGTCTAGTTTTGTTGGTCCTTACCTCATAGACTCGTTCGTTCAGTATCTGAATGGACATCGAGATTATGAAAACCAAGGTTTTGTTTTGGTGGCTGCATTTTTTATTTCGAAGATTATAGGCTGTTTCGCGCAACGACATTGGTGGTTCAAGCTCCAACAGGCCGGAATCAGGGCTAGATCCGCCATAGTTGCCATGATTTACCAAAAGGGTTTGACCATTTCTGGTCAATCAAAGCAAGGGAATTCGAGCGGTGAAATCATAAACTTTATGGCTGTTGATGCTGAAAGGATAGGTGAGTTCGGTTGGTATATGCATGATTTTTGGCTGGTATTCGTGCAAGTAGCTGTTGGATTAGCACTTTTATATAAAAACTTAGGACTAGCTGCGGTTGCTTCATCAATTTCTACAGTTGTTGTGTTGTTAGCCAATCTTCCACTAGGAAACATACAAGAAAAGCTTCAAGATGAGTTGATGAAATCGAAAGATGCAAGGATGAAATCAACATCTGAAATCTTGAGAAACATGAGGATTCTTAAACTTCAAGGTTGGGAAATGAAGTTTTTGTCGAAAATCATCAAACTTCGTGATGAAGAAGAAGGTGCATTGAAGAAATATATGTATACTTTGTCATTGAATGCTTTCTTGTTCTGGGGTGCTCCAACTGTTGTAGCTGGGATCACTTTCACTACATGTTTGTTAGCTGGCATCCCACTTGAATCAGGAAAGGTACTCTCTACACTCGCAACGTTTAAAATACTTGAAGAGCCGATTTACAATCTTCCAGATTCGATTTCAGTGTTTTTCCAAACCAAAGTCTCGCTTGATCGCATTGCCACATTCCTTCGTATCAAGGACATAGATTCTAACGCTGTAGATAAGGTTCCACAAGGCAGTTCTAACATAGCTGTTGAGATCATAAATGGTTGTTTTTCATGGGATTTAAATGCGTCTTCTAATCCGACGTTGAAAGATATAAACATTAGCGTGAATCAAGGGATGCTTGTTGCTGTTTGTGGGACCGTTGGGTCAGGGAAGTCAAGCTTATTGTCTTGTATATTAGGTGAGGTATCAAAGATATCAGGAAGTGTGAAAGTTGAAGGATCAAAGGCATATGTAGCTCAATCTCCATGGATACAAAGTGGAAAGATTGAAGATAATATCTTGTTTGGAAGGGAGATGGATAGACAAAGGTATGAGAAGGTTTTAGAAGCATGTTCTTTGAAGAAAGACCTTGAAGTTCTTTCGTTTGGTGATCAGACAGTTATCGGTGAGCGGGGACTAAATTTGAGTGGTGGTCAAAAGCAGAGAATTCAAATTGCACGCGCTCTTTATCAAGATGCCGATATATATCTTTTTGATGATCCGTTTAGCGCTGTTGATGCTCATACAGGAAGTCATCTTTTCAAGGTAAGTGATTTGGGTTATGCTTTTGTTTAAAGGTATAATTACATAATTTGAAAGTAAATTTGTGTTTTATATAACAGGAATGCATCTTGCGGTTTCTGGACTCGAAGACGGTGATTTACATCACACATCAAGTAGAGTTCTTACCTGCTGCAGATCTCATCTTGGTTAGCTAACTATGTTTTTTTTTTCCTTTTCAAATGCCCTGTAACTCCTTTATGATAAAAAAAGATCATGGTGGTTTAAAATCAAGGTATTTGTAAATCCATTTTGTCTATCTCACTTAATATAATAACATCACAATCAGGTTTTGAGAGATGGGAGGATTACACAAGCCGGAAAGTACAACGACATTCTCTGTTCACGAAGCGACTTTATGGATCTTGTAGGCGCACATAAAGAAGCATTATCAGCCATTGATTCCCTAAGAATAAATGTTCAAGAACAAACAAATAGTTCTAAGAACACAAACAAAACTCAAAATGACGAAACAAATGGTATTTTAGACTCAAAAGCACAACTTGTTCAAGAAGAAGAACGAGAGAAAGGAAAAGTGGGTTTCTCGGTCTACTGGAAATACATAACAACGGCTTATGGCGGGGCACTAGTACCATTTATATTATTGGCACAAGTTCTCTTCCAAACACTAGAGATCGGAAGCAATTACTGGATGGCTTGGGCATCTTCAGGGTTGCCAGGTGATCCAGCCCTGGTTTCAGGCTCTACCCTCATCATTGTTTATGCAGCTTTAGCTTTTGGATGTGCATTATGCATACTTGCAAGAGGCTTGCTTCTTGCAACTGCTGCATATAAGGCGGCCACTCTTCTCTTCCACAAAATGCACTTGGCAATTTTTCGGTCACCCATGTCTTTCTTCGACTCTACACCAAGCGGACGGATACTAAATAGAGTAAGCAGTTATATTCTCACTATAACAGATATGCAAGTAGACACTTTTTTTTCATATACTTTATGTTTTATATTTAACATTGTTTTTTATATTTACAGGCATCTACAGACCAAAGTGCGGTGGACATGCAAATTCCTTACCAAGTTGCATCATTTGTGTTCTCCGTAATTCAACTTCTTGGCATTGTTGTAGTTATGTCACAAGCAGCTTGGCAGGTGATCATCATACTTGTTCCCGTTGCAGGAATATGCATTTGGTTACAACAATATTACTTGCCTTCAGCACGAGAAATGGGACGGGTAGTTGGAGTTTGCAAAGGTCCAGTGATACAGAATTTTGCTGAAACAATATCAGGATCAACGACCATTAGAAGTTTTGATCAACAGGCCAGATTCCAGAACACGAATCTGAAATTAAATAATGATCTTTCAAGGCCACAGTTTCATGTTGCTGCAGCTAGGGAATGGTTAGGAGTACGGATGGATATGTTGTCCTGTTTTACGTTTGCTTCGTTTTTAGTTTTCTTGGTTTCTATCCCAGAAGGAACTATTGATCCAAGTAAGTCATTCTTTCTTCATTGAATCATGCATATTGTATTGATCTATGATGAAAAACATCTGATTGACAAGAGCTTCTGGTTTGATATCCTCAAGGTATTGCGGGAGTGGCTGCTACCTACGGGCTTACTTTGAGTAATTTACAAGGATGGATAATATGGACTCTTACAGGCCTCGAAAACAAGATTATTTCGGTTGAAAGAATACTTCAGTACTCTTCTATCCCGAGCGAGCCTCCTCTTGTTATAGAATCAAATAGGCCTAATGATCAATGGCCATCACAGGGAGAGGTTGATATATGCCATCTGCAGGTAAATGAAAATCCGGCCCAAATCCTAAATTTTATCAAACCACATGTGGCCCAACAAGACCGTCCAAACCTCAAAATGGGCCAAATTTTGGCCCACTTGAGATAAAAGACCACACTGACTCTACTTATACAAATGCTCAAATACAAATACAAAGGCATGCTAAAAGTAAGGTAGACAACTTGAATTATCAACAAGTTGTCAAGAGCTTCCATTTGGACAAAGTTGACTTTTTGATCCGTACCAATATTGACTTTGACTTCTTGATTTCCAGTGGTTAATAATAATTCATCATTATTTGTGCTTCTTGTCATGGTCATGAACATATCAACATAATCATTAATCCTTATTTGAAAGTCAAAATCAAGTTGACTTTTTTGTCAAAGTCAGTGTTGACTTGTGACCCAGAGTTGACAGTTGACTATCCTGAAAATTTTGTGTGTTGTTTTTGGGTATTCATCTAGCCATAATCAGTACATATCAGTGTGGAAACTGGACATTTTCAAATGGTTTAATCTGGTTTTGTTATCGTATCTAATGTTTTCTTTTTAAAAGGTTCGATATGCGCCACATATGCCACTAGTGTTGAGAGACCTTACATGCACTTTCAAAGGAGGGAAGAAAAGTGGGATCGTGGGAAGAACCGGATGTGGGAAGTCGACTTTGATACAAACACTCTTCCGCCTCGTGGAGCCAGCTGCTGGACAGATTCTGATAGACGGAATCAACATATCCACAATCGGACTTCATGATCTTCGTTCAAGATTAAGCATAATTCCTCAAGATCCTACCATGTTTGAAGGAACTATTCGAAGCAACATGGACCCCCTCGAAGAGTACACAGATGATAAGATTTGGGAGGTAGCTACATTACACAACTTTGATTTCGATTAATGCATTCAAACTGTCATATGGTGCTATAATCTAACAACATTTGTTACCTCAGGCTCTCGATAAATGCCAACTTGGAGACGAAGTGAGGAGTAAGGAAGGGAAGCTTGACTCACCAGGTATTGTTCATGGTCTTTACTCTTTACAATGTCACTTTGCCATATAATATTTACTTACTACTTTTCAACTTTTCATGTAAAACCTTATAGTCAATGAGAATGGAGAGAACTGGAGTGTGGGTCAAAGGCAGCTGGTGTGCCTCGGGCGTGTGCTACTCAAGAAGACCAAAGTCTTGGTACTTGATGAAGCTACTGCTTCAGTAGACACTGCAACTGATGGTATGATTCAACAAACGCTCGGGAAACACTTTACTGACTCGACTGTGATAATGATTGCACATCGTATCACCTCTGTGCTTGATAGTGACATGGTTTTGGTAATAGAACAAGGTTAGTTACATAATGTTGTTGAGTGTTGACAATAAAACGACGTGTGTCTGTTGAGGCGAAGTCTTTATCTGTGTGTGTGTGTCGTTTTGTTCTGTATGCAGGTCTGGTTGACGAATATGACTCTCCGACGAAGTTGCTAGAGGATAATTCGTCTTCATTTGCCAAACTTGTTGCTGAGTATAGTATGAGATCAAATTCCAACTATTAGAGATGTTTATGTTGATTGTTTTGTATTTTGTTTTTGTTTCATCTTCTAATTGTCCTTTAGTAGATTATTACTTCTCTTTTCGAAATAAACATAGAATCAACATAGAAGGCTTCCAATTCAGCAAGCAAAAGAGAAAGAGTTGAATTAGAAATTTCTAAATCATGATAAAATCAGTGATGATGTGTCTCAGTAGCAAAATAATATAAAAAAGTAGAAAACTTTAATCTAATCTTTATTTGAATTGCAAAACTTGATCAAAGAGTAGAAAACTTAACCTCAAGAGTGACTTTGATACTATTGTTGGGGTTTATGTGTTCCTTTTAAGTTTATTTAAAGCGAAAGACAAAAAAAATTCGTTATCAAATCATATACTTACACTCAGTTTCCAGGTGTGAATTAAAGACGAAACCCGAAAAACCAAATCATAGTGGGCTTCAATATTCATACGAATCAAAATTTGATATGTTGATAAAGCGGATGGGCAACTTGACTAGCGTTATCTAAAACGAAGCAACCGGCTCAAAAGGGGCTAGCCCGATAACACAAAATGTCAAAACAAACTCTAAAACGAAGCAATCGGCTCAAAAAGGGCTAGCTCGATAACACAAAACGTCAAAACAAACTTCGTTCATTCGTCTTGGTTCATTGTCGATTATCCGCTTCTCCCTCTCTCATTCGAATTCAAAACACACTTCACAAGGGTGAGGGTGACAACAATGTCTGGTATGATTCTAAATAATCGAGGTAAAGTTAAATACTTATAATTAGGGGTGTCAATTGTGTCGGGTTGACGGGTTAGTGGGTTAACGGGTTGAGGGTTGGCGGGTTTACGGGTTATATTTTGTAACCTGAACCCGACCCATATTTTTAAACGGGTCAAGGATTTCAACCCTAACCTGACACGTATAAATTCGGATTAACCCGATCATGACCCGTTTAACCCGTTTTGAAAAAAATAGATAAAAATATTATGACTAACTATATAAATATTAAAATCAATAGAAATCCAAATCAAATTTAAATACAAACATCAAATCGTTCTTTCAAATATGATGGTGGAATTAGAAAATGAATCATTAATTAAACAACAAACAATCAATCAAAATTAAGAAATAAAAAGTTTTTGAGTTTATTTTTTTAAAGTAAAGAGTCGACTAGAATGAATTCCAAATTTAAAAGTAAACTAATTTTAAATTTTAGAAAAAAATGCTCAATTTAAATATAAATTTTTAGAGAGTGAATATATAATTGTTGTTTTTTATGAAACTTAAGAAAAAACGGGTTGGCGGGTCAACCTCTTTTAATAGGTAACCCGAACCTGACCCGTTTTTTAAACGAGTCAACCCTAACAGTGGCGAAGCTTGAAAATATCAAGTACGGGGTTGGGATCTAAATTTTTTTTTCCTAACGCCAATTTTTGGGTAAATGGGGGGTCGAACCGGAGTATATCGAAATTTTCTACACGGAAATTGTATACCCCTACATTGCAAAAAAAATTCGGGGGGACGGACGCCCCCTCCCGCCCCTTAAAAGCTGCGCCAATGAACCCTAACCGACCCATTTTTAAACGGGTCAAGTTTTTCAACCCAAAACCTGTTTTTTTCGTGTCGGGTTTCGAGTCGTGTCAGAAATTGCCACCCCTACTGTATAATCTCATTCAATCACACCCTAAATGTTTACCTACACCCGTGAGTCCCTCTGTCTACTTTCGATTGTGAGTGCCTTTTAAGTCATTTGGGTTACCTGGAGTGATCAGATAGTAATAATAAGCCGTTTTAAAAAAAAATGTTTACCTACATGTCGTTTCGTTTTTGATAAAGCTATTCGAAATGGACCGCTTCATTTACTTCCTTAATTATCACCACATCATCATTACATCATATTCTACTTTATTTCACTCAACAAGGCATTACTCTAGGGAGAAATATAAATACTAATTCAAGTTAAATAATAAAAAAAACAAAATATAATTAATGGAAAAGACGAATGATGTGGGGTGCTGGATAGAATCATGCAAGATTTTTTAACTTTCGCATGGAAAGTGCGGAGGGTGGTGATGTTTCACTCAACAAGTCCACATCACAAAACCGATAGGTGAGACCTCAAAATAGAGGTGAAAACAAACCAAGTTGAGCCCGAGTTTGTTCAGGCTCAAACTCGACTCGTTTAGACCTAAGAAAGCTCGAGCTCAAGAACGGCTCAGTTAGGGCTTTATTTTTCAAGCTCGAGTTTGACTCGTTAGAAATTATTTAAGCTTGGACTCGAACCGTTTATTATTAAATAAGAGAGAGATGCTGAAAAATTCCGATGAAAATGAATGTAGTAAATACACATGAAAGAAAATGTAGCATTTATTAAAAGAAATATGCATATTATTTAATTATATTATCCTACTTTTATATATAAATATAACTATTATTCTAAAATATATTTATTGAATTAAATAAAAAATATATATAAATAAAATGATCGTTAAAGCTCACGAGACGACTCCAGCTCAAAACGTAAATCTTGAGATCAAGCTCGTTTTTTTAAACGAGCCATATTTTGGTTTGAGTTTTGTTCAGGCTTGATAAGACATATCTAATTTTAAATTTTTTATCAATTCGATATCGAGCAGCTATCCGAAGTTCTTCCACCAATATACTAGTCCAATAATTTAAAAAACACGTGATTACATTCAAACTGGCACACAAGTTATAGTTGTGAAAGAAGTCAACAACTGGGAGAAGATGTTCAGGTGGCCGGTTAGATCCAGAAAAGGCAAAGATCCAACGGTCTTTCTTCTCCATCAGGCACTGATGGCATCTCAGCCGTCCATCGGACTCCCGTACACCACTCTTGTTCCGCCGAGTGTCGTGCATGAATGACATGGCAATTAACTGATTTTAAAATCCGTGTTTCAAGTCCGAATACTCCTCCCACAGTATAATCACTCTCTCAACGCTCCAACCGAACAAAAAGTTAGCCCCCTTTTTTATCGCTATTTCTCTCCATAAACCTTCAAGTCAGCCCTAATTCATGTAAGTTTTCTCAATTTCACTTGTTTTTAGGTGATTAATTTGCAACGGTACGTGCGAATTGTGTTATTATTCTGGTTAGGGTTTTGTTTTCCGTGTCGAAAAGGTGAAGAATTTATTTGTTTATTTCGCTATGTTTGTTTGCGCGTCTTTTGATCTGAAATCATTGTGTTTGCGGCTTGTAACTGTTTATATAGATCTTGCTACAGCTTGCTAAAGTTCGATGCATGCGTAATTCGGATGAAATGCGCATTTTCCTTCGGTTTATGATGTTTTAGGGTTTGTGGAACTTTTGTCAGATTTCACTACGCTAGTCATGGCTCATGAATTTTTATGTATCAATTGTTTGTGATTTTTTGTATGTTTAGATTTTCATATGGTAAAAAGCTGGTAAAAGTACTAAACGGGCAACTGTTTCGCACTTGGTTGCGTATGGGTGATGTTACTATGTTAGGGAGTTAGTTAATGATGTTGTCTTTTAGGATTTACGCGGTTGCTAAAAGGTGACGTCTTTTAGAATTTTATGGAAATTGGTTGTTGAGTTTTGACTCATTATGAGCTTTTACTTAATTGTTTGTAATCAAATGTTCAGTTATGGGGGAAGAAGGTGCAACGGCTGAAGGTGCCGAGACGGTGGAAAACAGGACTGTCTCTCCAGATAAAGCAGGCGAGGATGTGAGTGAGAAAAAAGAGGAGAAAAAGGAGGCGGTTGAAGAGCTGGAGGAAGATGTAAAGAATGATGAAACTAAAGAAGTTGAAGTTGATAAGGAAGTTGCTGAGGTAAGCAAAGATGCCAAAGTAGAAGAAGTAGAGGCAAATGATAATGAAGATGGACAAGAAGAGAAAGTAGACGGAGAATCCAAAAGTGAGCCAATGGAAGTTGATGAAAAGAAAGCTCCTGGTGAGGAGACTGAGAGAGAGCCAATGGAAGATGATGAAAAGAAAGCTCCAGACGAGGAGACTGAGAGTGAGCCAATGGAAGATGATAAAAAGAAAGGTCCAGACGAGGAGACTGAGAGTGAGCCAATGGAAGATGATGAAAAGAAAGGTCCAGACGAGGAGACTGAGAATAAGAATACTGAAGTTGCTGATTCAAAAGAAAAAGAAGAGAATCAAGAAGGGAATCAGGAAGAGATCCCAGAGGAGAAGGGATCAAAAAAAGGTGCAAAAAAGAAGGACGGCCAAGAAAAAAGCAATAGCAAGACAAAAGCATCAGGAGAGAAAAAAGAAAAGGAACCAACAACTCCTGCTGCTCCTACTAGTGACCGGCCTGTAAGGGAACGGAAATCTGTAGAACGTTTGGTTGCCGTCATCGACAAAGACACCACCAAGGAATTCCATATTGCAAAGGTTGTTTTCTTCATTTAGAATTTCAAGACTGTTCTTATTGTTTATGTTTTTAAATGACTCAACTAAATCTTCCTACTTTATCTGATTTGTTATTGTTATAATGGTGTGCACTGTGCAGGGTCGCGGTACAGCACTGAAAGATATTCCAAACGGTAAACTCTTATGTTTTCCTTTTTTTTTCTTTCATTTCCTTCTTGCATTAAGCATCCTTTGATTTGTCATCAAAGTGTTCTTTTCATATTAAAGTAACATAAAATGCAAAAGATATTTTATTTTATAAGTTAATGTATGCTATTTCAAAGATTAACAAATCACTTAAGAAGTGAATGTGAAGTGATTTAGTCACTTGTTAAGGCTTTAATCACAACTGTTATGGTGAGGAGGAAAGCTGCTAGACTTCACTTTTTAAGCTTATAATCTACTTCTGTGAACTTTTTGGACATGTGACGCAGAAGAGGATTATGCTTATTATCTAGTAAGTTTGAAATTTCAAGTTCACATGCTATAGATAGTGAGTTTGAATTCTCCATTTGGAGATAAACCTACTCAATATCATGTATTATATGTAAAAAGCTACTAACCTTCTTAAATATATCTCTATATATAAGTCATATAATTGTATATGTGTATTTTTCTCACACCTGCCAAATTTGTATTCAGCATAATGTAACCTTTTGCTCTCTAGTAATCCTCACTTTGAATTTATAAATTTGATTGTGTTCCCTACTTCCCTATGTGTTGTGTATTTTGTCCAGTTTTAAGTGCATTTTGACATTTGATCGGTATTCAGTATGTTGATTAACCCATGTGCTGAGCATAGTAGTCAAAGGCGCCCTAGGTGAGGCAAGGCGCAAGGAAACCGTTTTGCCTGCATCCAGGCACTCCAGTGAGGCTCTGACCAGATTCTGAAAATTCCAGCCTGAACAGGTCTGAAACATAAAAAAAATGGCATAAAACCAGCCTAAAAGAGCCTAAACATGCCCTAAACCAGCCTAAAACCCCTAAAAATGGCTGTTTATACCCTGCACCTTGCTTTTTAGCGCCTTGGTCCCAGGCTCACCCTTTGTGTCTTGAGTCCGCCTTGATTGCTATGGAGCTCAGTTAAGCTTTGCTTATTTGGGGGTCTGATTGAGTAGAATATAAGAAAATGGATACCGATGTGAACAAAACCTATCACTATATGTAATAAGGTTGATATTTAGAAGCCAAATCCTTAAAAATGAACGCAGACCCTTCTGGCTTGTATCATAGTTGCCTTGTAATGCTATCTTGCTGTGACTATGACTCAGGGTCTTAATTGGTTTGCAATGTTTCACTGTGGCCTTGGAAAACTGTACAATTATTCTTTCCAAATATTTGTTGATCTTAACAAGGTTTCTTTTTCCGCCGTGTTTGTGTTTGAAAACTTCATGTCAGTAGAGATTACACTTGTTTGCACATATAGCAAGTTTGTTGAATGCGTATCATTGAGAAAGAATGGAAATCTGTAATTACAAATTTGTAGGTATTTTTCTTCAAGAAACATTTGCTGAACTTTGGTGAAGAGATAACTTTGATTATTATGATTTCAGTTTTGACGGCTTAGAATCCTTATTTGTTTTCATGATATATTAAAACATAAATATCTACTCACTGCACATCAGTCAGCATGCAAATGCTAAATTTCCGAAATATTTGTGTTGTCTTCTAGGAGATCTATTGTACTCGACGTTGTAATTGCTTTGTTCATTTTCATGACTACTGATTCCGCTTGCCAATCCCTACTTCCAGGACATGCATCTTTTGTGTTTTCTGTCTAAATCCTGCATTACTTTTCAGTTGCATACAAGTTATCAAAGAGGAAGGTCGATGACACTCTCAAACTGCTCCATACTATTTTATTTGGGAGGAGAGGAAAGGTAATTGAACTTCAACTCATAGACATCTATGAATCTATATGGTCTTTCTATTGGTATTGTTCTATCTTATCCTCTTTGATACATTATTTGTTAATGCTTAAAGTTTATCGTGACGAAGTAGAAAATGCCCCTACATTGGTGGTATGAATCATGCAGACAAATTGTAGTTGGTGATACATATACATAAATGAGTTTCTGTATGTAGGGACTGTGGCAGCTTCATTTGTAGCTTTATCAATATTCTGGCCCTCATACTGTTTGATGTTCTTGTAAACTTTCTGGTTGTTTTACCCTAAATCCTGCTATGTTTTGATGGTTGTTATTATATTTTAGTGAGCTACCATAAATATGTTGATACCTAATATTAAGCTTTGAATCCAAATTGCAGGCTTTGCAGGTCAAGAGTAATATCTTGCGGTTTTCTGGCTTTGTCTGGCCTGAGAACGAGGTAATAATCATTTCATCTATAGTAGAATATTGAAAAAAATTTTCTCACTGGCTAAATTTCAAAAAGGAAATCACAAGGTATGACAAGCATAGGCATATGTATGTAGAAAAAAAATAGAATGGTAAGTTCTAAAAGCTCGTTCGATTGATATTCAAACTCATTGTAATTCAGATATATTAGCATAAGTGGCACTGTATTATTTCATTAGAAAAGTATGCATGATCTATCTATTCAAACGCTAGGTTTGATACAAATACATGAAATGTATTGGTTGTGACACATTTGTAAACATTTCTTTAAGTTTGATTAGTAAAATCTATTATCGTTTCAGGAGAAACATAAGCTAAAAGTTAAAGAAAAGCTTGACAAGCTCAATAAAGAGAAGCTCTTTGAGTTTTGTGATATATTTGACATGACAGTCAACAGAGCTAATGCAAAGAAGGTTTGTTCAGTTAGTATATGATTCTTTTATAAATTTATGTGGATGTGGATTATTCATCAAATGGCTGCTTATGCAATTCTTAGAGGATGTACAATTGTATTAATGAAAACAATTACACTTTCAATTTTGTGGCTTTTACTCTAATCCTGATTTTAAAAAAAAAAATGTAGACATCAACATTCTCTTTCTTGAATACATTAACCCGGTTTATTTGGTTCTGCAAATTGCAATTACTTAATGAAGCACAAAAAAGTTTTGCTTCGAACGTGAATCTGTTTTGAACTTAGATTGATAAATGGTTTATTATTTCTTGTGAACTTTGTATGACATTGATGTGTGCTTTGCTAAAACAGGAAGATGTTGTTGTAAAACTAATAGATTTTATGCTGACTCCTCATGCCACAACTAGTGAGCTGCTTGCAGAGAAAGAGCAGGTTTGCATATAAGCTCAAATATTTGCTATTATATTTTTTTCTGTTATGACATCCCTCTTACAATATGATATGTTATTCAGTCGGCCAAAGGTAAAAAGCGTAAGAGCACAAGCAATAAAAGCATATCTACCTCTGAGGCTACACCTTCAAAAGGCTCGTCTAAGGTACCTCTTAGTAATAAGCTAAATAAGGAATGGGTCAAACAGGATAAGAGTCAATTGTTATACTTCGAAGAATAAGATTACTGCTGTAACAATTTGTCCTTGTAATAGATTTTTATGAATCAAGTATCTGTTAGGGTTTAGCAAAAGTGTTTCCCTGTCAAGTGTGAACCCATTCTCCGACCCCTTGCACACCCGCTCATGTTGCCAAATCTGGTTATAATCATGCTTTGAATGTGATCAATAATAGTTTATATCTTAATTCGTTTCTGTAGAAGCAGAAAACTAAAAGTACTTCTGAATTGGATAAGAAGACGGCAGCCAAAACTGATGATTCAGAAGAAGAGAGTGATGAAGAGGAAAAGGACGATGAAAAACATGAAAAGGTCAACGGTGCTCCTGAGAAATCTGAGGATGAGAAATCAGGGGATATTTTAAGTGAAGAAGAACATGTGTCTGAACCTGAATCTGAAGAAGAAAGTGGTAAGAAACGCAAAAGAGGTTCAACCAAATCTAAATCTTCTAAAAAAGAAGCAGGATTGAATCCTAAAGAGAAGAAAGTAGTTACTACACCCAAAAAGACCAGCAGCTCACCTCAAAAGAAGAGACAAGCTAAATCAACTACAAGTGCTTCTAAAGTTGAGGATCAAAGTGACTCTGGCCCAAAGACTTTCTCAAGGAAGAACAAAAAGAAAGATGCAGTTGAAGAGAAGCCTGTAACACCAAAGAAATCTACTCCAAAAGAGAAAAGTGGTAAGACTTATTTCTCTCATTTTCTTAACCATAGCCTAAAGGCCTTGGTAAGCGAAACCCTTTTTGATTTATAAATAGTTATTTTGCTAAATATGATTGCGGAAACCATCTCATCAAACCTTCTGGAAGGTTTGGAGCCCTTTTAATACACTTTGGCATATTCCCTGATAACTACTTTTTTAACAAAGGGAAAAAGACAGTGAAAGAGAAGGGGAAGCCTAAATCAGAAAAGAAGATAAGTGATGATGACCTTAGAACTGCAATATGTGAGATCCTTAAGGAAGTTGACTTCAATACGGTAAGAATCTGTTACCAACAATTCTGGTTATTGCAAGGAAACATAATTAATCACACAATCCCATGGCATCTAACAATTTGTTGGTGCCATTATTATCACCATTCACCCTCTTTTACTGGGAATTAGCTTTGATAGAACATAACACATGTGGCTGTCCCATCTTTGCATTTCATTAGGGTTCAAGTTTGATGCAATATACATAAAATCCAGCATTTCTCTCTTTAAACTCTTGCATTATTTGTGTTTTGCAGGCAACATTTACGGATATTCTCAAGCAGCTTGGTAAGCATTCTCCATTCCTCATAAGTTGTTAGAAGGGGTCCTAATTTCGACCCAGGATCTACTTTTGAAGAGGTCACTACGGATTTTGATTTTATTTTCAATGAACCTGTAAAGTTTTTAAAAAATAATTGCTTGAAAGGAAACACGTCTAAAGGACATAAAATTATACATGAAACCTTGTAATGTCATTTTATTAAAAATAATGTTATATTATCATGTAAAGACTAATTAATTATTATTCTATTCTTTTTAAAATTTCCCAGGCTGACTGTTACAAAATTGCACATTTTGACTCAGACTCGGGTATATAACATTCTTATTCCTAATCTTTTGATTCAGCTAAGCGGTTCGACACAGATCTGACATCTAGAAAGGCATCCATAAAGTTTATGATCCAGGAAGAGCTAACTAAGCTAGCTGACGAAGCCGATGAGGATGAAGAAGAACCTGAGAAGACTGCAAAACAAGCATCTGGGCATGGGGTCAAGGCCTGAGTCCTTGCCGCACTCGGCGTTTGAAAAGAAGAGCCGTCCTCTAGTTAAGTTTTCGTTTTGTTTGGTACAAGCATGTAACTTAATGTTAGTTATTTCATTAGGAGTTCTGCTGTAGAGGTAGAAGAAGAGTAGAAGTGCAGTGGTAATGCTGCTTGTTATGCATAACACATGACATAAAAGAGTACAAATTATAGGGAAATTTGTCTGTCTGTTCTCATAATTTGACCCATTGATGGTTACTCTATTTAGACTGCAGATGCTTGTGTTGTTTGTTTCATGTGCTACAATCTATCACGATTAGTGATTTAGTTCTATGGCACGCTTTATTATTTGTACTGTTTGTCAAAAAGGAAAGCGGGGCTGTGTAAATGATGGTAATATTTTTACAATTGGTTGGAGTGCTCTTCGTTGCTTGTCTTGTATCGTGTCGTTTTAAAAAGTGGACATGGAGATCTGATCATATTTCCTACTGTCCTACTGTGCAGGTCTATTTATAGATCCATGACACATTTTATTGACAATACAAAACCCCTATCATGATGGATAAAACATGTTATCTACATCACCAGAACCCTGTGCATCATTGTGTGCGTGCAAAAGCTTATAATTTGACTGTGAGGGTATCGGTTATATGATTTTTCATCCCATAGTTTTGGATCGACTTGCCAACAGTGGCGAAGGATATAAGGGGCGGGGGGGGGGGGGGGGCACCCCCGAATTTTTTTTTGCGATGTAACGAGTATATAATTTTCGTGTAGAAAATTTTGATATGCTCCGGTTCGACCCCCATATTAGTTGTGAAATTTTTTTATATGATCCGACCCCCCATATTAGTTGTGAAATTTTTTTATAGATCCGACCCCCACTAGTTTTTTTAAGCTTCGCCACTGCTTGCCAACCTTTTTGGTAGTTGTGGATTCTGACCTTTGGGTTGCTAAACTCAACGAACTCAAAACAGTGTAAAAGCAGGATAGACTGTTGTGACCACACAAGGGAAAAAAATCAATTCACCGATCTTTTCTATATTCCAGTACCACTTATAAGCAACTTGGCACAAAAGGTTATGGTACTTGTTCAATTCATTCATCTTTTACTACATGTTACTGATAACCAACTTGACACCAAAAGGTTACGCTTACCAAGTACTTATCCAACAATCATAAAATAGTAATAATTTCTACTTACAAATGGTTCCGAGTAAGTAATCAATCAAACAAACAAACATAACCAATAAAAAATCCCACTTATAGAGTAGGGTCAGAGGAGAGTAAGATGAGGACAAATCTTACCCCTATCCATGAAATAAAGAGAGACAGCTCTTAGAGAGAACCCTTGATTCAGAAATACCACCATAAAAACTAGAGAGGATAAAAACTCCATATCAATTAGGATAATAATAAATATAAAAAAAGAGGTATACACAATAGCAAATCGAAGTTGGACCCATAAACCCATAAGAGATCTTTAAAAATACAACTGGTATGAAACCTGAAAACAACAGACAACCTAAAACTAATGCAAGCTAAAAGAAAGACAACCACAAAGCCAACCCCTAGAACACACTTTACATCCCTAACATTGATCATATGTCTCCAAGTCTATCAAATCATGTCTCTGCTCCTCTTACCCTCAACCATGAACCGGCGTAGACAACTGCCTTCGAGAAGCATGCCCAACCCATCTCTATCTCCCCTCTCTAACTTTATCCGAGATGCGAGTGACCCCTAATTTCCTACGAAAAATCTCATTCCTAATTCAGTCTAACACTAAATGCCCACACATCCACCTTAACACCCTCATCTCAGCCGTCTCCAACTTACATGCACGGGTCTTCTTAATTGGCCAACAATCTGAACCATACAACAACATAGCAGGTCTCATCGCAACCCTATCAAATCTCCCTTTCAATTTCTCCGAAAACCTCTTATCACACAAAACAACTCTAGCTGCTCTCCACTTACACATCACAATCAGTTTCTCCGTCACTCCGGACAATCAATCCAAGATACTTTGAAGCTGGTAGTTTGAGACACCGCTTGACCTCCAATAGGAACCTGCGTGTCCACATCAACACCAGCCCCACTGAAGTTACAATGAAGATACACGGTTTTAGACCGATTAATGCGTAACGCTTTGCACATTCCGATTAAGTAATCAATATCATATAGTCTTGACTCTTGAACAATAGAGGAACACAGGTGAAAAGTTAAAAGCAACATAATCCAAGTGTACCATTGATCTTCTATGTCAAAATATACATACATACATAGTGTTGACCAAATGTATCTATCTATTGATTAAAGTGGTTAGTTCAGCCTAGTCACCACTCTTCTCACAGCTGGCAGCATACATACATACAAATACAGCAGAAGAAGACAACAAAAATGTACATATAAAAACAACCAAAAAAGGGAGGTTAATCCTCCAAAACAAGCTGCAAGAATCCTAATACATCTGACATTCAAACACACTAGTAAAGTCGGCAAAGAAACATAAGCCACAACATGGTTTCAAGTACAAGATAATTTCAAACAAGCTTTAACTCATAAGATGAAACAATGTTCCATTCCACTTGTGTATCATCATCACCATGCAAATCTGTTACTCAAACTCCAGGGCTCTTTAGCATCTCGAAAGCAAAGACAATTCTGAACAGCTTCAGTTCCCTACTAATGCGAAAAGAATATCAGAAGCAGCATGATAAGCAGCTTTATTTATATGTCATAACATCATTAAAATGTTCAAACTCTGTAGGAGTAACACATGTTATATTTCTTGGGCTAAAAGTGTGTGTATATGAAAGAAGAAACGAATGAACGATCATCCATAAAAGACCTTCAAACAAATGGCTTCGGACTAGTGTTCTAAAAGATTTGAGGCTAAACAAGCTTTTAATTGTATAACATTATCATATGCCACCATAGGATTTAATAATATTTTCTGATCTCCAAAGATGATTCATTTCACTGAACAAACTTCGGGACATTATCATATGCCACCGTGTGATTCTTGCATGCACATAGATAAGAGAGAAAACTCTACATGCTTCAGCTGCAGTGATTGCCATACAAAAAATGAAACAAATTTTCATTGTGAAATCAGATAATTGGTAACACTTAGGACCTTTCAACTATCAGTAATGTTGTGCAACAATTTCAGTTTCCTTGCATCCTAAATTCTTTAAATTGAAACAAAACTTAAAACTTTGGTTTGAATAAAAAAGTATGCAGAACTTCTGTGTACAAAGCAGAATGAACACAATAACAATATAGATAGACAATTTGGTACTATGTCCGTAGTAACTAGTTTTTTTAGGAACAATTGTAGGCTCGAACTGATGAGAGTGCAAGTACAGCATGATTAAAACAATGCAAGTCATGTCCCTAATCCTGTGGACACTCAATAACATGACAAGGAACAGTGATATAGAATCTAAAAAACACGATAATATATTAACATCTACACACGAGCCAACTTGACATGTTTATAAAGTATAATAAATCCATATTTACTTTATTTAAGGAAAGCATAAAATAAATAGTAAAGTATAAAGTTGGTATCTTACATTTCCAAAGAAGACTGCGTCCATTAGCTTGATAAACAGAATCATTGTCACTAAGTTCAGAAAGAATCCAGCAGAGTGCAAATAAACCACAATTAAGAGAGCTTGAGTTCCACAGATTTTTACATGTGATTCCTTTTACATTAAAGCACCACCAAACACTCATTCTGCAGTCACACGCCGCCTCTTCCCGTAGTCAGCGTCCCTAGATCTGGACCTGTGTTCATCCTCTTGAGCCAATCTTGATTTCGCATGGGCCCTCGAGGACCGGCCACGGTCCCACTCCTCATCATATTCTGGTTCAACCTCCCTGTACCTGTGATGATCAGCGTATCTGTCCCTTTCATCCCTATGGCGGTCCCTACCACGTTCACGGTCACGCGAGCGTTCACGGTCTCTGTCCCTGTCCTTGTCCCGGTCACGCGACCGCTCACTGTCCCTCTTGTCACGGTGCCTACTTTCGGGCCACTCGTCTTCATGTGCATCTTTTTCTCTCGGTAAGTCTCTTTCATACCCGGGTTCACGATCTCTATCATCTCTAACTCTTCTATCTGAAGTACCAGACCAATCTCTATCTTTTTCCTTTGCGGGATTGGGCCAAGTTCCTTTATCTTGGCTACCTTCACCGTATTGTTGATCAGAAACAGCTTCCTCACCATAACTAGACTCCCCTACTCTGCCACCATGTTCATCACCTGTCCACCCAGGCATATTTGGGTCTGACCACATTCCCATGTTGGACCCATCCGCACCCCCACCTGTCGGCATCATACCCATTCCATTCATTGGCATTCCTCTCCCAAAAAATGCCGGGTTAACATGGGGCGCCAATCCCCGGTAATCCAGGCTGGAAGGACGGTAACATACCAGAAAACGGAGGTGTTGGTGCACCAGGGAAACCACCGTAACTTCCCATCCGGCCCATTGGACCTCCAAAAGAAGGATCAAACCCTTGACCCATCATCGCTTGGGGATGCATCATAGGTAGCGGCCCAAACCCATTTCCCATCATCCCACGCCCGCCCATCCCGCCACGCCCACCCATTCCACCGCCACGTCCACCTGGCCCACGGCCTGCCATACCTTGACCGTTACCTCTACCCCAATTTCCCCTTCCGAATCCTCTGTTGTTATCACCACCACCTTGAAAGTTCCCACCACCATTTTGAAAATTCCCACCAGCAGGCATATTGTTTCCGCCTGTTTTAGCAGGAAGATCTCCCGGGCCCCTCTTCGCTAGACCTGCAGAAGACTGAGCCATCTGTTGGTTTCTATTAACCTGTGCTTCTCCCATTCGTTTAACACTAAACGGTGACGCATACGCAACAACACACGGCCGGCCATTAAACACGTGCCCGTTCATCCCCTCCTTACAAGCTGCGGCAGCCGAAGGATCATAAAACTCAACCTGGCAATACCCTTTTGATTTCCCACTAGCTTTCTCATCAAAGAACTTCACCTCCTTCACTTGACCATACTTGCAAAGTTCCGATTCAAGCTCAGCATCAGTAGTCCACCAATGCAAATCTCCCACGAAAAGAATCGTCCCCCCTCCGCCACCTCCACCTCCCATGCCACCACCCCCACCATTACCAAAAACATTCCCTCCAGAACCATCGACATTCCCACCGCCTTGTCCAGCAGTTAATATCTCACCACCACCATTTCCTACACTCCCCATATTTCCATTCCCAACATTATGAAGGTTAGCAGTTCCATTGTTGTTATTGAGAGGCCCGTGGTCTACTTCGCCTACTTTACCCGAAGTCGGCCCTAATTCGACTCTTAGGTTGCCGGACTCCCTCCCTGCCATCTCATTTTCTCCAAACCCTAGATTTGAATTTGCTTCTACTCTACTAGAACCACCACCATTGCTATTGCTATCATACTTATTCACACCAACGGCAACGGCAACATCATCCACCACTTGCGGTTGATGTACCGGGTGAGGAACTGGTGGTTCCGGCTTTTTATCTACTTCTTCCTCGTTCTTAAACCCTAAATCCTCACTTTTCGTAACAGACTGGAGAAAACCCTCACCGACATTAACATCGTTATAGAGATCCTCATAGTCATCATCATCCTCCCCTAGAAATCCCTCATCGACAACGGCGGAGATGGCTTCGTTCCGATGGAACTGCTCGCTCGGATCTCCGCCGCCCTCGTTTGGATCCATGGTTCCCAATTCGTAAAGTTAAATTGTAAGGAAATCGTATTCTAAAACGAAGGAATCATGATGAAAAAGATAACAAGAGAGAAATTGAAGGAGGAAGTTAGATTTGAAAGAAGAGAGGTTACCAGAAGGTGGAAGAAGGTGAGAGATATAGATGGAGGAGGTTCAGAAAGAAAGAAAGAAAAACCCTACGTTTTATTCATTTGCTAAAATAAGCCGCTTCAGGGAAGACGCTTCTGAAGTCTGGAAATTAATGAAAAAAAAACATTTAAAAAAATAAACAAGATTTAAAAAAAAAATAATTAATCATAACATATACATGTCATGTAGCAAGCCATGAACGAAGCACACGTAGCAAGCTATGAATGAAGCAAAGTTACTTAGAAACAATTTAAAAGGAATTAAAAATGAGTTAGAATAAATTTAAATATAGAAATAAGTATGATCTACGGGGCTGTTACACCTAAGTTATGTATGAAACCAATTAAAACTACATTATTTTGATTAAAAACTACTTAAAATTGATTTAAAAATAATATACTAAAATAATACAATTTTAATTGTTTTCAAAATTAGATATGTAATTAATTTGCTTTTCAAACTTAGATATATTAGTAATTAAAACGCCGTCGTTTTTTATTTCGATTTATACCTAACTTAGATGCGTAATGACCATGTATTGACTTTCCCAAAATTATAACTATTTTATGTGACAGGAAATCAGAAAATTATTTTATGTTGGAAAACAGTAAAAATAGAAATAGTCGTGATATATGTAATTTTTTTGAAAACGAGAAATTGATAAAAAGGTCTTTTACGAATACAAGAAATTTAAACTTAAAAGGTTTTGTTTAAGACAAGCTTTAAATCACAAACAAGTTCTGACCCTAACAGATAAGCGTGTAAAAGAGTCGAAACGATTATAAGCTACTCGAGATCGAATCGATAAGAAGCCCAAAACGAGCCGAGATATCACATTATTCAAGGAACCTTACATGTTGTCGGAGTAAAGGATCATCAACAATGAGCGTTTAATCGGTGTGAGTTATCACATTATTCAAGGAACCTTAGATGTTCTCAGAGTAAAAGGATCGTCAACAATGAGCGTTCTAGATTAATAAAAGCTTCTCTCTTGTAGTTGGGTTCATTAGATCGGTTGTCTTCGGCCAATTAAAAACGATCCATTTATATACATGAAACTAATAATCTTTCTTTCAGATTGAATCCGGTTCCACGACTTTGGGGAAAAATAATGATCCTTCTCCAACAAAGAAAATAAAAGCCCTTAAAAAAAACTATTATTGTCTTTTTTTTTTCATTTTAAACCATATAAAATACAAATATAGTGAATTTACCCTTGAAAATTTTGATGTTAGTTTAAAAGAAAATTTTACTTTGTAAGATTTATCTTTAA
>JBCNJP010000007.1:128374754-128433602 GCA_039602395.1 Deinandra increscens subsp. villosa
ACGAAGCCGATGAGGATGAAGAAGAACCTGAGAAGACTGCAAAACAAGCATCTGGGCATGGGGTCAAGGCCTGAGTCCTTGCCGCACTCGGCGTTTGAAAAGAAGAGCCGTCCTCTAGTTAAGTTTTCGTTTTGTTTGGTACAAGCATGTAACTTAATGTTAGTTATTTCATTAGGAGTTCTGCTGTAGAGGTAGAAGAAGAGTAGAAGTGCAGTGGTAATGCTGCTTGTTATGCATAACACATGACATAAAAGAGTACAAATTATAGGGAAATTTGTCTGTCTGTTCTCATAATTTGACCCATTGATGGTTACTCTATTTAGACTGCAGATGCTTGTGTTGTTTGTTTCATGTGCTACAATCTATCACGATTAGTGATTTAGTTCTATGGCACGCTTTATTATTTGTACTGTTTGTCAAAAAGGAAAGCGGGGCTGTGTAAATGATGGTAATATTTTTACAATTGGTTGGAGTGCTCTTCGTTGCTTGTCTTGTATCGTGTCGTTTTAAAAAGTGGACATGGAGATCTGATCATATTTCCTATCTGTGCAGGTCTATTTATAGATCCATGACACATTTTATTGACAATACAAAACCCCTATCATGATGGATAAAACATGTTATCTACATCACCAGAACCCTGTGCATCATTGTGTGCGAGCAAAAGCTTATAATTTGACTGTGAGGGTATCGGTTATATGATTTTTCATCCCATAGTTTTGGATCGACTTGCCAACAGTGGCGAAGGATATAAGGGGCGGGGGGGGGGGGGGGGGGGCGACCGACCCCCCGAATTTTTTTTTGCGATGTAACGAGTATATAATTTTCGTGTAGAAAATTTTGATATGCTCCGGTTTCGACCCCCCATATTAGTTGTGAAATTTTTTTATATAGATCCCGACCCCCCATATTAGTTGTGAAATTTTTTTATATAGATCCCGACCCCCCACTAGTTTTTTTCAAGCTTCGCCACTGCTTGCCAACCTTTTTGGTAGTTGTGGATTCTGACCTTTGGGTTGCTAAACTCAACGAACTCAAAACAGTGTAAAAGCAGGATAGACTGTTGTGACCACACAAGGAAAAAAAATCAATTCACCGATCTTTTCTATATTCCAGTACCACTTATAAGCAACTTGGCACAAAAGGTTATGGTACTTGTTCAATTCATTCATCTTTTACTACATGTTACTGATAACCAACTTGACACCAAAAGGTTACGCTTACCAAGTACTTATCCAACAATCATAAAATAGTAATAATTTCTACTTACAAATGGTTCCGAGTAAGTAATCAATCAAACAAACAAACATAACCAATAAAAAAATCCCACTCATAGAGTAGGGTCAGAGGAGAGTAAGATGAGGACAAATTTTACTCCTATCCATGAAATAAAGAGAGACAGCTCTCAGAGAGAACCCTCGATTCATAAAGACCACCATAAAAACTAGAGAGGATAAAAACTCCATATCAATTAGGATAATAAGAAATATAAAAAAAGAGGTATACACAATAGCAAATCGAAGTTGGACCCATAAACCCATAAGAGATCTTTAAAAATACAACTGGTATGAAACCTGAAAACAACAGACAACCTAAAACTAATGCAAGCTAAAGAAAGACAACCACAAAACCAACCCCTAGAACACACTTTACATCCCTAACATTGATCATATGTCTCCAAGTCTATCAAATCATGTCTCTGCTCCTCTTACCCTCAACCATGAACCGGCGTAGACAACTGCCTTCGATAAGCATGCCCAACCCATCTCTATCTCCCCTCTCTAACTTTATCCGAGATGCGAGTGACCCCTAATTTCCTATGAAAAATCTCATTCCTAATTCGGTCTAACACTAAATGCCCACACATCCACCTTAACACCCTCATCTCAGCCGTCTCCAACTTACATGCACGGGTCTTCTTAATTGGCCAACAATCTGAACCATACAACAACATAGCAGGTCTCACCGCAACCCTATCAAATCTCCCTTTCAATTTCTCCGAAAACCTCTTATCACACAAAACAACTCTAGCTGCTCTCCACTTACACATCACAATCAATTTCTCCGTCACTCCGGACAATCAATCCAAGATACTTTGAAGCTGGTTGTTTGAGACACCGCTTGACCTCCAATAGTAACCTGCGTGTCCACATCAACACCGGCCCCACTAAAGTTACAATGAAGATACGCGGTTTTGGACCGATTAATGCGTAACCCTTTACACATTCCGATTAAGTAATCAAGATTATATAGTTTTGAACAATAGAGGAACACATGTGAAAAGTTAAAAGCAACATAATCCAAGTGTAACATTGATCTTCTATATCAAAATATATATACATACATAGTGTTGACCAAATGTATCTATCTATTGATTAAAGTGGTTAGTTCAGCCTAGTCACTACTCTTCCCACAGCTGGCAGCATACATACATACAAATACAGCAGAAGAATACAACAAAAATGTACATATAAAAACAACCAAAAAAGGAAGGTTAATCCTCCAAAACAAGCTGCAAAAATCCTAATACATCTGACATTCAAACACACTAGTAAAGTCGGCAAAGAAACATAAGCCACAACATGGTTTCAAGTACAAGATAATTTCAAACAAGCTCTAACTCATAAGATGAAACAGTGTTCCATTCCATTTGTGTATCATCATCACCATGCAAATCTGTTACTCTAACTTCAGGGCTCTTTAGCATCACAAAAGCAAAGACAATTCTGAACAGCTTCAGTTCCCTACTAATGCGAAAAGTATATCAGAAGCAGCATGATAAGCAGCTTTATTTATATGTCATAACATCATTAAAATGTTCAAACTCTGCAGGAGTAACAAATATATTTCTTGGGCTAAAAGTGTATGTATATGAAAGAAGAAACGAATGAACGATCATCCATAAAAGACCTTCAAACAAATGGCTTCGGACTAGTGTTCTAAAAGATTCAAGGATAAACAAACTTTTAATTGTAAAACATTTCATATGCCACCATAGGATTTAATAATATTATCTCCAAAGATGGTTCATTTCCCTGAACAAACTTCGGAACATTATCATATGTCACCATGGAACACAAATTTTCATTGTTAATTCAGATAAATGATAACATTTAGGACCTTTCAACTATCAGTAATGTTGTGTAACAACTTCAATTTCCTTGCATCCTAAATTCTTTAAATTGAAACAAAACTTAAAACTTTGGTTTGAATAAAAAAGTATGCAGAACTTCTGTGTACAAAGCAGAATGAACACAATAACAATATAGAAAGACAATTTGGTACTATGTACTTAGTAACTAGTTTTTTTAGGAACAATTGTAGGCTCGAACTGATGAGAGTGCAAGTACAGCATGATTAAAACAATGCAAGTCACGTCCCTAATCCTGTGGACACTCAATAACATGACAAGGAACAGTGATATAGAATCTAAAAAACACGATAATAGATTAACATCTACACACGAGCCAACTTGACATGTTTATAAAGTATAATAAATCCATATTTACTTTATTTAAGGAAAGCATAAAAGAAATAGTAAAGTATAAAGTTGGTATCTTACATTTCCAAAGAAGACTGCGTCCATTAGCTTGATAAACAGAATCATTGTCACTAAGTTCAGAAAGAATCCAGCAGAGTGCAAATAAAACAATTAAGAGAGCTTGAGTTCCACAGATTTTTACATGTGATTCCTTTTACATTAAAGCACCACCAAACACTCATTCTGCAGTCACACGCCGCCTCTTCCCATAGTCAGCGTCCCTAGATCTGGACCTGTGTTCATCCTCTTGAGCCAATCTTGATTTCGCATGGGCCCTCGAGGACCGGCCACGGTCCCACTCCTCATCATATTCTGGTTCAACCTCCCTGTACCTGTGATGATCAGCATATCTGTCCCTTTCATCCCTATGGCGGTCCCTACCACGTTCACGGTCACGCGAGCGTTCACGGTCTCTGTCCCTTTCCTTGTCCCGGTCACGTGACCGCTCACTATCCCTCTTTTCTCGGTGCCTACTTTCAGGCCACTCGTCTTCATGTGCATCTTTTTCTCTCGGTAAGTCTCTTTCATACCCGGGTTCACGATCTCTATCGTCTCTAACTCTTCTATCTGAAGTACCAGACCAATCTCTATCTTTTTCCTTTGCAGGATTGGGCCAAGTTCCTTTATCTTGGCTACCTTCACCGTATTGTTGATCAGAAACAGCTTCCTCACCATAACTAGACTCCCCTACTCTGCCACCATGTTCATCACCTGTCCACCCAGGCATATTTGGGTCTGACCACATTCCCATGTTAGACCCATCCGCACCACCTCCCGGCATCATACCCATTCCATTCATTGGCATTCCTCTCCCAAAAAACGCCGGGTTAACATGGGGCGCCAATCCCCGGTAATCCAGGCTGGAAGGACGGTAACATACCAGAAAACGGAGGTGTTGGTGCACCAGGGAAACCACCGTAACTTCCCATCCGGCCCATTGGACCTCCAAAAGAAGGATCAAACCCTTGACCCATCATAGCTTGGGGATGCATCATAGGTAGCGGCCCAAACCCATTTCCCATCATACCACGCCCGCCCATCCCACCACGTCCACCCATTCCACCGCCACGTCCACCTGGCCCACGGCCTGCCATACCTTGACCGTTACCTCTACCCCAATTTCCCCTTCCGAATCCTCTGTTGTTATCACCACCACCTTGAAAGTTCCCACCACCATTTTGAAAATTCCCACCAGCAGGCATATTGTTTCCGCCTGTTTTAGCAGGAAGATCTCCCGGGCCCCTCTTCGCTAGACCTGCAGAAGACTGAGCCATCTGTTGGTTTCTATTAACCTGTGCTTCTCCCATTCGTTTAACACTAAACGGTGATGCATACGCAACAACGCAAGGACGGCCATTAAACACGTGCCCGTTCATCCCCTCCTTGCAAGCTGCGGCAGCCGAAGGATCATAAAACTCAACCTGGCAATACCCTTTTGATTTCCCACTAGCTTTCTCATCAAAGAACTTCACCTCCTTCACTTGACCATACTTGCAAAGTTCCGCCTCAAGCTCAGCATCAGTAGTCCACCAATGCAAATCTCCCACGAAAAGAATCGTCCCCCCACCGCCACCTCCACCTCCCATGCCACCACCTCCACCATTACCAAAAACATTCCCTCCAGAACCATCGACATTCCCACCGCCTTGTCCAGCAGTTAATATCTCACCACCACCATTTCCTACACTCCCCATATTTCCATTCCCAACATTATGAAGGTTAGCAGTTCCATTGTTGTTATTGAGAGGCCCGTGGTCTACTTCGCCTACTTTACCCGAAGTCGGCCCTAATTCGACTCTTAGGTTGCCGGACTCCCTCCGTGCCATCTCATTTTCTCCAAACCCTAGATTTGAATTTGCTTCTACTCTACTAGAACCACCACCATTGCTATTGCTATCATACTTCTTCAGCACCAACGGCAACGGCAACATCATCCACCACTTGCGGTTGATGCACCGGGTGAGGAACTGGTGGTTCCGGCTTTTTCTCTACTTCTTCCTCGTTCTTAAACCCTAAATCCTCACTTTTCGTAACAGACTGGAGAAAACCCTCACCGACATTAACATCGTTATAGAGATCCTCATAGTCATCATCATCCTCCCCTAGAAATCCCTCATCGACAACGGCGGAGATGGCTTCGTTCCGATGGAACTGCTCGTTCGGATCTCCGCCGCCCTCGTTTGGATCCATGGTTCCCAATTCGTAAAGTTAAATTGTAAGGAAATCGTATTCTAAAACGAAGGAATCATGATGAAAAAGATAACAAGAAGATTTGAAAGATGAGAGAGGTTACCAGAAGGTGGAAGAAGGTGAGAGATATAGATGGAGGAGGTTCAGAAAGAAAGAAAGAAAAACCCTACGTTTTATTCATTTGCTAAAATAAGCCGCTTCAGGGAAGACGCTTCTGAAATCTGGAAATTAATGAAAAAAAAACATTTAAAAAAATAAACAAGATTTAAAAAAAAAATAATTAATCATAACATGTCACGTAGCAAGCCATGAACGAAGCACACGTAGCAAGCTATGAATGAAACAAAGTTACTAAAAACGATTTAAAAGGAATTAAAAATGAGTTAGAATAAATTTAAATATAGAAGTAAGTATGATCTACGGGGCTGTTACACCTAAGTTATGTATGAAACCAATTAAAACTACATTATTTTGATTAAAAACTACTTAAAATTGATTTAAAAATAATATACTAAAATAATACAATTTTAATTGTTTTCAAAATTAGATATGTAATTAATTTGCTTTTCAAACTTAGATATATTAGTAATCAAAACGCCGTCGTTTTTTATTTCGATTTATACCTAACTTAGATGCGTAATGACCATGTATTGACTTTCCCAAAATTATAACTATTTTATGTGACAGGAAATCAGAAAATTGTTTTATGTTGGAAAACAGTAAAAATAGAAATAGTCGTGATATATGTAATTTTTTTGAAAACGAGAAATTGATAAAAAGGTCTTTTACGAATACAAGAAATTTAAACTTAAAAGGTTTTGTTTAAGACAAGCTTTAAATCACAAACAAGTTCTGACCCTAACAGATAAGCGTGTAAAAGAGTCGAAACGATTATAAGCTACTCGAGATCGAATCGATAAGAAGCCCAAAACGAGCCGAGATATCACATTATTCAAGGAACCTTACATGTTGTCGGAGTAAAGGATCATCAACAATGAGCGTTTAATCGGTGTGAGTTATCACATTATTCAAGGAACCTTAGATGTTCTCAGAGTAAAAGGATCGTCAACAATGAGCGTTCTAGATTAATAAAAGCTTCTCTCTTGTAGTTGGGTTTATTAGATCGGTTGTCTTCGGCCAATTAAAAACGATCCATTTATATACATGAAACTAATAATCTTTCTTTCAGATTGAATCCGGTTCCACGACTTTGGGGAAAAATAATGATCCTTCTCCAACAAAGAAAATAAAAGCCCTTAAAAAAAACTATTATTGTCTTTTTTTTTTCATTTTAAACCATATAAAATACAAATATAGTGAATTTACCCTTGAAAATTTTGATGTTAGTTTAAAAGAAAATTTTACTTTGTAAGATTTATCTTTAATCATTTATGCTTCTTTAGTTTCAAATGTAAGAAATTGTTTTTAGACCTTTGCTGTTTAACCATATACATGTCATATAGATATTTATTTAATATTTAATAGCAAATTTGAAACAAATTTGAAACACTGATAGACCAGTGACACCATCCGATCATCTTCATTCCTCGTCAAGAAAAAAAATCATCAAGTGAGAAACTCACAACATGTCATAGATATGATAAATGTTTTTTGTTGTATGAATCTAAAAAATTCTTTATCCTATAAAACAAAGGTAAAGTTTGTTTCCATTTCACCCCCTCGTCAACTCTCTACTGCTTTAAATAAGAACTTAACTTTGTTCATTATAAGAACGCCCTGCGTACACAGGAATACAAGTGGCTTATTTATTTAACTCTGCAATATTTGGATCATTCAGAGGAACATAAACACCTAGCAAGCTTCATTCCAACCAAATACTCAAGTTGCAGGGTTGGTATAAAGTCGGTTTCGTTTAATGTAGTCGATAACTTCATCTGATGTCAAATATTTAACCGACAAGCCCCGTGAAATGCAATCTCTGTTAATACATAAACAATACTTGAGACTCCTGTTAGAGTGAAATGTTAACGAATTTATAGCAATTTGATGGCTACCTTCAAGGCCCGTATCGAAATCAAGACTTTGATGAACACTCAATATTTAGGAAAAAATAACTCAAAACCTTTTATAGAATTGTCACATTAGGGTTACCCATCTTGGTCCCTATTTATAAGACCCACTTGGCTTAATTAGGGATCAAGCCTTACATAGGAATCCTATTACAACTCTAATTGCTAATTAAATAAACACAACTCATTTATCTAAATAATTATATTAAACCAACTTGTTTAATATAAACCCCGAACTATACCGACTTGTATAATTCTGCCCTTTGAATTAGCCATCCAACATTCACCCCCCTAATTCAAATGCCGAATTAGACGAGGTCTTGATTCTAACTCCTTAGGCTTTGACCAACTTGTCAAGACCACTTGGGCCGACCCATAACTCGGACCGTACATTAAAATTACGCCAACATCACCCCCTAATTTCTTAACCGTCTTAGGGAAGTCCTCAACACCTAGTTAATCTCGCATTTTTCCAAACTTGATTCTCGCGAGCGGCTTGTCGTTGTTGCGGTCTTGATCATCATTCCATTGGCTATGGTTTTGGCCATTGCCTCGACCTCTACCTCCCCCAGCAGAGCTTGATTTTCCACGACCTCGACCCGAAGAAGACTCACCACGGTATTTATTATTAGAACTAATAGAGTTCTTATCGATTGTTTCCAATATCCCATGTACTCGGAATACTGTTTGGATTCGAATGACCCATATGTTGTAGCTAATCTGATTTAACACCGGGCACTGTAGTGATGTGATGCCATGATACTTCACCGAAACGATCCCATTCTCTGACGGTTTATCGTCCATCGAATTCAATTTTTTCGTTCCTGAAAATTGTTTTTCTCACGGTCCTTTCGATTAAACAATTTCTTTTGGGACGGTTTCAGAACACACGTGGGTGATTTATCCTAAGCATGAACTTGACCATAATTCTTTTGAAGTATGTTGATTAATGACCAAGCTAACCCTCTATCTCAAAGAAAATCAATTCTAAGTAGATTTGGTCCTGATCGATCAAGTGTAAAATTAGCGGCTTCCAATTTTCTCTAAGTCGATCGAACCTAGTGCTGATCTTCAATAACAATCTACGAATACTCAACAAGAATCGACTTCCGGTCTACAGTAAAAATCGGCAACTTCTGATTTTTAGACAGATCACCGGCTTGTGATCTAGGCGGTGCTTTGGACGTAAGGGTGGTTGAGTGGCGATCTTCCGGCGTGAAGGGCGAAAGAGCTACGATCTCGTCATTCTTTGGTTCCCGGAATTGATACAAGATCCGCGTCTCGAAGCTGATAGTCGGCGACTTCTTTGATCTCCCTTGGCAACAGTCGTTTACCCTTAAATCTTTCTTGGTTGACTTCACTCGACCCTAGATCTTCTTGGCAAAACGAATAACCCTAGATCACTTCGCGATGATGACTACAAACACAGCTTCCTTGCAGATCACGGTATCAACTCCGGGTACCGAGAACTTGGTTCTTGATTTCACCAAGCTCTGATACCAATTCAAGGCCCGTATCGAAATCAAGACTTTGATGAACACTCAATATTTAGGAAAAAATAACTCAAAACCTTTTATAGAATTGTCACATTAGGGTTACCCATCTTGGTCCCTATTTATAAGACCCACTTGGCTTAATTAGGGATCAAGCCTTACATAGGAATCCTATTACAACTCTAATTGCTAATTAAATAAACACAACTCATTTATCTAAATAATTATATTAAACCAACTTGTTTAATATAAACCCCGAACTATACCGACTTGTATAATTCTGCCCTTTGAATTAGCCATCCAACATACCTTACGAGAGTTGAGCTGATACGGTTTGGCACTATTTCGTTCACCACTTCGATGTTACTCTGCAAGATTCGTACAAGAACACTAGTATTTTAAGGGGTGACTTTAGAGTTTAGACTTTAGACTTCAAAATACAGGAAACATAGAAGCCATCTTTTGGTTCTTGATCATGGAGCGGACAACTAGGGTGTAAACAAGCCAAGCATGTTTTGAGCTACTCGAGATCGTCTTGCTGAAAGCTCGAATCGAGTTGAGATTAAACAAGCTCAAGCTTTTATTAAAGCTCGCTTAATAAATGAGCCCGGGCTACACATATAGCATAACTTATTATATAATTATATAATAATTTTATATACGAAAACTATTCTTGTAAATATATAAAAAAGTACTTATGAGTGCATATAAATAGCAGTAATAAAAAAAGTAATAAATAATAAACGAGTCGAGCTCCAACTTTAGAAATAAAGCTCTAAACAAGCCAGAGCTTTGGCTCGGTTCGTTTACAACCCCTAGGGACAGTCCCAACTCATAGAGTGGAAGAGATAATAACGACAGGTCTCAAATCATTAATTGAAATATGATCCAATGGCTAAAAAGTGGTTCATTCGTTACCTCATTAACTAATTTTTATTGTGAACCTCCCTCTATATCTTAATATGATCAAACTCATCATACAAAAGCTGTCTAAACGAGTAGTAACAGAACGCTAGTAGGTTTACCTTGTATTCTGTCAAGATTTCATTATTTGCGATTATTTTCTCGATGTCTTGACCTTCTCTGCGGATGCAAACCACACCATAATCTCTGATTATAGTCCTGACCTAAAACAAAAAGACAGTCATATAAAAATGTGAACCTGTGATCTTATGTGGTTTATTTCGCTTGTTTTGTTTGGATATATGTCTATCATTGAAACAGTGTTTGGTAAAAGGTGATTCTGATTATGATTTTCTGACTGTTTTGAGTCAAAATAAACAGATTTAAGGAGACAGTTGTAACTGTAAGAAAACTGGATCAGATAACTAGAAATTATCCAACTATCCCCAGATTTTATTAACTGATTACTGATCATCCAACTAGTATTTTGTGCCATCACCACAAAAGAGAATGAAAGATAATCAAGAAAACCATTACCTGTTCCGGTATCCAAGCTCCGGGTATGCCAAAAGATTCTACTAGATCAGAGCCACAAACAAGCATAACCTTTAAAAGTGCTACAGTTGCATAGACAAAATTAGTGTTTGTAACAAGACATATTTCAAACTTTAACCTTCTACTCATATTCCACTACATTGGTTCAGAACCAAAAAATATAATAGTTTGGGAAAGGGCAATTTGATCAAAACAGAGTCAATACATTGAGACCATGGGCTGTAAAAAGAGACATACTTCAATTTCTAGAAGGAAAAAAAAAGGTAACAGTTCGTGGTATTGTCTATAGCTTTTTTATAACAAAATACGGAAGGGGTAGTGGGGTACTTCTGTTCTCAGTTTGCCCCTCTACAAGAAATATAACTTCTATTTCAGCTCATTTGTGTGGAAATGGGTCCCATTTGGATTATATTTCATTGCTAATGAGTCAAAATGATAAAAGTGGCTAAAAACAAAACAAGTCAAATTGTCAAACAGATTAACAGCTGCACATGGCATCATGCCATCATTAACTGTCACAACCTCCTAAACTGCAGTAATTAAAAGCACTCATTCTTTCTCTAAGTTTCCAAATCGTATTGGATATAGTAATGATTTAGGAACTTCAAAGAGAAAAAGTCAGTCGCAGTGACCGGCCGACCCATTTTACTTTTGACCCATTAAATCGCCTTGCCCAGTTTGCCACCTACATAAAATACCATCAATTTCTCCTTTAATCTAACTAACCTTACTCCTAAATCGAACATTGTATTCTTTAAAGCTTATTATTTACAACGATGTATCTTCTTTTAGGACTATGAGATGGCTTGCAAAGTAAATTATCCAGATAGATTAAAGAAGATAAACTGTTTTAAGAAGTAATACAAGAAAAAAACACGAATGTAACTCTAGATAACACATAGATCATACTATTAAGTATTTTGGCAAATTAAGGAGCAAGCAAAAGCAGCATACCATTAGGTATCAGCCCACTATCACAAAAGAAGCTCCTGATTCTTGACAACACTGTCAGTGATCGTTGAAACGAACTTTGTTTTGCCTAAAACAAATAAATATTTCTGCATCAATAAACATAGAAAAACATAAGCGAAGGCTATTTATACAATAAAGTTGCCCCTTTCAAAGAAACAAGAATCAAAACTACACGTGTTAAATAAAAAACGGATGCATTCAACGTTTGGTCCTAAAAGCAATATGACTACACGGTAGAATGACTTGTTTGTCCACGTACCATTGCCACTTCATCTTTACTACAATCATGGTGACTGTGACACCACATCAAATTTTTTAAACCACTCGGACAATTTTTCAATTATTTTAATCAATTTGTGTGTGGATGTGTGTGAGAGAGTGAGGGAGAGAGAAAGAGAGAGACCTCCCATGTATCCACCATTATGAACTCAGAACTTTTGCAAGCTAGCTGGCACATTGAGATACGGTGTTCAGCTGGTAAAAGACCCTGTGCAAATATAAAATATTGGTTCTTGCACTCCAGTTATATAAAATCTGATTGTAGGATAGCTATGAACAAATTAATTATGCAGGCAACCACAAATACATCTAAATATGTGATAATCAGGTTCATAGTTGCAAAATGCTGCAAACTTATGATGTTGTAGAAGATAAAATGATATGAAGAATGAGGAGAAACTATAGCATAACGAACCCACAACCCAACTGCAATGAGAAAATACATGTAAGCGCAACTGATACTTTTACTAAAGTGTCACTTTGACACTGACAAAAAACTAAATCTAACTTTATGAGAACCTGCGTTGAATTCCATCAAGAAGCAACATATAGTTTCCTTCTCTTTTTATATGTCTTTAATTTCTTTTTCTGGTGCGAAGAAGTAATGCTACAGAATATCAAATACCTTTTTCTTGTATGCATCATTTACAGGTGACATATAACCACCAACAACATGAAACCCTTTTGAGTTAAGTGCATCCCTTGCCAATTCTATGCATGCAAAATATATATAAGGTTAGAAGCTTGGTATATATCTAGAAATATTAAATTGCACTTCTGGAGCTGTAAACATGTTATTCCAAATTCCTAGAACTTCAAATCACATTAGATTATTCACTCACTATAAAACTAGAAAAACTAGCAAATAACAGTGCAGCTGTTTGGATGTTACCTGGAAATCTAGAATCATTTCTCAAACATGACAACAAAAAGATGACAAAAATAGCAGCCAGAATTCAGGAACACATACCAAAAAGACGTAAATGCATGAATGTAGGAGGATTGAAGCTTCCGGTTGATACCAATACTACATTAACTTTTCCCCTGCAAGAGTGAGAGAAGATGAAGAATTATTCATGCACTGCCTTTATTCAGAAAAGGATGATTCACGATCCAATATGGAAATCTGACTAGAGCTTAGTTATTTGTTGAAAGTTGTATCTACGGTTCACCTCTTTGTGAACATGAGCTCATGAAACTTACATTGTGTTAGAATCTGATGAGCCATCTTCGTTCGTGGACTCTAACGATAACTTATCACGCGGCAAAGAAACATCCATTTACACAAAGTCTGATTCCTATTTCCTGATATCCGACTCACAAAAAAAATCATGCACTGCTGAGTTGATCATTATACCTTTAGGAATTGGAATCTGGTAATTAGGTAGTCACTTAACTTTTAACGTGACTTTAAATTTTATCTCACTGACCAACTTCCAGTGTTCTTCAAGTTGAACTATTTCAACCTTGAATAACAATGAAAGTCATACAAAATTTGCAAGCACTCAAATTACTACAACTACACGCACATCCAAACACCCCATAGTCCAACATTCCAAATTCATAACTTCCTATGGGGTCTTATTTTTCCTTCTACAGTTAAAAAGAAAGACTTGTTTTTAAACGAAACATATCAGGAAATATAACTGAAAGATAGGAAATATTCAAATAAGATTGGAATCAAATATGAAATTGTAAGACCTTAACAAACAAACAAAAAACACAAACCAACCTGAATATGCTAGAATTAGACAGTTGATTAAGACATAGTGAAGAGTAAAGACCTAGGTTGGTGTCAAGGGCGGCTCAATCTTTTTGGGGTCCCCAAGCGGACAAAAAATCTGGGGCCCTAAGAAGATTAACTACATAAGCTCGGCTAAACGCTTAGTGAAGTTTTCATTTACTCTATACAAATCTTTATTTAGGTTGCTAGACAAAATGGACACGCAAAAAGAACTACTTGTTGGTAAATACCCGAACCCCAACACACCCCCACCCCCCCGGGGCGGCGGAAACCCAAAAGTGCAATGATTAGTAAAGGTTTCTTCACTTTGATGTAATATACTGAGCTTTATGTACCTAAAAGTAGAGGTGCACAAAAAAACCGGTTAACCGAACCGGTAGAAACCGTAGGTTCCAAACCGGTTTGAGGTTTCTAGATTTAACGTTAAACCGGTTATAGGTTAACCTATTGAAAAATATACATTTTTTCTAAAATATCAATTTATACCGGCTTTAACTGGTTAAAATGACATATGAACCGGTTTCACCAGTTATTGTTTTAGGGGTTAAAAAACCGGGTTTTTTTTAACCGGTAACCGGTAACCAGTTTTACCGATTATAGGTTTTAAAGGACCGTTTTTTTATAACCGGTTAACCGATTTGTGCACCTCTACCTAAAAGCACACACTAAATAATCAAATGCCCTTAGACTAAATTATTTTTCCATCTAATAAGCAAACATTTACCACGTTCAATGGAGCTTTTATTTATCATAGATACGATGTTTTGTTAGAATTTATTTACTCAAAGCTGATGAACAAATTTTTTAATATCTTTATGTCTAATTCTTCTTTGCTAACAAAAGTTCACCAATTCTCAGTCTCAACTCTCAAGTCATCTCCTAAATCACACACATACACACACCATGCTCTGAGCTTATCCAAGATTATCATATGGCATCAACAGAACAAATTTGGGGTAAAATAAAAAGTTAGGGTTGATATAAATGTACTTTCAATCTGGGTGTGGGAAAAAAATTTAGCAAATTCCATTAGAAAGACAAAATAACATATAAATGTACCTTCAATCTGGCTGTGAAACCGAACCTGGACAACCTTTTGAATCCTGGAATATGATTAACCGTAACAAGTGAGTTCGTTCCTAGATGATGATGATACTCATAGCTTATGATTCCGAAATCTGAATGAATCGATGATGATGATATAGGATAAAGAATACCTAATCAGTTCCTTTGAAAATTTTCAAAACGCATACAGAATATCAATGAGAATCGTGGAAACCTGTTTCGATTGAAAAGCCTGAAAGAAAAAACAAAATGAATCACAGTTGCAGTGAAGAATTAGAACTCAAAATTGAACAAACAAATCGCAATTATGGAAGCCTATTATATGTAACCTGTGGAAGCAATCGAATCCACGATCGAATAGCAGAGTTAGTAGCGACGGAAGCACATATGCGACGAGAATCACGAGCGGAGAATCCAAGTCGAGATGCTGGAATTGAAATCCCTAATCCTCCTGATCAGTTCATATGGATTTTAAACCCTGCGTAAATCTCACGAAGCAAAGGAACATAAATTCGTATTAAAAGAGATGAAAACATGTGAGGACTTTTTAGTTTTTATGTTGAAATGTAACCGACTCGTTTTTTAATAAAACTTTTAAACTTATATCGAAAACGTAGATAGAAGTAACATGTTGTCACCGTAAATGCAAAATGCCAAAATGTATCTAGCAGTTAGGGTGGGCCGTGTGGCTTCGGCTATCACACCCCTGGCTTTCACGGTTTCAACAGGTAAATTAGTTATCATGCCCCTTAATTCGGCTAGTTTGTATCGGTTTTTAAAATTGAAGCCGTTAGGTTTGCTGTAGCCGAAGGAAACCGAAGCAATTTCTTCATCAATTTGAGTCATTACCAAAAATGAAGCTTAAGGTTTCAATTTTAAACAATTCTCACTAAAAATAAAGTCTAAGGCTTCAATTTTACTCAGCTCATCCTCTCTCATGTGGCATATCCTATTGGGTAAAATATTCGAAACGTAAGATTTCATTTACAATCATACCCTCACTCTCAATGGCGAAGCTTGACCTTAAATTTTGAGGGTACGATAAGTCGCCTGATGATAATTCGAGAAGGCGATTCTTAATATATATAAAATTTTAGAGAAAATCATGAAAATTAGTAGTACCAGAACGAAAAAACCGTGGGGGTAGCCCCCCCCCCTCCCCCCCCCCCCCCCCCCCCCCCAACACCACTAAGCTACGCCAATGCCCACTCTTATATATTAAAAGTTATATAAAAATTAGATTATGCGTATGGTTATTTATAAATATTAAAATAATAAAAAATTGTTATAAAGCATGGTATTTTAGGCTCATCCTAATGTCTATGAGTTTTAAGGTTTTCATATTGTATCATTATATAATGTAAACTATCTATGTATGGATCTATTTAGTTAACTCAATGAATTTCTCAATTATATTTTAAGTTAGACTTAAATTATAATATTTAACCTTTATACTTTATAAAACTTTAGATTTTGACTTTAAAAAAAAACTGTTAAGTTTTACTCTTTATTTGAAAACTTATTTCATATTTTAACCTTTATACTAACTTTACACTAACCCAATTAAATTTTTTTTCGTTAGTTTTATAATAGAGGGGCTAGTATTGTAATTTAACAAAAAAAAAACCTAAAACCTTTTAGCGGGTTGCAGCTACTCCATTCTCCAGCTGAAATCTCTATCAAATTTCGTTCTCGATCTCCATTCCCCTGCTGAGATTCCAGACGACGCCTCACCACAATTCTAGACGATCTCCATTAGCAGTAGATCGCATATCAAAATCATCGACCCCTTCTTCTTCTCTTCACCGCAACCCTAAATCAAATGCTCAATCCCAAATTGAAGATGGGTTTTTGTAAAGCAAGCGATAATCCGAACTTCTTGGACTAAAAAAAAACCCTGGACGTAGATTCTATGGCTGTCCCGATGAGGTACGTAAATTCGCTGGCCAACATGTTAATTTTTTTTCCAATTCATTCGAAATAAACAAAATTCAATGTCCTGAGCATGAAATGGGGTTGAAATAAACCTAGAAACTGTTGATTACTTTTATTGATCTCATGGTGCATGATTGAGAAAAATCTATCTAGGAACATTCAAAATCTTAAAACCGAAAAAGAAAATTCGTTGTTAAATAGAAAGAAGGAATTCCGGATGTAAATAGAAACTTCGATGTCCTATGTTACTTGCTACTGCCCAATTTATTTATCTTTTTTCCAATTCACTACTTATATTCAATATTCACATAATAATTATGGTGCAGGGGCGGATTTAGAGATCAGGAGGGTCACTTGACTCTCCGGCTGGCCAAACTTTGTGCTCGTAGAGGTATGACATTTGGTCATTTTTTGAACTTTGACCCTCTAAAATTTCTTTGTCAGAGTAGTTAAGTGGAAATTAAGAAGACAAAAGACTTGGTCGGAAGTTAAAAAAAATTCCGGCAATAGCTGGCCGGCGTTAGCGACGTTGTAAATAAGGAGGAAACGTTTATATATGAAGAAGAAGATGCATTAATTGATATGTCAGAATTCTTTTAAAATGCTTTTAGGTTTTTTGTGTTAAAGAAATTACTTTTTACTTTTTTTAAATAATTGGAAAGTACATAATGACAGAAACTTAGTATTTTAAACTATCTAATTTTTAATTGTTTTTTAACGGCTGTAAACTATTTTAATGTAAACCAATAATCATGAAATTTTATATTTATCCTGTTTATTTATAGTCCTGTTTATTTAGGCTCCTGCTATATCTACCCGAGGATTTTACTAAAAACAACAAAATCAAACGGTCGTTTCACGTGAAACAACTTTGAAACGACAGTTTGAACCAAAACGACCTTGAAACGTAGTACCGCTTAGGAATACTTTAATTAATATTAAAACTTATAAACACCAGTAGATATAAAAGAAATTTGTTATTGACCCTCCTGTCAGAAAATTCTGGTTCCGCCACTGTTATGGTGTGTAGATAACTTCACAATACAAGTGAGTTTTGTGGTGTTGGATGGGTGGTTTGCGAGGCATTCCACTCCAAACAACACTATATATACATCCCTGTTGGTTTAGATTTTTTTAACACGTATTATATCACCTATTGGTTTAGATTTTTTAACACATGTTGGATGGGTGGTTTGTGAGGCATTCCACTCTAAAGATTTTAATTTTTTTTTTAAATTACAATATTATCCGTCTTTATTAGAAAACTAACGGATAAATTTAACTAAATTAGTGTAAAGTTAGTGTAAAGGTTAAAACATGAAAATAAGTTTTCAAATAAAATGTAAAGATTAAAAGTTTAAAAAAAAAGTCAAAATCCAAAGTTTTGTAAAATATAAAAGTTAAAAGTTATAATTTAGTCTATGTTTAATAAAACAAATTATATAGAAAAAACCAAACTATAATGTCTCAGTAAAAATTAAAAAACAACCGAAACGCACGGTTGGACACAAAAGAGAAGAGGATGATCCAGATATTTGAATTCACGTTCGCGCTTCAGAAAACAGCGGTGCTCCGGTGACGGATTTGGTTCACCGCCGGTAAACATGACGACGTTGGAGAAGTTGTTTGCTCAAATCTTCGACCGCAAGGACTCAATCATTGAACAAGTGCAGCAGCAAGCCGATTCCTACACCCAACAACTCGCTTCCGGACTCCTTATCGATGGAATTACACCTCCTCCCTGGCTTTTGAGCCCTAGTTTTAACTCTCATTCATCAGATCCCAATGGTAACTATCCGAATTTTCGATTTTCAGTATACATCGCCTGTAAATTGATTGAACTAGGGATTACAGTAGGTATCGTGTTACAAAATTAGGTTTTATTACATTTCCCCCTTTATATCTACATAATGTATTTGGCGTTCGTATTGTTTTTTTTTCTCATGGAAATCTTAGAAGGAAACAATTAAGTATATGCTTATCTTTTTCTTGTGAAGTGTGAAGTTCTAAAATCACTAAATGTTGTTATTTGAAAAATGTTTGTGTCATTTGGATAGGCTATTTTTTTGGAAGGAGCTAATAGTCACTCTTAAGTTTTATCGATGTGGATCATATGACGATTTTTAATCCTTTTAGAGTTTGTATGGGGGTGAAACTTGAAAGGGGGTTTCTGGAAGTTTTTCTGGCTAATGTTTGATTTGTTTAAGTTTTATCAAGCTTGACTGGTTATAGTGATGCTGTGATTTAGAAATTTGTGATTATAAGTTACAAGTTTCTACATTATACCCAACTATATATTTATACTAGTTAGGACTTAGGAGATCAACTACCTAACGAGTCACTTAACCAACTATATGCAAGTACTTCAACCAACTCTGTTCAAACAATATCTAATTGACAAGATATATTCTGAAAGTAGAAATTAAACTGACTGGTGACCCGTGTACCATCATTCTTCTGTGAATTATATATGGAACATTTTTATGATGGTTAGTTATAGAAAAATTGGTGATATTTTGCAGAGTTGGAAAAAGAGAAGATCATCTCTAAGCTCTTACTTCGACCTCCACGAGACCCCACTCGATTTTCAACTGGTGGCTACTCTATGTATTACCAACCATTTGCTGCTGGGGACAATGAATACTTATCTGATGTAACGTGCATGAGAAACCATGATCCTGACAAAACTCTCAATGTAAGCAATGAACCAATGTCAGCGCTTGGTAGTAATGGAAAAGTATGCTTAAATCGTGTTCCTGAACTAGATGACAATGTTAAATTCCCTCTGAATGAAATGGGTGCTAGAATATCAAGCGTATATGATGCACCAGATACGACACTTGAGTGTCATAATGATGACATAGAATGTAGCTCAAATCATTCTGCTAAGCATGGTGATAGTGTGAAATCTCCTCAGAATGAGACAAATGCTAGAATAACAAGCATTTATGCTGCACCAGATATGTCACTTGCTAGAATTCAGAGATCCAAGTCTAGGCAAAAAGCTCGGGAGCTTCGAACTAGTGGGAAAACCACTGCCAGAAGTTGTTTAAGCAATGAAAATAGAACCCATATTTCTTTTAGCGGCGACTCAAATTCCAAAAAGGATATCTATCATGTCACTCAAGATGAATGCCCTTCTGAAGTGGAAAAATGCAATGATATCAGTGCAGAAATTTCTGTGACAACAGAAGAGAAGGGTGACAAAGCAAATATTAGAACCACTCATAGCAGTACACTTGCAAAATCTAGTAGCTCTTATGAAAAACCAAGTTTAGAGAATGATCTTACTAAAAAAGATCCATGTTCTGATAAGGAAATTTTAGATGGTGGTATCATGGCGCAGCCAACAGGTGATTCATTACAACAATATGGTCATGGTCATGGTGTTACGGAAGGGGTCAATCTTCCTGATTTATCCCTGGGAAGCTCTGCTAGCAAAAAATCAAGAACTGGGAAGGGACAGGTTACACAAAGCCAAACCAAGCCTTTTTGTGGTAGAATTACAAGGTCTAGAAGTTCAAGCGAACAAACTAGTGGAATAAACAAGTTTTCAAATATAGGCACATCTGTTTCTTGCAATCCAAAAGAGGGTGAAGGTGCACTTTCTCATTCTGTTGATGATCTGGTGCACGGAGTTGACGCCTCCAATGAGTTATTAGATGCAGTCGAAACTTCTCAGGTGCTTTGTGATAAAATTGGGGATATACAAGCTATTTGCAGCAACAGAGGTGTACTGAAGCCAGTCTCCTCCAATATGGATATGAAAGAATCTTCACTTGGTGGCAGCCACCAAGAAAATGCTGAAATTGTCATGGGAAACAGGCCAATAGATGCACCAGCTGTAATGCAGCCTGTAAATTCTGGTATTAAGTTGGATCCGGTCACAGATGCCTGTTGTATGAAAGTTAAACCAAAGCAACTGAACTTTGATGAAATCAGTGAATGCGATTTAAATGAAGTCGTCTGTAGTCCACTTTCCAACAAGAGAAAGCTGGATGGATTGTTGGGACATGAATGCTATCCTTCAAAGGAGTCTGCACTGTCAGTAGTTCATAAATCTAGTAGCAATTTCTTTGAGCAGCAATTACCAAAGGAAAATGTTTCGTCAATCAGCCCGGAAGCTGCAAGGACAGAGTATCATTACAACAATGATAAGTGTGCAAAAGATGAGATGACGGATATTGGTTTGAAATTTGTGAACCCAGCGGTGGAGGATGTTGAGAACAACTCTTAAGTTTCCCTGCATGATGATATTGCACGTGAGGTACATATATATTCTAAAGAAGCTGACATTATTTCCAATGAAGAAATGCATCCAGGAATATCTCATTTGAACGAAGATAACACATTCTCATTAAAGATGCAAATCGGAGAGGTAATTTTACCCAATGTGGTAGTTTCCTTTATTAAGCAAACAAACACAGTTCAATACAGCAATTCATTCATTTTTTATCACATAGTGATCTTTGGCTGGATACCATGAATAAGCTTTACCAGCTATTTGATACCTTCCACAGCTTTGTGTTATTATGTATGCTTGATCTATACTAGTTATCTAAAATATATACTGATATATGATGGAATAGTTATTAATTCAAGAAGAAATATAAAAGATAATCACTTATGTTTGTTGGTACAACTCAGCTGTAGCTATTGGTTGATAACTAAGCACTGTCAGGGATTTTAAATTTTGGTGGTGGATGGTTAACCATCTTTATGTCTTATTGCATGGTAATTGGATGGAAGTAGAACCCATAGAATTACTACATGAACTATTGTTGTTGACACGACTTTTAGATTTAGTTATCAGTGTACTCATGCAACATTAAAATGGTACTCATGCTTGTAATAATATTTAATCTTTATTATATTCTATATCAGCATTGTTCACGGGATATGTTTCTTATGATAGGCTGTTACTGACCATAAAGGCGAAGAAAGCGCTGCTCGTGTTTTTATACATGTATCCCGAAATAGCAATTCGTCATTTGTTTCAAGCTTGACCAAACAACGAAACAAGGATTTTGAGGTGGATCTTGGTTCAAAATCCAAGGATTTTGATGTTGGCACAAATTTAATGCTTTCCAATATGAAATTGAATTCTGCCAAGTTTAATACATGCCCTTTGAATCAGCAGAAAAATGTTGAGTACCAACCAAACTGCTTTTCAGATTCCCGAAAATTTGGGGTAAATATTCAAAGAGATGCTATTCATTTGAATCTGAAGACGCCTGAAAATGATTTAAATTCCACAAAGGATTCTGCCTCAATACTTTCATCTGAAAAGACCAATCTTTCCCAATCAGATGCTATTCAGAGTTGTGATAAGGGGTTTCATAATGAGATGACATGTGAATTGCCAGAAGGAACAGAGTCCTTACATGAGCTGCAAGCGCTTCAACCGGCAGAGGTATTACTGTTCTACTGATAGCAACATATTCTTTCTTCCAGTTATATACATTTGACTTGCCATTTTTGCAATCAGAATCTGATCAAAATTTCTCTGTGATGTATTCATAGGCAACTGTAACTGAAGTGGATGATGACATTACAGTGACCACTGACACACCCAAACAGTCTGAACAAACTTCTGTTCTAAATGCAAAGAAGTATGCAGCGTATGTGGGGCCTGTAAATCCAATCAGCATTGAATCCATTGATGATGTGGTGGTTACTGACAATAATAATTCTGAAATAAACCTTTCTGAATGGGTGTCTTCATATGATTTAGTTCAGCCTTCACAAAATGATGACAAAATTATGGCCTTCCCTGATGAAATTACACATGTCAATGAGGATTTTATCATAGATGAGGAAATTCGAAATTTAAATATGGAGAATAATGAAAGTAGAATAGATTTTGACATACTGGAAATTCCAAGCACCACAATTGCAAGAGCTAGCATCATAGAGCAAATCTGTAAATCTGCAAGCATGCAGACACCATTGTCTCAATTTTCATCTGCATTTAAGCAACATCAAATTCAAGACTTATATGGATTTGTGGCAGATGGAAATCATGGGATTCTTGACCATGTGGTTGGAACTACAATATCTCTTGATGAAGATTCTACAAAGCATTCACAAACAAGTGGTAGTTGTATAACTGAAACTGATTCTTTTTTTCCACAACATCAAAAATTTAGTTATGGTACTCCATTTTCATGGCAATCAAAAAATCATTATTCGTCACCTACTGGAAAACTATGGGAAAGATCAGCATCAAGTTCAAGCAGTTTTGAGAAGCAATTGAGTTCACATCCTGACCTTACTTGCTTCCCAATTGAAGAAGATCCTAACAGTAATGAAGAAAGTGAGAATGCAGAGGATGTGAGTGATGATCTTCATGAAAACATAATGTCAAAACTAGAAAATGAAAATTCAGTTAGGGTCTCTCCCAAAATGACTGAAAGAACTGAGAATGACTATGCGGCGACAGTTGAAATTCAAGAACCACCCCTTGAATCTACTGAATTAAGGTCTCAACAGGCAAATCTTGTGTCCGCCACATCCATGAAGTATCTAGATAGATGTAGTTCGAATTCTGTCATTACAGAGGCTAGTATCCCTAGGACTCGTGGTAAAGTCGAGCATAAGCCTAAAATGCATCATGGACTTAAGATAAGTACATATGAAGATGCGAACCGTAATTCATCAATGATTACACGTGCCAGTAGCAGGGGGAATTTATCTGAAATTAGTGAAAATAAGAACAATATGAGAAGTGGAATAGCAAGGGTATCACAAAATGAGGGTAAACGTAACAAAATTTTATCAAATATCACATCATTTCTTCCAATAGTTAAACAAAATCAGGCAGCTGCAGTTTGCACATGTAAATTTATTTCTTTACCTGTTTCCATCTTTTTCTGTTGCATTACTATCCCCAAGTGTCAAATACCAAAAAGGTCTCAGAAATAAAGGTGGAAAATTTGACCATGTTACTTATACATGGGTTGATTGGGTTGTGTTTTTTTTATCTTAAATGGGCTAATTGGTCTGAAAGAGTAAAACGGAATGAATGTCACTCAACTAACTTCAACTCATAAAAGCTCTTAAATAGTTTTTATTTATAGGTTAGACTATTATTGCTATAATACTTGTTTTGTGATAAAAAATAAGTGATCAAAAATAGATTTTTAGTTGTTTATAAAATATAAAAAGCAGATAGAAAATGCATGTGGTCAACCTTGCTCGACCCTGTTTAACTCGTTACTCAACCGACCTGACCTGCACATCTTGCCATCTCTACATTCAACCAATGATTATAACATGAAAATTTATGTTTTTCCAAATGTATTTGCTCTGGATATATTAACACGTTCTTATGTTCTTTTAATCTTTTATTTTTTTCTTAAAGGGAAGAGAAAAATAGAAGTGAAGTCTCTAAAGACTGCAGAGGCTACCAGACGCCAACAACAAGACAAGGAAAATGAGAGAAGAAAAAAGAAAGAAGCATTGAATCTTGAAAGGGAATTAAAGAAGAAAAACGAAGCAGACATAGCAGCAAAGAAAAGGCTAAGGGAGGAAAAAGAGATGAAGCAATTGGCTAAGAAAAGAAAGATTGATGCAGAAGCACAAAAAAATCAAAAACTAAAATCTGTAAAATTACGTACTGGGAAAGTGGAGATGCAAAAACATGTAAAAAACGTTGGTTTTATTTCAATCTTTGTAGTTCTTTGTGTTCTTTGTCTCAAGACTTACCATATTGATATCATCACAGGCTACAATTGCTGGAAACATGATGAAATCTGAAAATCTGAGACAAAATAAGAGTGCATATGAAAATAGTGTTCAGAAACGAGACACTGAATTGATGACGGACAAATCTTTAGAAAATGTCATCCAGCAAGTTACACGCTTTTTTGAAAACTGTGATGCTTGCAATGATTCTGGCGAGAAAGAGAAGGTATATCTTTATTGTCTCCATGAATTTTAAACTTACATTATTGTGGCCTCGGATTATATTTGTTTTATAACAGGCTAATTCGTGTAAACATGAAAAAACTAGTTAGATTTTGTCTAATGCATATTTAAAAGCTTACAACGTCCTAACTGCTTTACTAATATTTTTCTGATCATATCTATACATAAATTATTTACAAATTTATAGATTTCATAAGAGTGGAAATAAGTGTTGGTGGGTCCGTGTGACCCGGCCCACATAAATATATCCAGAGTGACCTGTTATCTAACCCGCCATTTTACGACCTCTAGTAATTTGCATACCAACGGTAGCCCGTTGGCCCACATATGCTTCTATTTGCTTATAATGTTTCCTTACTGTTTACTAGAATGCCTAACTTTCCAACATTGACGAGAAACTTTTTTCTTTTGCACAGGCAACAGGCATGCATGAAAATTCACCTGTAAAAATTGGACATGCGAAGTTGACCAGTCAAGAAAGTTCATACGATATTTCTCCATATCGTTCTGATGACGAAGATGAAGAAGAGGATGATCTACCCACCAAGAAGTTTATCCCTTCATGGGCCAGGTGAAAAACTTAACCAATCTTTTATGATCATTGAATGAAATTGTAAGTAAATACTCTGTTTCGCTTGCTTTTTGCAGTAAAACCCGTGTGGCCATGGTTCTACCATGGCAACAGAAACTCAACCCTGAAATAATCTTTATAGATAGCTTTTGCGGTATGGATGAAGGTAATTATCCAGTTTCTTTCTTTTTCTTTAATATATTTTCATAGGGAATATTGAATCATTTTTATTTAGCGTTGATTGATGTTCTGAATTCTAATAGCCATGGTTTATGATAATGTGTTCGCAGTTCTCCTGCCTCGAAGGCTACAGGGCCAATAGGCTGCCTACGCTAGTCATTTACTCAGCTGGAAATCAAAGGTATCAATTTTCTTTATCACTTGGGTTTGTTTCCTTCACATTTTGCTCTCATCCTGCACGCCAAACATGACCAAGCTTACAATTTATGTGCAGATCAGGTGGCTCCATGCTTTACATTAGTTCTTGTGGATCCCGTCTCTCATTTTCATGCCGATGAGCAAATATGTTATTTGCTGAATTGGTCACTGATGTGAAAAAGGAATGTATGAAAATGACTGCTTCTGAGTACGTAATATATATAGTTTTCTGAATGATTATTTCATAGTCGGTTATGAGCGCAACAGATCCAGCTTTTTTTGACACATGAGCTTGACTGCTCATATAAGGCCGGCTAACCTTTCGAACTGGATCTATATGAGACCCTAAGTTCTATATAACCCATAGTATAAACTATAAAGTTATAACCATATAACTTCCCAAGCATCTTATAGATGTTCCAAACTTCCAATCCTGCTAATTTATATAAATAGACGGAGTATTGTTGTTTTCTCTATGCCTTAAATGTTATAGGTTCTAGAGATTGATACTCTTCTAAAATGGAAAGCAACCCTCCGTAGCCAAAATACCATCTTTTTATCTTCATGGGCACATGATTTTATGACAACTTTGTCTCCTAAAAAAGCGTCACCATGAAAACGGTATATTTCAAACTTAGATTATAAAAATTTTCTATGAAAACGGCTCACGTGTTTAAACTTTAAACTGATTTATTTTGTAAATACCTTCTGTTCAAAGTAATAAGAAGAACAAAAACAATAAACGATTTTGGATTTCCACAACTCTTATATTAAATAAAATCGGGATAAATTGCAATGACTTTATGGACTCCTATTTATGCTAACCAAACTTGAAAGACAAGGAGCCTAAACTCAATTGAATAATTAACAAAACTCTATCAATTAATACTTAACTATAATTACAAGATTAGCCCAATAATCTATCCCTAATTTTGTAATGTCATCCTTTCAAGTTCTTCATCCTTATTTGAAAATTTTAAACTCATGTTTTTATACCACTTGTCAAAAACCAATTCTATATGGTCCTCATACTTGTATGTAAAGGACCGACCCTTGTTTTCCTACTCGAAAACTTTTTCGGGAATACTGACCGTGTTGTCTCAGTACCCCGTAGTTCTGTCATTCTCACGATCTCATCCGATCATTATGTCAATCATTAGAACTCCCACAACTCTATCGGTTGCGATTCCGGTCAATCGATTGAGCAAATAAAAGTCTTCAATGTCTTCTTTTAATTTATCTCTTGACACTCCTTTAACTTTCGTATCAGACGTTTGAAACTACACGCCACTTATACATTATATAACGCTAACTATTTATATACAGAGACACATATCAACGTTGAAATAAATGAATTTTCTTTTTATTATTTATTTTTTTGTTACCGTAATTATTATTTTTTATTTATATATTTTAAGGCCGTAAATGAATTTTTATTTAGCCGTTTAAAAAAAAGGGAAAAAGACGAAAATAGCCACTTTGACCAACTTTAAGACGAAAATAGCCCCATAATTTTTTTTATCCAGCTTTTAGCCTCATTTTAACGGTCGTTAACGACCTCCGTTTAAACCCAAAACGACCGTTCCCATCACCAACCACGATTCGACACGTGTCATCCACGGTCGTTATCATTCGTAAAAGGTCGTCGGCGACCGTCGTTTGCCGTCGAACGACCGCCGACATGTTTCGTCTCCAAGATTCCTGGAACGGTCGTCTGACACCGTTGTCGGGTGCGCCGACGACCGTTACTTTAAAAAAATAATAAAAAATCATCTGGTTTTATGATCTGAGGTCGTGACGACCGTGGTCGACGGCGACCATCGTTGCGGTCGTCCGACCGTTGTTGATTTTTATTATTTTTTCATATTTTAAAATAATCTGTGCATGGTCGTTTCGACCGTAGTCGTTGGCGACCACAAGTCTGGTCTTCAACGACCGTTTCTATGTGCTCTGATGTTAGCGGTCGTTTCGACCTTATATGCGGTCGTTTCGACCGTGCTTGTGTTTCAATTTCCAAGATTCACTGTTTTCTATGTGCTAAATGTTAGCAGTCGTTTCGACCTTATACACAGTCGTTTCGACCGTGCTTGTGTTTCAATTTCCAAGATTCACTGTTTTCTATGTGTTAAATGTTAGCAGTCGTTTCGACCTTATACACGGTCGTTTCGACCGTGCTTGTGTTTCAATTTCCAAGATTCACTGTTTTCTATGTGCTAAATGTTAGCAGTCGTTTCGACCTTATACACGGTCGTTTCGACCGTGTTTGTGTTTCAATTTCCAAGATTCACTGTTTTCTATGTGCTAAATGTTAGCAGTCGTTTCGACCTTATACACGGTCGTTTCGACCGTGTTTGTGTTAAATGTGAGATGTTTAATTCTTAAACGTACAATAGTAACTGAGATACAAACAAATCGATTCGAATTTGGACCGAAAAAAGTCCGATTCAATCTCCACACGTAAAAACGCTGATCACATAAAGAGAAAGAGAAATCAAATCACTAAAAACATTAAATTAACACACAAATTAAACCCTAGACCTCCTCTTCAAAGGCGTAATAAACACATGTATAAAGCGAGGTACAGCACGGTATAATGAAACATAATGGAAGCCATGTTCTATTCGCATCACATAGAATTACGTTTAATTTTAATAAATGTGGTTAGAATTACGTTTAAGAATTAAACATCCCACATTTAACACAAACACGGTCGAAACGACCGTGTATAAGGTCGAAACGACTGCTAACATTTAGCACATAAAAAACAGTGAATCTTGGAAATTGAAACACAAGCACGGTCGAAACGACCGTGTATAAGGTCGAAACGACTGCTAACATTTAGCACATAGAAAACAGTGAATCTTGGAAATTGAAACACAAGCACGGTCAAAACGACCGTGTATAAGGTCGAAACGACTGCTAACATTTAGCACATAGAAAACAGTGAATCTTGGAAATTGAAACACAAGCACGGTCGAAACGACCGCATATAAGGTCGAAACGACCGCTAACATCAGAGCATATAGAAACGGTCGTTGAAGACCAGACTTGTGGTCGCCAACGACTACGGTCGAAACGACCATGCACAAATTATTTTAAAATATGAAAAAATAATAAAAATCAACAACGGTCGGACGACCGCAACGGTGGTCGCCGTCGACCACGGTCGTCACGACCTCAGATCAGAAAACCAAATGATTTTTTATTATTTTTTTAAAGTAACGGTCGTCGGCGCACCCGACAACGGTGTCAGACGACCGTTCCAGGAATCTTGGAGACGAAACATGTCGGCGGTCGTTCGACGGCAAACGACGGTCGCCGACGACCTTTTACGAATGATAACGACCGTGGATGACACGTGTCGAATCGTGGTTGGTGGATGGGAACAGTCGTTTTGGGTTTAAACGAAGGTCGTTAACGACCGTTAAAGTGGGGCTAAAAGCTGGATAAAAAAAATTATGGGGCTATTTTCGTCTCAAAGTTGGTCAAAGTGGCTATTTTCGTCTTTTTCCCTAAAAAAAAACCAAATATACGGTCCATGTAATTTACTTTTAATACAGCATTAATTTAGTTAAAAAAAAAAACCAAATATATTTCTATTCTGATCTGATACGATTGTTCACAAACCAGAAGACGTCGACGTTTAGTGTAATTCAACAAAACCCCTAGTATATATAAATGCGAACTCAGTAACTCACTGCATTTCACATCCTCATTCTAACTTCTAACCGTTTAAACCCCATCACCTCCGGCAACCGTCAACCACCGCAAAACTCCATCTTCTCCACCATGAACTCAAGAAAACACCTGGTTTTCTTCACGATCCTCACACTCAATCTCACCCTCCAATCATCATCATCAGCTTTCCCACGAACCATCGCCTTCGAATTCCCCCCTTTCCCCCTCAAAAACCTCACCCTCCTCGGCGACTCCTTCTCCCGTAACAACAACAACGGCGTCGCCACCCTCACCCTCGACTCCGACTTCCCCTCCTCCTCCTCCGGCACCGTCATCTACAACACCCCGATCCGCTTCTCCGACAACCGCACCAACTCCACCACTTCATTCTCCACAAAATTCTCATTCTCAATCGTCAATCTCAACCCCTTATCCCCAGTCGTCGGCGGGGGGTTGTCGTTCTTCATCTCGCCGGAAAATCACACTCTCGGATCTCCGGGTGGATACTTAGGGCTTGTAAACTCCTCCCAGTTGACACAGAATAAATTCATCGCGATCGAATTTGATACACGGATGGATTCGCATTTCGACGACCCGAACGAGAATCATATCGGGTTGGATATCGATAGCTTGAATTCGATCGCGACTGCCGATTGTATCTCCGCCGGAATCGATTTGAGAACCGGAGTTTCGTTCACTTCTTGGATTGATTACAATCATGATGAAAGGAGTCTCGAAGTGTTCTTGACCCGATCCGGTTTAAAACCCGAAAACCCGCTTTTAAACATGACTATAGATCTTTCAGCGTATTTTCAAGAGTTTATGTATTTAGGGTTTTCGGGTTCGACAGAAGGAAGCAAAGAGACTCACTCGATCGAGAACTGGAGCTTCAAATCGTTCGGGATGAAACGGTTCAATCCGCGAACCGATAACCCGCACAATGTGAGCTCCAACACCGTCCCGATTTGGGACGAGAATCGGGACGGTCCGCATCATCCTCATTCTCCGCGTTCTCGGTTTGGTCATAAGCGGTTCGGGCTCGGGCTCGCGGTCACGGTTACGGGCTCGGTTTTCGTCATCGCCGGGCTCGCGGTTTTTGGTTACGTTTCGGTTAGGAAATGGCGGGAAATGAAAACAGAGATGAGAATCAAAGCGGAGTTTACGAGAAAACCAAGGGAATTCAGTTACAAAGAGCTGAAAACCGCCACTAACAACTTCGATCCGAGCCAGATCATCGGCCACGGCTCGTTCGGTACCGTTTACAAGGCGTTCATCATCGCAACGGGAACTCCGGCGGCCGTGAAACGGTCGCTCCGATCACGCGAAGCGAAAACGGAGTTTCTCGCGGAGTTATCGGCGATCGCGTGCTTACGTCACAAAAATCTCGTCCAGCTTCTCGGCTGGTGCGTGAAAAAGGGCGAGTTATTGCTGGTTTACGAGTTAATGCCGTACGGAAGCATCGATAGCGTGTTGTATCAGGATCCAGATCATTGGGGGTTCCTAAACTGGAACCACCGGTACCAGATCGCGGTAGGTTTAGCTTCCGTTTTAGCCTATCTTCATCAGGAATGCGATAAATTGGTGATCCACAGAGACATTAAATCGAGCAACGTGATGCTAGACGCGAATTTCAACGCTAGGTTAGGCGATTTCGGATTAGCGAAGCTAATCGATCACAACAAAAGTCCGATCTCAACCCTAACTGCCGGAACGGCAGGCTATTTAGCGCCGGAGTATCTCCACTGCGGGAAAGCGACGGATAAAACGGACGTTTACAGCTACGGCGTGGTGGTGCTGGAGGTTTGCTGTGGTCGGAGGCCGATTGAGAGGGAGGTTGGGGGTATGAGGATGGTGAATCTGGTGGATTGGGTGTGGGATCTGCATACGAACGATGGGGTTTTGGGGGCGATAGATAAGCGGCTGAATGGGGAGTTTGATGTGGAGGAGGCGAAGAGGTTGTTGATGGTGGGGCTGAGCTGTGTGAACCCGCGGAGTGAGATGAGGCCGTCGATGCGGCGGGTGTTGCAGGTTTTGAAGCATGAGGTGGAGGAGGTGGTGGTGCCGCCGGTGAAGCCGAAGGTGAGTTTTTCGAGTAGTATGCCGTTGAGTGTGGAGGATCTGGTAAGGTTTTCGGAGATTGAAGAAAACGGGTCGGATTGTGGGTTTCAGATAGATATTGATCGGTTATAAGATTTAGAAACTTTTTTTAGATGGTAAAGAAGATATAAATAGCCTTTCTGATTAGTTACTTTTTGTATAGAGTTTTCATTAGACGAAAGAAGCTTGATGCCCAAGTAATTTTCTATTTTTTCGCTCTCTTTCTCTGAAAATTATGACTAAAAACTTGAGTATCAACCGTCTAACTCGATTTATATAGAAGAACCGTCAATTTATATAAAAAGAACCGACTTGTTCTTCAAGATAAAAACCGACTTGTTCTTCAAGATAAAATAATAATAAACGAATAAGAAATTAAGAATACCTATTTGGTTATGATACTACTAAACTTAAACCAACTTATTAAGTGAAGTCCCTCCAATTCTTAGGCTTGATCGGTTGTGTAAATTCCATCAACATTCAACCCCCCCCCCCCCCCCCCCCCCCCCCACCCCCCAAATTTTATAACCGAAATCAAGCTCCCCCGCGGTCTCTACGGATGTGTCAGTACTCAGTAGTCTCCAGTATTCCATAAGCTCAGAACATTGCTCGTAACACCGGGCATTGCAACGATGTGCCGTTGTTTTCCTTTACGGTCACCATTGCACCGGTTGATCCTCCATTACCTTCTTTCTGTTTATTTTGTACTTGAGAGGTTTACCTAACTCTCCTTCATGTTCTTTTATTTTTTTTCATGCGTATTGATAGTTAGTTTTTTTTAAACATCTTTAACCAATTAGATCTTCCTCAATAAGTGTCAACAGAATGTCAGGGCAATTATTATTTGACTTGTATAATTTAAGAGAGCTTTACACATAAAAGCTTGTGTCGGGCTTGTTTATTGTTTAATAAAATTTAGTTATTTGTTTATTATATATGTTAATTATGATTTTATATGTATAAAGATACAAATGTATAACAAAAAAAATGAGTGAATCTTTTATCAACTCTTTATATGCATTAATATTTATTACATATATTAATAATACAATAAAATTTCGTAAATTAATAGTAAACTTTTTGTTTTTTAAACTTTGGCTACATGACTTTTGTTTTTCAAACTTATGCATTAATATTTATTACACTCTAACTTTCAAACTTTTTTTTTGTTTTAGGTTTGTTGTCTTCTACTTTAGCCACGAAATTTTTAACTTTTCTATTTTCGTTTTTAGTATACTTTTATAGTTTTATACTTTCACCACGAGACTTTCAGACTTTTACGTTTTATACCACTTAACTTAGTATATTTTTATAGTTTTATACTTTCACCACAAGACTTTTAGACTTTTACGTTTTATACTCCTTAATTTTTTACATTTTAAAGTTTTTTTTTGTTTTAAGTTTTTTTGTCTTCTACTTTGGCCACGAAACTTTTAACTTTTCGACTTTCGCTTTTAATATATTTCTATAGTTTTATACTTTCACCACGAGACTTTTAAAATTTTACGTTTTATACCGCTTAACTTTTTTTACTTTCATTTAGTATACAAATTCAACACTGCAGCACGCGCGTGAAGGATAAACATCTCGTTATATAAATTAAGATACTGTGCCTCAGGAGTTAGATACCCTTGAGCTCGAGCTTATTTAAAACTAGTTGGGTTGAAGTTTTTAGCAAAAAGTGATCACTTCGCCCTGTAAGTTAACATTATTAGGTTTTTAAAAACCACCAAAAAGAGCAGCATCCATAGCATTTAGGCTACTCATCCGGGTGGCTTTCGTTTTGTTTTGAAGCCCCTTTTTATTTCATGTCACCTAATACACTTTTGAGATATTATTATTATTCTCGACTCTAAAAAGTCTTTTAATTCTTTCTTTTTCATCAATACATGTATAGAAGCTTTAGGGTGGGAGAAGTGGTAGAATTAAGTAGTAGAAGTAGAATTGATATAACTAATTAGATTATGTCATGCATGAGAGTAAAAAAAAATTAAGTAGTAGAAATGAGGAGTGATAGAATTAATTAGTAGAAGTGATTTTTTTTTTAAAATACGAAAAAAGTGGTCTCATATATCCCACCAATAAAAACACACACATCTCATCTCTGGTTCCACCCAAACCTAAAATCTCTTGGCTTCATCTTTTCTCTTCACACCTACAAATAGCTTCCAAACCAAGAATTCTGAAGTTTCACAAAGTAGCTTCCACACCGGCAACGGTGTAAATTTTGAAGCCGCTAAAGCCAAAGAGGTAGCCGATGGGTACTCTACTCCCCTTAATAAAGAAAGGTAGTATATTGAAATTTGAAAGGGTAACATAGATATAAATAAATGAAAAAGTTTCTTTTCATGATGAGGATTTAGATCTCACTTCCTTTTCATAGTCTATCATCTTTTTATGAACGGTTCATGTTTGTCTCCACTAAACACACCTAAATATATGAATGGGATATATGCGACTTGAAGCTTTGCGTGTTACTTTAGAACAACGTAGAAATCAAGCATGACAGTTTATCAAAAATATGATGTTTTTAAGGACATAACTTGATAGTAAAATGATGACTTTCTAACTAAAAGAATGTGGTTTTAAATCCTGTAAACTTTACGAATATGATGATATAGGTTAAAAAAAATTTACCCCCCCCCCCAATTATATACCTTATCTACATTTATCAAAGTTGATAAATAATGGTGAGAAGGAGACTCATGACTAAAAGGTCATGAGTTCGATCCCTAAGGGTTAGGCATGTTTTTCATCCAACCATTTTCAGAGATGGGTTTCTCTGAGAATATAATCAAGTGGTGTAAATAGTTAACGTTTCAAAAATATATATAAATATTACAATTTAGCCATTGTTGTTTTTTTAATAGGAGTAAACTTCTATTTTAGTCCTTGACGTTTGCTATTTTAATCGATTTTAGTCCAACATTTTCAAAATTTCCAATTTGGTGCCTCACATTTCATTTTATAATCAATATTGGTCCAATTATTAGTTTACTTCTAAAATAATCTCTTAGTTGACTTTGCTTGACCACACCTTAAGGGTATATTTGTCCATTTACCTTAACTTGTATAACTTTTAGCCTAATATATCTTTAAAAAGCCTCCAAATGGACAAATATACCCTTAAGGTGGGGTCAAACAAAGTCAACTAAGAGATTATTTTAAAAGTAAACTAATACTTGGATCAAAATTGATTATAAAACGAAATATGAGGCACCAAATTGGAAATTTTAAAAAGTTTGGACTAAAATCGATTAAAATAGCAAATGTCATGGACTAAAATAAAAGTTTACTCTTTTAATAATGATTAAGTTGGCACCTATTATAATTTTACCATATTTTTTCCAATGATGATTAATAATATTTATATTTAGATATTTATGTAATTGGAGTTTAACAATATAAATTTTAACTTATTGATAGATAATAATTTATATTTTGTGATATAACATATATGGTCGTGTATTATAACTTTTATTGATAGATTTATTTTAATTTTAAAGTTGTAATGTAGTCTTTCTATATGTGCGATAGAGTGGTTTAAGGTTGACAAAAGAGCTTATTTTTTCTTTTTTATGATTTAATGGTACATATGTATAACATAATTTTTATTTAAAACGTTTTGACTGTTATATCTTTTTATCTTCATTTTATTTATACAATAAGACGTTTTATGTATCAACGTTATTCCCGTAACAACTTGCAAGTAACAAATCTAGGTTTTAGATATTTTTCAAAATCATTAGACTGTTTTATCTCTAAAAAGTTGCTATCAATTTAGGGCTTGAAAGTCTGAGACACCGTTCCGTTATAAACGTCTTCCTTTTTTGTTCCTCACAACAATCAAGAGTGAATCACTCTATCTATTCTCTCCTGCAGATTCATGTCGGTAAGGCTATGTGTAGTGGATAAAGCCCCATAAAGCCCCACAAGGGGCATTATGCGCCATGTGGACGCTGACTGGGCAAGGGGCTTTATGGGGCTTTATGGTGTAGTGGATAAAGCCCCATAAAGCCCCACCATCATTACTTAATATTTATTTATTTTTTATTTTTTTTTTAAAAAAAAAACTACTTTCATAAATATTAAAACTAAAAAAAAAAATATTACAACTTAATTAAAATAAAACATACAATTACTTAAAAAAAAAAATACAACTAATTAATCATCGGATGGCACGTCGTCGTAGTCTTCTTCATTTTCTTCATCGTCACCCTCATCTTCTTGTTGCACAACCGGTGGGGGCACGTAATTAATTGGCCTATACGTCCAAGTGTGTTCAACCAAATCGGCTTTTAGAGAGTTATGTATCTCTCTTGAGCGCAACATCGCGTAGTTTTGAAGTCTCTTTTCTTGTGTCGCTGGTGGCATCTCTTGGATGTGTTCGGGTCGAAAGTCGGCACAAATCGCAAGACCCTTATCCTCTTTGTTCATGTTGTGCAATAGGATAATTGCGCGCATGTAATCCTCCATCTTATCCTTCGTCCACAATCGACAAGGATTTTTAAGAAAGTGCCATTTTTTTTTTAGATTTCCAAAACAACACTCAACGTCCTTCCGAGCCGCCTCTTGAACCGTCTTGAAATATCGTCGCTTTTCATCAATTGGGTCTTTGAAGGTCTTCACAATCATCGAATACTCCGGATATATCCCGTCACCCAAAACATATCCATGTCGGTAGTAGGTTCCATTCACGTAAAACCCGACCTTCACCATCTTATCGGATATATAATCCTCGATCACAGAAGAACCTTCCAAGACGTTGATGTCATTAAGGGACCCCGCGACACCACATTTGGCGTACCAAATCCAACGATCGTTTGAGCAAACGGCTTGCAAAATAACCGTTGGACCTTTCTGGTCACCCCTCGTGTGATGTCCTCGCCATTCGGTTGGACAATTATCCCAAGTCCAATGCATGCAATCTATACTTCCAATCATGCCGGGTAAACCATGAACTTCTTCGTGGCGATCGTATAGATTTTGCATGTCGTTCCAAGTTGGTTTTCTCAAATACCGCGTCGTGTACAAGTCGGCAAGCCCTTTGCAAAATTCTTCTACGGTATCTCTCGTTGTCTTCTCGGCCATCTTCAAATATTCGTCGTTGATATCCGTAGTGTTGCCGAACGCAAGAATTTTTATCGCCGACGTACACTTTTGAATGGAAGTGAACCCAAGTTTTCCAGTAGCGTCGTACCGTTGTCTAAAATACGGTGAATGCTCCTCCAAATCTTTAGCTATACGCAAAAATAGCCGTTTGGTTATCCGAAATCGTGTTTTGAACGTCTCATCGGAGTAGAGCGGTGATGGGCCAAAATAGTCTCTCATCAAATTATCGTTGGCGGCATTACGATCACGTTCAAGATGTCTCCGCTTGATAACCGGGCGTGGTACCGGCATGTCAAAAAATTGAAGTGCGGCGGAGACAACCTCGTATTCTTCATCGTCGAATAAACCGAGTCGAGTGGCGGAAGAGGGAGAGCCCATTTTTTAAAAAAAAATGAAAGTGAGTGAATTGAGAGAGATTGAGAGAGATTGAGAGTGTTAAGTTTATAAATTTGGGAGATATATATATAGTTTGAGAGTGTATTTAAAAAAATTGAAAATTAAAAAAAAAAAAAATTATACCGTTGATATAGCCGTTCAACGGCTATATCTCGAAATTTCAACATTTCTCCGGCGTTATACCCTTGACGCCCGGGGCGAATTTGGGCTTCATAACGCCCCATAACGCCCCAGCGTAGTGGGCCGGGGCGTTATGTGGGGCGTTATGGGGCGTTATGGAGCCCAAAAACGCCCCACTACGTTTAGCCTAAGAATTAAATCTGTTCTTTATTAGTTGAATCGATCGATCCATCGATTATACGTTTGTCTCGCTCGTTCGGGAATCTTCGATTCAATCGTGTAGTATACTAATTGCTTATGCTGTCGCTTGTTGATCATGATTTTGTAATTTGTACTGTTGAAAACATATCAATTGAGGTATATCTTCGTTACTTATTGATCATTTAACTTCATTCCTAATTCGGACTCATCGCGCCTATTTTGCGTCTTATTTCCATGTATTTACTCGTTTTTTTTTTCCTTCCACGTTTAGAATTGAAATGATCATAGATGTACGGTTATGGCCGTTGCTAGATTTTGTGGAAATTGTGTAATTCGTCTAAATTGTGTAATTTCATTGATTGATTGGACTTTCTTTCAAACACACAGGTCAGCGTACTTGAGAGGGTTTGGTGCAATGGGGACAGGTGCCCTCTTTGATCACCATGTCTTTATTATGTTTTAGCAAGTATATAAATTTGCATGAGTATACATGTTTAACTTTGTGTTGTTAATTGTTCAATCATCTGATATTGTTATATAACAGAAGAGGGAAGTTATGGGCTAGTTGTTGTTTTAAGTTCAGTTTATATGTCTTTTGGCAGGAGGAGAAGGGTAGGCCGTTGCCGAAATTTGGGGATTGGGATGTAAATGATCCTGCTTCAGCTGAGGGGTTTACTGTGATTTTTAATAAAGCCAGAGATGAGAAGAAGACAGGTGGCAATCCCGACTCACCATCAAAGGTTGATCCCGGTTTTAAGCGTGCTGCTGGCCCTGTAAAAGAATCTCCAGCTGTAAGTGGTTCCTTAGCTTTTCTTGTTATTGCTTGATTTAGTTTTTTGGTTATAACATAAGTCATCAAGCACTATGATCGCATGCCAAGAGTATCATCCGGATGGAGTAGTATAATCAGGCCTAATAATACGTTTATTTTCTTCCAGTTTGAACCTTTTATGCTGTAAATAGTTCACTGGTTTGGTCATCAACCTTTTTTCTAGTGTGGAATAATAGATATAGGGCTTTTTAGGCTTTTTAAAATGTATACCTAAAAACCCTCAAGAGGTGATGCAGTGATAAGCGCTTGAGTCCCTGTAACAGAGGTCTCAGTATCGAATCGACGAATCCTTGAAGGCCACCTGTCCAGCGACGTATTGTACATCTTGATGGTTAACAGGTTATTGGCAGTATTCTGTGAGTTTTCTGTTAATAGGTTCTCATGGTTACCAAAAAAGATGTAGACCTAATCCTTGTGCTTGATTGGATAGGTAATTAATGAAAGTCTATAGAGTTGCATTGAAATACTTTGGAAAACACATCCTTTTTCTGCTTTTTGTAACACTTTGCCAATTAGAAGGGCTCTGCATCTTTGTTAGTGGCATGGCAGCTGTAGGGATGGGGGGGGGGGGGGGGGGGGGTTATCAACTAGGAGTTTGAATTTAATGAACCTTCAAGGTTATTTTTCTTGTAATACTTTCACTTTTGCTGCTTTTTAGGACCGTATTTTGTTTCTTAGTCAGTGCAAGATTTGACTTTGAACAAGTTTCCATGCTCTTTCAGCAGTCTTCTGCTCTTGATTATGTACATGACTTTACAATTCACAATTTTTGTGAAACTATTGAGAAACTATATTTTAGTATATCTAAGTGACTTGAATTCAAACTTAAATATCATAGAGATCCATGACTTAGCACAGAGTTTTGCATTTTGACCATCTTTCTTCACCTTTATGATATACAGAAGAGATGGTTTTGCTGCATGCAAGCACCTAATGCGGAATCCTGACATCGCCTTAGCTGGCAGGCTCGTTCTACTACCGACCGTCCCAACCAAATGTTCCTTTGATTCTGTGTGCTATATAGAGTGAGTCTTGTTTATGAGGGGAGGGTAATGGGAAATGGAAGACTATGAAATGTGTCTATATTACAGATTTTGGAGTTGCTGGCTTCTTCTGTAGGTGTTGTATGTTATGAATCCAAAGCAAAATCATGTGGAGTTGTTTTGGCCTGTTGCTTCTTTGGTTTACTATGGATAAATCCTTGTATGTATTGCTTTTGGTATATAAATCAGTTATGGTACCATCATCTCACCCTCTTTTAAATCCCATTATATCTTTCAAAGTAATATATTTAAATTCTGACATATTTAAGAAATTAAAATATAAAAAGAATATTAAACTATATATAAAATTAAATAAATTACATAAAAATGCATTACATTCCATTTTTTTTCTTGTTTCTTCTTTCATCTTCTGTGCTAGCTCACGGAATTTACTTGACATATTATCGGTGAATCTGAAAAGTAATTGGTCTGGACTTGAAATGTTATCGGTGTATTTGAAAAATAATCCATGTTACTATTTGTTTGTTTTTCTTTATTCAACTGAACCTTTTCCACTGACATCTTCATTCTTTCTGTCGTTAGGCCGTTGAAACGATCTATCTTCTCTTATATGTTGTTCAAACATTTCTTGTATTTCAAATTCCATAAGGATGATGCTTTGCTTTAACTTTACTACTATCTCTATTGAAAGGTTGAACCGGTTCTAAGGGAATTGATTCTTTTTGTTCCTCAAACTCCTCATAGTCATCGTCATTAAGGTTTATTGGGCAAAGGCTGGTAGAAGGTGATGGTGTGGCATATTTGTTAGTGGCAGATGTCTTTATACGCTTGAATGTGGATGACAATTTTTTCATCAAGGAGGTTGACATCCATTTCATATAGTTCTTTACAACCCTCCAAGCGGCTATATGACCAAAATCCGAATTAAAAGTGTTTCTATACCCGTCCATGGCTTCATCCAAAACAACTATTTCATCGTCTCCACTACGATGAACATTCACTTGTTTATTATATATGACAATAAAATTTCCGACTTTGAGGTGTATGTCCCTCCATTTGGATGTTAACATGTTTGGGCTACAAGATGAGTGGTCCTTATCCATAAAGAGTAAAAAGTTTCACTCACTTAGAGCATTCACAAGTCACAACCCACCCCCTATAATATTGTGAGGTAAAACCCTAAAATTTGGGGTTTAGTTGTAAGTGGTTGTGAGTAAGGAGATAGGAAAAATTACTGTTCACCCCTATATTTGATGAAAAAACTGGTGATTTTTTTTAATTTGGGGTTTTGTGTGATTGAAAGAGAGAGAAAATGTAATGATGAGGGTATAAAAAAGTATTATTTAATTGTGGTTGTGAGTGGAAGAGAGAGAAAAAGTAATGATAAAAGTATAAATTATAGGGATGGGGATGAGGGATGGGTTGTGAATGCTCTTATCTCCAAAAATCAATAAATATTTGTCCGGTTGCTAAACAGTATATAAATGAACAAAAAAAAATAAGTTTACTTAGATATATTTAAAGAATAAAAATATAAACGAATTAGAACATATAACTTATTAATATTTAAATATTTACTTAACCGTCAAGTTTTCAGGTACATCAATTCAAGATGGGCATGCGCTTGTTCTTCCTCGAAAGTCCACTTCACCCTTGTTTTCTTAACAGGTTCTCGTGTTGATTTCTCTTTGTGCCCCCTTCTTGATGGAGGAGCCTTGTGTTTGGGTTGGTATTCTTGTGTCCCGGACACCAACCCTTTGAAATCGGGTTTATGATTGTGTTGTTGGGTTTAAAAAAACGGATTGACATTGGGTGAACGAATGGCAAATAAGATACCTGTTGTGGTGTAGCATATTGGGCATATTAGGCCGATAATAGTCACCCCAATTTAAAGGATATTGATTCGTGTTATGGTGGTTGGTTCAGGTTAAATCACTTAAATGGTGGTTGGTTTTAGTTATTGATTCCACGCTTATAAGGACTAAGGATCATGATGATGATTGATGAAATATAAAAAAAATGGATTTTTATAGTTTGTAAGAGAGTGGAAGAAAAGAACTTGGTATGGTTTATTCGGTGTTTATATATTGTATATATATACAATAGATAACATCGACTTATGGAACTGTGCCTGTTTTTTTTATTAACAGATTACATAATATATATATATGGGTTTGTTGGAAAGAAAATCACTTCGTCTTTTGGTTCAGCCGGTAGCTATTGTGAAAGTGTTTGGACTGGTCGCGGTTTCGAAACATAAAGTTACCCTTTGTTTCATTGTTTCATTTTTTTTCTTACGCGTTAGTTTCTTCCCCGTATGTTGTACACGTGTTCTGTTTTGTTTAAAGTAGCTTTGGTACGTGTACTGCGCTTTGAAAGGTAGCCTTGGTAGCCTTCGATAGTCACTCAGTCTAGCTATGGGGAGTCATCGATTTTCTTATCTATATTCTTCCGGGGTCTTTGTTCGTCTTCTTCTTCCTGCTGATCGTTCTTCAAGATCTTTCCTTCGCGTCCGATTGTAAGTTACAATTTCTCTTGCTTCCCTTTTTTGTGTTGTAAATTGTTCTTGGAATTTGTTTTTGGCCGCCTTTTTGTTCATCCATTGAAAATCTTTGATTTTGTTTTTCAGATTTCCTTATTCGACCTGCTGTTTTGCTTTTCAAGAGGTTGGTGATTTTTACGTTTCAGCGCCTATTGTGTAGTGTTCTTTTTTTATGTTTATTTTTCTTATTTAGGGTTTGTGTTTGCCGAATGTCTGGTTTTGTTATACGCTTTGGTTTGTTTACTTTATTTTTCTTATTTAGAGTTGTTTTGTAATGATGCCTTAGATCAGTCTGCATTAGAATGTATATCAGCCTTCTATTTCTTTATCATACAGAGAAATCAAAGCTGGCAAAGCCTTTTATTTCTTTATTACCCGGTGAAAAGGGAGTCGAGTATCTTGGAAACCAGTAAAGATTCGTCTGAAACTTCTATAGTGCACTGTATTTACCGGTAAATATTTATATTTTTATTCATCTACTAAACTCCAAGAGAAGAATGGGTCAGCGCTTAGATCATTTGTTCATTTTTTTTTTTTTTTGCGCACACGACCTGTTCGACTAAATGTCTATGAGAGATCACACAGTAAAAACGGAAATTTTGCATTCAAAGATTTGGGTTTGAAGACACTGGTTGGAGCTAATGACGGTGGGTTTCAAGTAATCAGGTGTTCCTGTTCTGGGTGTTGAGGAACAAGAAGCAAGAAACCCCTTGGATATTGTGTGTGTTTTTATGTTATTTGGTTGCAAAGAGTGTACTATCTGTGGTTGCAAATTGGGTAGGTGAAACATGTCAACCGAGGATGACAAAGAAGAATCAAGATCTTTGGCTTTGACTCCAACATGGTCTGTGGCTACTGTCTTGTGGAGAGATCAATTCATCGTTTAAGCAATGTAAGTGTTCCTCAGCAGATGTAATTTAATTTGTGATTTAGGGTACCCATTTGGATTATAGAAAATTTGTGCCCGACTCTTTCTTCCTTATTTCATATATTCTGTTGCAACTCTTTAGGCCTTGGTTTTTCTACTTTGAGCACCAAGATGAAAATAAACCCATTATTTTGTAGCTCAAATAATCACATATGAGATGATGTTATGTAACAAACACATGTTTTTATTCCTGACAATTTGTTATAACATGTCAGTGGTTAAAGAAAACGAATCGCAAGCCATTGCTGGCAGCAGTGGAGAAAATGAAAGAAGGTATATTGGTATTCAAGATTTTTTTTAAGAAATCTCAATGCTTCATAGGAAATTCATTATTCTAATCATCATGTTTTGGTTTTTTTTTTTTGTGTGTGTGCAGAGTTGATGCTTCTTGGTTTCATATCTCTCCTTCTTACAGCCACTTCTAGCGTTATATCAAATATTTGTATCCCCTCAAAGTTCTACGATAGTGTATTTGTTCCATGCACCAGATCTGAGGTTGATGAAGAAATGGAGACTAATAAACGGAAACTTTTTATGAATGTTTTATATCCTCACAGGAGGGTATTGAATGTATTGAACCGGAACACCTGTCAAAAGGCGAGTCGTGTTAATCCACACAAGTTACTTTTATTATCATCTTTTTTCTAACTTCATAATGTATTGCATGCTATATATAATATATTAACTGGAGTGGTATCCTTTTTATTACCATTTTTCATTTACAGGATTATGAGCCCTTTGTATCATATGAAGGCCTTGAGCAATTACACCGCTTCATTTTTGTTATGGCAATTACTCACGTATCTTACAGCTGCTTAACAATGCTTCTTGCTGTTGTGAAGGTTACATACTTGTATTTGTTCTTGATTGATGATTGTTTTAAAAAAATAATAGAACAGGAAAATATATCATGTTGATAGTTATGATACGTTTTTTTCTCATTTTGATAGTTATGATACATTTTTATTTGTTGCAATCCATCTAGATCCACATTTGGAGGAGATGGGAGGATGAGGCTCAAGTAGATCGGCATGATGTGTTGACTGGTAATATACGTATCTATATATGTATTTCATGCTTATTTACATAAAACCTTAGATACCGCAGCAACGCGCGGTCGATTTCTAGTTATATTATACATAACAAAATGCAAACCATTACTCCTCTCAGAAAGTTACTATGCATAACGTAGGCTAATTGCCTGTTGCCATGTGGCACTTTGGTTAGACAAGGGCGGAGCTTTTAAGGGGCTAGATCAGGCCCCAACCCGATCCGTTTTTTTGCTTCGTAGTGTAAATTTATATTTGTTCGGTCCGAAAATAATTTATATACTTAGTCCGGCTCCATCCCTAGTTCGGCCTAAATTTCGCCCCTGGTTGGGAGCCATGTGACACTTTGATTGGGTGTTATGTGGCATGCCATGTATTTTTTTTCTCTTTTTCTTTTAGGTTTTTGTCGTTGTAGCTTCACACCGTCGGTTTTACGTATTATTTTTTTATTTAATCTCATGGCGTGGTCTTTTTGTATTTGTATTTTACATTACACATTTTTTCTATATTTTTTTAGGTTTCATTGGTTGTAGTTTCATTGCATCACGTTTACATATCATTTTTTTTTTCATTTTCTTTACGTTGTGTTTTAGCATTTAACTGTTTTGTGTACCCGTGTCATTCTCGTCGCCACGCTCAGATAGCAAAATTTATCTTATATACTTTTCAAGGGTGATTTACTGCGCCGCAACTCGTCCGAATCATTTTTTCTAGTTAAAATTAATTTGAATATTTTTATTAAATACCAATAGCCGTTACCCACCCACTAGACCCACACCCAACGACTCTGTTTTGGTTGCAACAACCACAAAACCCTCATCACGCTCATAAAGGATTGGTAAAGCGGTATTTATTAGAGGTAAACGATTGTTATTATTAAAAAACTTTTTTGAAACGTTTAACTAAACGGGTAGAACGGGTGTGAGTCACATATTGAATATGAGAGGTGATAAATACAATTGGTAACCTGTGCGACCGTTAAGCAAATCGAGCCGGGTTTGATTCCGGTTGTAAACGTTTTTTTACCGTCTGTCACATGGCCAAATGGCCCGAATTGTACCTTGGAGCCACTTTTATGGGAGCTCACTGGTTCAAGGCTCGGTGTTTATACTGGGGGAGGTTTTACCTGGTTGCTTGGGTTTCTCTAATGGTATGATGGGGGTTCGAGTCCTAGTAAACGGAAAAATATGAAGATACGTGATCGCCTCTAAATAAAATCTTGACCTAAATCTAGTTGTTTAAAAGAAAAAATATACAGGCTTTCTATAATTGTTACAGGAATGTTTGAATTGTATTACCTATTCTAGGAATTACAACCTACATTTAAAGATACAAATAGAGGAAATTAAGGAGCTAATCTTGGTAAGTATAACTACCTATGCTATTTACAATATTTGAATATCAATTCAATTGATGAGGATCACGTGAATATTAATTCAATTGACGAGGATCACGTGATTTAAGGAGGTGATTTGGGTGTTTGACTAATACGCCCCCGCAAGACGGGGGCTCCATCGGAGACACCGATCTTGGAACGAAGATGAAGAAACGGTGTCCGGGACAGCGGTTTGGTGAGAGGGTCCGCTAGTTGGTCCTTTGTGTTGATATGACAAACGATTAACGTGCCACTAGCCACCTTTTCTCGCACAAAATGATAATCCAATGCCACATGTTTCATACGCGAATGATATACTGGATTGGCACAAGCGTATGTCGCCCCTGTGTTGTCACAATAGAGCATGGGGGAGTGCGATAGGGAGATACCAAGTTCACTGAGAAGATTTTCTACCCATGCAAGTTCCGCAGCGGCATTAGCGATTGCTTTGTATTCGGCTTCGGTGGATGATCTGGAGACGGATTTTTGACGAGCTGATTTCCAGGATATGATGTTGTTGCCGAGATAAATGACGTATGCTGTGGTAGATCGGCCTGCTGTAGCGACCCCACCCCAATCAGAATCCGAGAAAGCCGTGAGTGATATCGGGGACCTGCTATTGAGAAACAACCCATGATAAATGGTGCCTTTGAGATACCTTAGAAGTCGCTTCAATGCTTGCCAATGTGTTTGTGTTGGTTGATGCATGAATTGAGCAAGTTTATTAACGGCAAAGGCAATGTCCGGGCGTGTGAACGCTAAATATTGGAGCGACCCGACCAATTTGCGATATGGTGTTGGGTCTACCTTCGGTGTGCCATCTTCAAGAGTGAGAACTTGGGAGGAGCATAAAGGTGTCATCACTGTTTTAGCGCCATCCATGCCTTGCGCCACTAAGAGATCATGAATATGTCGGTGTTGTGACAAAAATAATCCGGTGGGTGTTGGTATGAGTTCAACACCTAAGAAATGACTTGGGTATCCCAAGTCTTTGACCGAGAATCGGGATGCCAAACGTTGAGCAAAGGTGTCGTTGAACTCCTTGTTATTGCCGGTGAGAATTATATCGTCGACATAAACCATAAAGTAGCATGTGACCCCCCCTTTCTTGTAGATAAAGAGTGATGCATCTGCAAGAGATTTGGTGAAACCTGTTTCAAGCAAAAAGGATGTTAGTTCTATATACCAAGATCGGGGAGCTTGTTTGAGCCCGTATAACGAGCGTTTGAGCCGACACACATGAGATGGGAGAGTGGCGTGTGTGTAACCCGGTGGTTGTTCCATATAGACTTCTTCATGAAGAGTGCCATGGAGGAACACATTATTAACGTCGAGTTGACGTAGGGACCACCCGCGAGACAATGCAATGGCAAGAATGGTTCGAATGGTTACCGGTTTCGTAACGGGGCTGAAAGTGTCGAAGTAATCTTTGCCATATTCTTGGAGAAAGCCTTTCGCAACGAGACGGGCTTTATACTTGTCAACGGAGCCATCGGGGTGGCGTTTAATCCGAAAGATCCACTTGCAACCGATGGGTTTTTGGTTGGGTCGTGGTACAAGTTCCCAAGTATGATTATGAAGAAGTGCATTGTACTCGTCGTCCATAGCTTGGCGCCATAGAGGGTCTTTGGAGGCTTGGAGATGGGTGGTCGGTTCGATCGCTGGAGGTATAGGATGGACAGTGGTGGAGTTGACAAAGTGAGGATTAAAGTATTTTGGGTTGGGCTTACGGGGACGAGTAGTCGGGAGAGTGGTGTCGGGAATTTCGGAGGAGGGGAGATCGGGTTGGTTGAAGGCAGGATTTGGTGTGGGTGCATGGTGCATGGGAGGTTGGGATGGAGTACGTGAAGTGGAGGCTGGTGAGGAGGTAGGGGAATTTAAATTGGAAGGAGGGTTGGTGGGGTCAGGAGGGAATTGAGTAGGTGGGGTGATATTTGAAGATGTGGTGGTGGGATCAGACGTAAAGGAAGTGGGTGTGGGTGTGGGTGGGGCGTAATTTGTGGAGGTGAAATGGGTGGGAGATGTTCTTGATGTATTTAAATTAAGGAAAGTATCAACAGTGGGTAGAGCGGAAGAAGTGGGTGTTGTGGATTTGGATGGAAAAATAGTTTCAACGAAGGTAACGTGACGGGATTGATACAGCCGATTAGTGTTTGGGTCAAGGCATTTATATGCCGATTTGGAGGAGGAGTAGCCGAGGAAGATGCATGGTTGAGAGCGGGGTTCGAGTTTGGAAGTGGTGTATGGCTTGAGCCACGGATAACAAAGACACCCAAATGTTTTTAAGCGTTTGTAGTTGGGTTCGGTTTGGTGGAGAACTTGATATGGAGATTTGGAGTTTAAGATTGGGGTTGGAAGACGGTTGATAAGATAGACGGCTGTTTGAAACGCGTGGGACCAAAATGTTAAGGGTAGCCCCGCGTAATGAAGAAGAGCAAGACCCGTTTCGACAATGTGACGGTGTCGTCGCTCGGCTACGCCGTTTTGTTCCGGGGTGTGGGGTGGAGTGGTGTAATGGGAAATTCCTACGGATGCTAGAAACGATGAAAGCCCGATGTATTCTCCTCCATTATCGGTGAATAGGGAGATAATATTTGTTTGAAAAAAATTTTCGACAAGTAATTTAAATTGAGGAAAAATTTTAGCAACATCCGATTTGAGTTTTAAAGGGTACATCCAAACATATTTTGAATAATAATCGACAAACACCACATAATATTTAAAACCGTCATTTGATTGTTGGACCGGTCCCCACACATCGGAGTAAAGAAGTTGCAATGGTTTGGTGGCAACAAAGGAGTTAGGTCCAAATGGCAACTTGTGACATTTATTAATAGCACATGATTGGCAGTGCAAAGTTTTAGAAGACAAAGAAACACCAAGGTCTTTACAAATTATTTTAAAAGTACTTAAACATGGATGTCCAAGTCGATGATGCCATTGGAGAGGTGAAACGGTAGTGTGGTTGACTTGAGGAGATGATGATGAGTTGTTGAGATAGTAAACATCATTAATATTCTCCCCCCGAAGCATTGGCGCCCCCGTGTTGAGATCCTTCACATGAAAATAAGAAGGAAAAAATTCAACGGAAACACGGTTAGCTTTGCATATTTTGGCAACGGAAAGTAGATTGGATTTTATATTAGGCACACATAAAACATCAGTGGCATGCAAAGGAGTGGAATTAGTGGAAAATTTAGTGCAACCAGTGTGAGTGATTGAAAGACCCGTACCGTCACCTAAAAGGATTTCATCCGGACCGCCATAGTCCGAAACTGATGAGAGATTAACTTGGGACGGAGTAAGGTGATGCGAGGCACCACTATCCATCATCCACATGTTGTTCCATGGTCCGGCCGTTGCCACGTTTGCTGTAGGTGGCGCCCCCGTTGGTGCAAGCGGAACTTGATTATCAACAATAAATTTTCGGAGCTTGCGACAATCCTTCGTGTCATGTCCTGTAAACTGACAAAATTTGCAAAATAAAGATGAGTTTCGGTTGCTGTTATAAGAGCTGGAGGATGGGCCTGCAGAGTTACGATTGGGCCTGGGATGATGGAGTGAGGCCGACCCATATTGGGGCCTATTGCTGATGGGTCGCTGCTGATCTGAACGAGAAGCCCTTTGGGGCTGTCGCTGGGCGGCATTCACAGTGGCCAGGAGAGGAGAAGCAGAGGACGTTCGCTTGAGAGATCTTTCAAAGTCCACTAGTTTGTCATAGAGTTCCGGGTAGGTAATCGGTTGTTCTCGAACCCGGAGGGCTGCCCCAATTGTGTTGTACTCGTCACCCAGTTGGGTGAGGATGTAAACCAGGAGGTCTTCATCGGTTATTGGACTTTGTGCTAGGGCAAGAGCATCGGCAATTGACCGCATCTCGTTCAGAAATTCAGACACAGAACGGTTACCTTTTGGGTTGGTGGCTAGAGATGTTTTGAGTTCAATGATGCGGGAACGCGTGTTGCTAGCATAACTCGAGTTGAGACGATCCCAAGCTTCTCTGGCAGTGGATGCGGAGGTGAGGAGCGGCTGGATCTCATCGGTACAGGAGCCAAGAATGGCGCTGAAAATGACTTGGTCTTGGCGAAACCAATTGGTGTACTCCGGGTTGGGTTTAACGGTGTTGTTTTCTTTGATCGTTTTTGCGGGAGCCTTGGTGGCACCGGTGATGTAGTCGTCAAGGCCGAGTCCGATGAGGGTCGAATGAAGATGACGACGCCAGACAGGGAAGTTCAGCGGTGTGAGTTTGATGGGAAGGTGAGATGGGGCAGTGATGGTGATGACGGAATGGGTAGAGGAGGAGGATGGGGCGGGTGTGGAAACAACACTAGGGTTGGTCGACATGTTTGATAGGATCAAAAAGGAAGAACTCGTTGGAGTGTAAATGGCTCTGTTACCATATAATTGTTACAGGAATGTTTGAATTGTATTACCTATTCTAGGAATTACAACCTACATTTAAAGATACAAATAGAGGAAATTAAGGAGCTAATCTTGGTAAGTATAACTACCTATGCTATTTACAATATTTGAATATCAATTCAATTGATGAGGATCACGTGAATATTAATTCAATTGACGAGGATCACGTGATTTAAGGAGGTGATTTGGGTGTTTGACTAATACTTTCTTCATAAAACGTTAAAATAAATATATATGTATAACGGTACATAAAATGAAAATGAAAGAAAACATTTAATTTCAAAATTTCATCTATTTATTAGCATATTTAGCTAAAAAAAGTTGTAGAGGGTTTTTATTTTTATTTCCCGGTAACATTGAATTACTGGATAATGTTCTGAAACATTATCACCATCACATACCCTAAATCATGCCCCACTACCAAAGGTTCTTATCACAACCAACTTAGGAACGTTTGTTTTTTTTAAAGATTTATGTTTGAATTTTAATACCAGTTTTGAATGTTAAGAGGTGGTTCAAATGTTTGAAAACTGAATCTTTAAGAGGTGGAGGCCGGAGACGGATAACTAGTCGCAAGAGACAGAACCTAGTAGCTGGAGACGGAGCTCTAGTCCCCGAGAACGAACGACTCTTTTTTAGGGTTAAGAGGTTTTAAAATGTTTTAAAAGATCTTGATGGTTAAGACGCTATTAAAATATAGAATCTTTTAATAACTAAAAAAAACAAACGAATTTATATCTAAATATGTCTGACCAAATCGGATCAAAACTATATTTAAATGATTTAAGTGAGGACATACCTAGAGTAAAAATGAAAAATTAACTAAGAAGTACACTAAGGGTAATGGTAATACCCACCCCGTGACCCCCGCGACCCCAAGCACCCCGAGCAACCTCCCCGAGCCACGCTTTTTACCCGTCATGGTGTTCCCGAGCATCCTGAGACCCCAAACTCTTCAAAAAGTAGGGGGACCCACACTCCCACACCCCTCTCCCGAGCTCTCTTCTCTCGGTGCCCCACTCCCGTGACCCTCTCCCGAACAACCTCCCCGAGCACCACGTTATGGTGTTCCCAGAGCATCCCGCGATCCCAAGCACTCTCCCGATCTAGCTCGAGAGAGGTATTACTAATACCCTAATAGTCTCCTGGTGGATGCCTTTTGGTCCACGGCTATGAGCCTATGAATATGCGTAGGCGTAGATCAAGTAAATGCCATACTATAGTACAACCGACACTGCATTTGGTACCACCACCTTTCTGTCACTATCCTATTCATTCAACCTGAATTCGCTCCCTCACACTGACCTGCTTAATTTCCGTTTCCCCTTTTTCACTCTCAAATTCTCTTTCTCTATCGTCTATTCGTCTCGAACATTCAGACACATTTCCCCTTTGATTCTTCGTTGGTAATCCCTCAATTCCAATTCATCTGCAATTTTCTGTTATTTCTCCCATAGGGTGATTAAAAAATATCGTCTTTCTGTTTGTTCATCACGGCATGAACCAAATTTCCGACAGATTTGCAGGATGTTACAACAATCTTGCGTTTGATTTTTGGTGGGTTTATTTTAATTTTGAATAAAAAAGGGTTTTCTATAACCTGATGGTTAAACATTGTTTCTTGATCATGAAAGTGTCTGCATTTCCACTAAAGACTTCTTGATTTTAGTATGCCATTATCAATCACACTCCTAGGGTTCATATAATCATGTCATCTTTCTGTTTGCTTTTAGGGTTTTCAAGTTTCTTTCTTCATAATGATTTCAAAAGTCTTTCTAAAAGTTTTTAATGTTCATGTGGTTGGTTTTTATTTTGGTAATCATAGTCTACTAAATTGAATAACTTTATGTACATATGATGTTAATATGGTTGTGTTGTTTCAGTTTTCAGGGTCCCTGGGCTTGCTAGATTATGATTAACAGGTAATTTGACAGCAGATTCTTCCTAATTTATCAGGTAAGGTTTTCCCATTGCTGTTTTATATATGTGTACTGTATATTTAATTATTTATAACTCCTGTTTTCCAGTAAGTATTGATCAAATTCTGGAATAATGGTGTGTTGGTTATGGGGTTTTATATAAGATTAAAGAAAACTAAAACCAACAACTTGTTGCTTTGAGATGAGTAATCTCTGCCCTTAAAGTAATGTGCTTTGGATTTTTGGTTAATTTATGTTTAGTACCAACATAATTTTCTAGTAATCTGTTGTTAGAGAAGCAAAGTTTTGGTTTCTTTGTGTAATGTTCTGCCCTGACAAATGACTTTTTGAATGGTCACAAAACGCCTTGGAACAGGCACCTTTATGAAGAATTACAATAGTTTACTAGTAACCACCGACCAAAAGGTCATGACTCATGAGTCACGACACTTTAATATATCATGTTTAGACAACCTAACCCTCAATAGGTGCGACTAACCCGGACCATTGTGTTCCATTGAAGCAGCCAAACTATTGGGGACCGGTTCTGTGTTTCTCTTTTCTACTTTGCAGAAGACTCAACCCAAAACAATACAATTGTTTGTCATTTTGAAAATACTCTCAACATGGTGTTCTGTTCATGAGTGTGATTTTATATTTGGGTGATTATGAATTAACACCGCTTAAAATGGTTTGAAAATATCCAGTTCTTTTGTATATAAAAATCAAGTATCAGCGATAGGCTTCGAATACACAAATTGTTGATAATGTTAATCTTCAGTTGTGTTTTATTACATATGAGTTGCATAAACATCCTATTAAGTCATGTAACATTCACTTTGTATGAGTCCCATTGATGAAAACATTAGTTCTTCTAAATCTGCTGCCTGTTGTTACTTAGATCTTTGCTAAGATGCATAAAACCATCATCTGTCATCGTTTAACTTTGTTCCTTTTGCTCCTTTTTAAATATTTTCAACTGCTGATAATGTTTTTCTTCAATCGATAAACAGTATGGGTGCAAAAGACCGTCAAAACAAAACCGAGTCTCCAAAAGTGGAGGTTGGAGAGATTGACACTAGCTCACCATTCCGATCGGTCAAGGATGCTGTAAATCATTTTGGTGAGGGTGCTTTTTCAGGTGAACGGATCACCATCAAGAAAATAAAGCCTCATTCTGCTGAGGTGTGTAGTTATTATTATTATTATTATCTATTTTTGTAATAAGGTTATAAGGGGGTGTGCTGCTTTATGTTTTGAAATTTATTATCCAGTTATGGCTGATTATCTAATTCTTATAATTAATAACTGTCAATACTTAACGAACAGTGAACACCCCCTAAATTGAGATTTATATATATTTGTGTAAATATATGGCTAAGTTTTGTTTATAAATGTAGAGGGTGTTGGTGAAGGAAACGAGGCTCCATTTGGCACAAAAAGAGATATATAAGTTAAAAGAACAGTTAAAGATAGCTGAAACTACAAAAGCTGGTGCAATAGTTGAGCTTGAACGATCTAAAAGAACAGTCGATGATCTGACAAAAAAGCTCAAGGTTACTAACGAGGCAAAAGAGGCGGCAAAGAATCAAGTCAAGCAATTTGAAAGCAGAGAAATAAACCTTAACGGAGAACGGAAACAAGATTTGGAAAACATGAAACAGCAGTATGTTGCTATGTTTACAGAACTCGATACTGCCAAACAAGAGTTAAGAAGAATTCATCATGATCATGAGACATCCATTGAAGAACGCAATGATGCTATAAAACAAGAAATAGAATCCGAGCTTCTAAAAAAACTGAATTTGGATCGAGCTGGTGAGATTTCAAAGGAGATGATGTCTGTTCAAGGAACTATTGAGCAGATGAAGCTGGCAAAAATGAAAGCTCAGCAAGAAAAAGATAAGGTACTTGCAGAGAAAAGTGTTCAAAAGTTGGCACATAAAGCTGCACTCGAAGAATCTGCAAAGAAACTATTTGCTTTACGGGAGCGGGTCGACCAGGAAATGTCAAAAGATCTTGAAACCCAATTTTCAGAAACGACATCCAAGATCAAAAGATTACAAACGGAAACTGAAAACGCGAGGGCTTCAGACCTTGGTTCTTTGAAACCTGTGACATTAGATCTTGATGGTGCTAAATGTTCATTGCAGAAGGTGGTTGAAGAAGAAAGTTCATTAAAAAAGTTGTTAGCATCTTTAAAGATTGAGCTTGAGAACATAAAGAAAGAGCACGAAGAGTTGAAAGAGAAAGAGAAAGAAGCAGAAACAGAGTCTGTTGTCGGGAATCTGAATTCGAAGTTACAGAAAAGCAAAATCGAGCTTGAAACCGAGGGTATTGAAGAAGCTAAAGTTACAGGTGCTTCTGATGAAATGATGTTAACTTTTCAGCAGTTGATTTCAGAGAATGAAAATGCAAAACGGGAATTCAGAAGAAATGAAGGAGAAAGCCGAGGAGTTGAAGAAAGAAGCCGACGCCATGACGATTGCTTTGGAAGAAACTGAAAGTAAACTTAAGATTGCTTTAACAGAAGCTGATGAAGCAAAAAAAGCCGAATCAAAAGCACTGGACGACTTAAAGGTAATTTCAGAAAGAACTGATGCTGCACTCGCATCAACTTCAGAATCTGGATCGAAAGTCATGATCTCAAGAGAAGAATTCGAGGCGTTGAGTAGGAAAGTGGTGGACTCAGAGAAGCTGGCGGAGATGAAAGTGGAAGCAGCAAAGGCACAGGTGGAAGCAACAAGAGCTAGCGAGAAACAAGCTGTGAAGAAACTAGAAGCAGCACACAAGGAGATTGTTGATTTGAAGGCGGCAACAGAGGTGGCATTGAAGATGGCAGAGGCGGCGGAGAGATACAGGAAAGCGGTGGAGGGAGAGCTGAAAAGGTGGCAAGAGAGGGAACTGAAAACAGTGGCACTGATACTTCAAGAAACACAAATGCAGCAAACACCATCTTTCCCATCACCCCCAAATTACCAGCAGAGTCCACCACAGAAACAAAAGACGAAAAAGTTGCTCAGTGGCATTAGCATGTTTCATCGGAAGAAATCACAGGTCGATGCCGGGTCGTCTCCTTCATATTTGCCCGGCGAGATGCCTGTGTAAATTATAGTATTTGTGTTTATCCCGAGCGCACCATCACCATGAACGTGTGATCTGATCGGTTGGTGTCCATATGTACGACCGATCGAGGATGAAAGCTCGTGTTTTGTAAATCGTCAGAAAGCGACACCCTGAGTGACTGAAACTTTTGGCAACTCTGGTTATTGGGTTTTGTTATACCCGAGATTCGAACTCGGGATCATTAGATTATGATATATTATCTACCCTAATAAGGTTTCAACCATCTGTTTTTCATGAGTCTCTTAATACTGCAAAAATGGGTTCAAACTAACTGAATTTGGGGTTTCATCACAGAATCTAGGGCTGGTGAGCAGATAACTGAATCATCCAACCGTAATAGAATTAAACAAATTGATTCCAATAATAATTTTTTTAAGTTTAAATAAAAAATTTATGTTTTTATAAGAATATGTTATAAGAAATAAATTTGTATCACAGTGAACTAGTGAACTGATATAATAAGTAGACAAAAACGGTGTCCTTTTCTTTGGGGAATTTGGTCGAACACCATGATGGCAAGTAACAGAGACGAGCCACTGACCTTCTTGAACACATCAATTTCATCTTCGGTGGGCGTCTCGGAGGGAGGAGACAGTTCTCAGATTGGTAGCGCTTCCGGAAGTTTCCAGAACGAGGGGTTTCTCGGCGGATTCGACGGCGGCGATGAAGACTTCGGATTCTCGCGATCTGAGTTCCGGCAGAGTCTTCTCGTAGGAACCGTCAAGTACTACGAACGACACGTGTTCTTGTGCTACAAGAAACCGCAAGTGTGGCCTCCTCGCATCGAAGCCGCTGAGTTTGATCGGCTGCCGAGGCTACTCTCCGCCGCTCTCTCCTCCCGGAAGGCTGACATGAAGAGGCAGGTCGGTTTCTAGGGTTTACTTTACTGCTCTGCGTTTATTTTAGGGTTTTCTCTGTTAACTTCTCGAATTCGTCATTAACTTTTCAAGCTTGTTCTAAATTGAACATCCATCACTAGTGTTGTTGATTTATCTTCTTGATTACTGATGACTGATTATTTGGTCAACCTTGTTTCAAAAGACTCGATTGACTATATGTGAGGGATATGATGGCACTGAAACTTCAAATGGAGATGTGTTAATCTTTCCAGATATGATCAGATACAGGTAATCAATCATAGAACCTCTTTTCCGGATCTCCAAATTCGCGATTATTTTGTTACTATTATGCAAATGATCAATGTTGTTCGATGGACGATTTACAGGAGATTGACTCACTTTGATGTTGACACATTTGTGGAAGAAGTTCTTGTAAAAGATGGAGAGTGGCTGCCTGGAAGTCCTGAACCACTTACAGGAACATACATTTTTGTATGTGCTCATGGTGCGAGGGACAAACGATGTGGCGTTTGTGGGCCTGCGCTCGTATCTAGGTTTAAAGACGAGATAGAGTCACGTGGTTATCAAAGTAAAGTGTCTGTTCGTCCGTGCTCACACATTGGGGGTCATAAGTATGCTGGAAATGTGATCATATTTGGGTCAAACAACCATCAGAAAGTCTCGGGTCATTGGTAATGAGAATGCCTCATATGTTTATACGTACTTAGATTAATATGTAAAATTGTGTTGTGTCTTACAGTTACGAGTCGTGATTTTTTTTACAGGTATGGATATGTTATGCCGGATGATGTACCCATGTTGCTTGACCAACATATTGAGAAAGGTGAAATTGTAGACCGGCTTTGGAGGTAATTATGTTCTGTTTCAGCGTCTTTTTGAATCACGATTAGTTTTAGTTATAGTTAGGTCAAATGGACAAAGAATTGTGATGACCATGTGAAGCTAGACACATGGATTGCTGTTTATACACCTTCTCTAGTCTTGGTTTAAAAAGCGCAAGGCACTCCGAGGCGTTTAGGTCCTAAAAGCCGAGGCATTGCCATGTACAACCAAATAGGATTTACTTACCAAAAGTTGTGTCTCTTTCATAATTTCTTCATCCATAAGCACATGAGGTACCGTCTCAGGCGCAACTTCTAAAACCCATCTCTAGTTCAGAATAGATAGATAAATGGACTGATGTTTCAAGTCACAGATTGATAGTTCATCAGTCTTTTTAATGATAAAAATCATAGATGTCCCACTATTTCTCAGCTAAACTACCATCTTTACTCGCTTCAAAAGGTGGAAATTGATGAGGTACATTGTTAAAGATGTTTATTTTCTTCAGGGGACAGATGGGTTTATCAGAAGAAGATCAAATGAAAGCTCAAGAACAATGGGTTATAGCAAATGGCGATGGCAACATGGAAAGAAGCATAGAAGATGGATCACAGGCCACGGATGGCGGTTGTTGTCAGGCAAGCGGTGGTTCCAGCTGTTGTCGGGTTTCGAACCCGCCTGAAAGTGCAGTGAATTTTAATCTTGAAACAAAGAACGGTGAAAAGAAGAAGGGTATCAAGAATCAAATTTCTATCAATATTGGTAACAAAGGTGCAGCGACACCACATAAGGTTTGCACCATGCCAACATGGCTTGAGACATGGGAGAGGGAAGATGCATATGCAGCTCTGGCTCTTATTGGTGCTGCAGTTTCAGTTGCAGTGGCCTATAACTGCTACAGACAGTTGGGTTAGTTGCATTTTGTATCTTTTTTAGCATGTTTGTGAGCTATCACTCGTTTTGCATAACAATGTTGGTTGAAATACTACATGTGAGTGCTATCAGGAATCAGGTGTTTTGTTTCTGATTCCTTTGCTTGTTTGTAGTTTGTACCATTTGCAATTTCAATAAAGCTGCTTGATTTGCATGTATTTGAGCTACAATTTTGAACCATAAACAAAAAAAGAAACATATTTAGGAGTACATAACAAGATGCATTCAAAAAATAAGTAACGGAGATGGTAAAAGTTGGTGCTTTATTATGCTTCATTGTTAAGTACTTTTTAGATCAAAGACTATTTTCCTGTTGTGAACACAACAGCTTTATAAAATTATAAATTGAAGTTGCAATATATTTGGATAATAATCGCCTTATCATATACATAAGGTGTGCAGCAGCTTCTATGCATTCGTTTCCTTTTCATGTCCCTTTTCATTGGTCTTGAGATCACTTTGTTCATCAGTAAACCCATTCTGGTCCTCCAGTTTATGGAACTCCGTTTCTATAGTTTGGGCGATTTTACAGCCGGTTAGGTTTGGTTCAGGGAAACCCACATGAAATGATCCTTGTTTGACTGGGGCCCGAGGCTTTATGCCTGCAGCTTGCTGGTTTATGTAATAATAGAGCTCCCGGTGAAACTCATGGTCCAGCGAGAAACAACAATCATCACCAGTTGAGCTTCTAGAATACCGTGACGATCCAGACCCTTGTCTTCTACAAAAATGGGGTAGTGATTCATAATCCATTATCTGTCCAGTTCAAGTAAACGTAGAACTTGTTAAAACATTACACAATTTTACAGCCAAAAGGCAAATTTTGCAGTCAGGATGCATAAGTTTGATAAAAGGGTATGGAAGATTCCCATAATATACAGGCATCAAATTACCTTCAACAAGTCATCTTTACCACAACCAGATAGCACCTGAACTTTCTTTCTTGTTCTTTCTTGCAGAAGAGGTTTCACAACCTGCAAAGATATAAAATTTAAAGGTGCACAACAAAAACCTGAAATATTTCATCAATGACGAAGATGAATGAATGGCTAACCTTCCAACATGCTGAAAATACATATGGGGCGTTGACAATATAATAAGTATCTGTTTTCTCTGGATAGTTCAAGTCATCAATATTAGATATAACTGTCAATAACTGCAACATGTTTTAGAGGAAAATGTAATCAGTTCATAACAGTTGCTTCATTTGCTCATACTAGTTCAAAAGACCACAAAATCTTACCTTAATTTGATTGAGATGTGCAAGTTTGAGGCCAGTCATATCCAGAACCTTGACGCAAGTGCTTACGTGTCGTTCAAACTTTTTTGTTGCAGATGGCTACAATAAAAAAGAGAGCTTTTATTTGAAAAACTACCATAGATTCAGCAGTCGATACTATATCAACGTATTTCAAACTTACCAATACTACACGGTCTCTGAATTCATTTATCTGGATGTGTGATTGAACATAGTAATGAATCTAGAATAAGAAAATCACCAAGAGAGATAATGATCAGTTTACAAAAGAAGAATTAGAATCATATAATCAGTCACCCTTGATTATAATCAAGACCGAAACCTATCGAATCAAAAGTTGGGTCTGGTTTATGCTGTCAAACAAGGGGCAGGATATCCTTACAGATGCTTTGTCATAAGTGCTGAGCCCTACACCAATAGCAATAACAGGTCGCCCCTAAATAGTTTTTCAAGAAACCAAATGGATCAGTTCAGATCACATTGATGCCTTTAGAAGTCACCAAATAGACCCAAAGTAAACACATGGTATTAGTTGCAAGTCATACATCTTTTGTGTGACCTGACATCCCTATAAGCTGTGAGTCCCTCACTG
>JBCNJP010000007.1:128434102-128466275 GCA_039602395.1 Deinandra increscens subsp. villosa
GCCTTTTGGTCCACGGCTATGAGCCTATGAATATGCGTAGGCGTAGATCAAGTAAATGCCATACTATAGTACAACCGACACTGCATTTGGTACCACCACCTTTCTGTCACTATCCTATTCATTCAACCTGAATTCGCTCCCTCACACTGACTTGCTTAATTTCCGTTTCCCCTTTTTCACTCTCAAATTCTCTTTCTCTATCGTCTATTCGTCTCGAACATTCAGACACATTTCCCCTTTGATTCTTCGTTGGTAATCCCTCAATTCCAATTCATCTGCAATTTTCTGTTATTTCTCCCATAGGGTGATTAAAAAATATCGTCTTTCTGTTTGTTCATCACGGCATGAACCAAATTTCCGACAGATTTGCAGGATGTTACAACAATCTTGGGTTTGATTTTTGGTGGGTTTATTTTAATTTTGAATAAAAAAGGGTTTTCTATAACCTGTTGGTTAAACATTGTTTCTTGATCATGAAAGTGTCTGCATTTCCACTAAAGACTTCTTGATTTTTGTATGCCATTATCAATCACACTCCTAGGGTTCATATAATCATGTCATCTTTCTGTTTACTTTTAGGGTTTTCAAGTTTCTTTCTTTATAATGATTTCAAAAGTCTTTCTAAAAGTTTTTAAAATTCATGTGGTTGGTTTTTATTTTGGTAATCATATCTACTTGATTGAATAACTTTATGTACATATGATCTTAATATGGTTGTGTTGTTTCAGTTTTCAGGGTCCTTGGGCTTGCTAGATTATGATTAACAGGTAATTTGACAGCAGATTCTTCCTAATTTATCAGGTAAGGTTTTCCCATTGCTGTTTTATATATATGTACTGTATATTTAATTATTTATAACTCCTGTTTTCCAGTAAGTATTGATCAAATTCTGGAATAATGGTGTGTTGGTTATGGGGTTTTATATAAGATTAAAGAAAACTAAAACCAACAACTTGTTGCTTTGAGATGAGTAATCTCTGCCCTTAAAGTAATGTGCTTTGGATTTTTGGTTAATTTATGTTTAGTACCAACATAATTTTCTAGTAATCTGTTGTTAGAGAAGCAAAGTTCTGGTTTCTTTGTGTAATGTTCTGCCCTGACAAATGACCTTTTGAATGGTCACAAAATGCATTGGAACAGGCACCTTTATGAAGAATTACAATAGTTTACTAGTAACCACTGACCAAAAGGTCATGAGTCACGACACTTTAAAATATCATGTTTTGACAACCTAACCCTCAATAGGTGCGACTAACCCGGACCATTGTGTTCCATTGAAGCAGCCAAACTATTGGGGACCGGTTCTGTGTTTCTCTTTTCTACTTTGCAGAAGACTCAACCCAAAACAATACAATTGTTTGTCATTTTGAAAATACTCTCAACATGGTGTTCTGTTCATGAGTGTGATTTTATATTTGGGTGATTATGAATTAACACCGCTTAAAATGGTTTGAAAATATCCAGTTCTTTTGTATATAAAAATCAAGTATCAGCGATAGGCTTCGAATACACAAATTGTTGATAATGTTAATCTTCAGTTGTGTTTTATTACATATGAGTTGCATAAACATCCTATTAAGTCATGTAACATTCACTTTGTATGAGTCCCATTGATGAAAACATTAGTTCTTCTAAATCTGCTGCCTGTTGTTACTTAGATCTTTGCTAAGATGCATAAAACCATCATCTGTCATCGTTTAACTTTGTTCCTTTTGCTCCTTTTTAAATATTTTCAACTGCTGATAATGTTTTTCTTCAATCGATAAACAGTATGGGTGCAAAAGACCGTCAAAACAAAACCGAGTCTCCAAATCGTTTAACTTTGTTCCTTTTGCTCTTTTTTAAATATTTTCAACTGCTGATAATGTTTTTCTTCAATCGATAAACAGTATGGGTGCAAAAGACCGTCAAAACAAAACCGAGTCTCCAAAAGTGGAGGTTGGAGAGATTGACACTAGCTCACCATTCCGATCGGTCAAGGATGCTGTAAATCATTTTGGTGAGGGTGCTTTTTCAGGTGAACGGATCACCATCAAGAAAATAAAGCCTCATTCTGCTGAGGTGTGTAGTTATTATTATTATTTATCATTGTAATAAGGGGGTGTGCTGCTTTATGTTTTGAAATTTATTATCCAGTTATGGCTGATTATCTAATTCTTATAATTAATAACTGTCAATACTTAACGAACAGTGAACACCCCCTAAATTGAGATTTATATATATTTGTGTAAATATATGGCTAAGTTTTGTTTATAAATGTAGAGGGTGTTGGTGAAGGAAACGAGGCTCCATTTGGCACAAAAAGAGATATATAAGTTAAAAGAACAGTTAAAGATAGCTGAAACTACAAAAGCTGGTGCAATAGTTGAGCTTGAACGATCTAAAAGAACAGTCGATGATCTGACAAAAAAGCTCAAGGTTACTAACGAGGCAAAAGAGGCGGCAAAGAATCAAGTCAAGCAATTTGAAAGCAGAGAAATAAACCTTAACGGAGAACGGAAACAAGATTTGGAAAACATGAAACAGCAGTATGTTGCTATGTTTACAGAACTCGATACTGCCAAACAAGAGTTAAAAAGAATTCATCATGATCATGAGACATCCATTGAAGAACGCAATGATGCTATAAAACAAGAAATAGAATCCGAGCTTCTAAAAAAAGTGAATTTGGATCGAGCTGGTGAGATTTCAAAGGAGATGATGTCTGTTCAAGGAACTATTGAGCAGATGAAGCTGGCAAAAATGAAAGCTCAGCAAGAAAAAGATAAGGTACTTGCAGAGAAAAGTGTTCAAAAGTTGGCACATAAAGCTGCACTCGAAGAATCTGCAAAGAAACTATTTGCTTTACGGGAGCGGGTCGACCAGGAAATGTCAAAAGATCTTGAAACCCAATTTTCAGAAACGACATCCAAGATCAAAAGATTACAAACAGAAACTGAAAACGCGAGGGCTTCAGACCTTGGTTCTTTGAAACCTGTGACATTAGATCTTGATGGTGCTAAATGTTCATTGCAGAAAGTGGTTGAAGAAGAAAGTTCATTAAAAAAGTTGTTAGCATCTTTAAAGATTGAGCTTGAGAACATAAAGAAAGAGCACAAAGAGTTGAAAGAGAAAGAGAAAGAAGCAGAAACAGAGTCTGTTGTCGGGAATCTGAATTCGAAGTTACAGAAAAGCAAAATCGAGCTTGAAAGTGAGGGTATTGAAGAAGCTAAAGTTACAGGTGCTTCTGATGAAATGATGTTAACTTTTCAGCAGTTGATTTCAGAGAATGAAAATGCAAAACGGGAATTCGAAGAGATGAAGGAGAAAGCCGAGGAGTTGAAGAAAGAAGCGGACGCCATGGCGATTGCTTTGGAAGAAACTGAAAATCAACTCAAGATTGCTTTAACAGAAGCTGATGAAGCAAAAAAAGCCGAATCAAAAGCACTGGACGACTTAAAGGTAATTTCAGAAAGAACCGATGCTTCACGCGCATCAACTTCAGAATCGGGATCGAAAATCATGATCTCAAGAGAAGAATTTGAGGCGCTGAGTAGGAAAGTGGTGGACTCAGAGAAGCTGGTGGAGATGAAAGTGGAAGCAGCAAAGGCACAGGTGGAAGCAACAAGAGCTAGCGAGAAACAAGCTGTGAAGAAACTAGAAGCAGCACACAAGGAGATTGTTGATTTGAAGGCGGCAACAGAGGTGGCATTGAAGATGGCAGAGGCGGCGGAGAGATACAGGAAAGCGGTGGAGGGAGAGCTGAAAAGGTGGCAAGAGAGGGAACTGAAAACAGTGGCACTGATACTTCAAGAAACACAAATGCAGCAAACACCATCTTTCCCATCACCCCCAAATTACCAGCAGAGTCCACCACAGAAACAAAAGACGAAAAAGTTGCTCAGTGGCATTAGCATGTTTCATAGGAAGAAATCACAGGTCGATGCCGGGTCGTCTCCTTCATATTTGCCCGGCGAGATGCCCGTGTAAATTATAGTATTTGTGTTTATCCCGAGCGCACCATCACCATGAACGTGTGATCTGATCGGTTGGTGTCCATATGTACGACCGATTGAGGATGAAAGCTCGTGTTTTGTAAATCGTCAGAAAGCGACACCCTGAGTGACTTAAACTTTTGGCAACTCTGGTTATTGGGTTTTGTTATACCCGAGATTCGAACTCGGGATCATTAGATTATGATATATTATCTACCCTAATAAGGTTTAACCATCTGTTTTTATGAGTCTTAATACTGCAAAAATGGGTACAAACATACAATGAGGAAATAAATCCAATAAGAATAAACTTTTTTTATTTTTTTTTTATAAAATATGTTATAAGAAATGTTATAAGAAATAAATTTGTATCACAGTGAACTAGTGAACTGATATAATAAGTAGACAAAAACGGTGTCCTTTTCTTTGGGGAATTTGGTCGAACACCATGATGGCAAGTAACAGAGACGAGCCACTGACCTTCTTGAACACATCAATTTCATCTTCGGTGGGCGTCTCGGAGGGAGGAGACAGTTCTCAGATTGGTAGCGCTTCCGGAAGTTTCCAGAACGAGGGGTTTCTCGGCGGATTCGACGGCGGCGATGAAGACTTCGGATTCTCGCGATCTGAGTTCCGGCAGAGTCTTCTCGTAGGAACCGTCAAGTACTACGAAAGACACGTGTTCTTGTGCTACAAGAAACCGCAAGTGTGGCCTCCTCGCATCGAAGCCGCTGAGTTTGATCGGCTGCCGAGGCTACTCTCCGCCGCTCTCTCCTCCCGGAAGGCTGACATGAAGAGGCAGGTCGGTTTCTAGGGTTTACTTTACTGCTCTGCGTTTATTTTAGGGTTTTCTCTGTTAACTTCTCGAATTCGTCATTAACTTTTCAAGCTTGTTCTAAATTGAACATCCATCACTAGTGTTGTTGATTTATCTTCTTGATTACTGATGACTGATTATTTGGTCAACCTTGTTTCAAAAGACTCGATTGACTATATGTGAGGGATATGATGGCACTGAAACTTCAAATGGAGATGTGTTAATCTTTCCAGATATGATCAGATACAGGTAATCAATCATATAACCTCTTTTCCGGATCTCCAAATTCGCGATTATTTTGTTACTATTATGCAAATGATCAATGTTGTTCGATGGACGATTTACAGGAGATTGACTCACTTTGATGTTGACACATTTGTGGAAGAAGTTCTTGTAAAAGATGGAGAGTGGCTGCCTGGAAGTCCTGAACCACTTACAGGAACATACATTTTTGTATGTGCTCATGGTGCGAGGGACAAACGATGTGGCGTTTGTGGGCCTGCGCTCGTATCTAGGTTTAAAGACGAGATAGAGTCACGTGGTTATCAAAGTAAAGTGTCTGTTCGCCCGTGCTCACACATTGGGGGTCATAAGTATGCTGGAAATGTGATCATATTTGGGTCAAACAACCATCAGAAAGTCTCGGGTCATTGGTAATGAGAATGCCTATATGTTTATACATACTCAGATTAATATGTAAAATTGTGGTGTGTCTTACAGATACGAGTCATGATTTTTTACAGGTATGGATATGTTATGCCGGATGATGTACCCATGTTGCTTGACCAACATATTGAAAAAGGTGAAATTGTAGACCGGCTTTGGAGGTAATTATGTTCTGTTTCAGCGTCTTTTTGAATCACGATTAGTTTTAGTTATAGTTAGGTCAAATGGACAAAGAATTGTGATGACCATGTGAAGCTAGACACATGGATTGCTGTTTATACACCTTCTCTAGTCTTGGTTTAAAAAGCGCAAGGCACTCCGAGGCATTTAGGTCCTAAAAGCCGAGGCGTTGCCATGTACAACCAAATAGGATTTACTTACCAAAAGTTGTGTCTCTTTCATAATTTCTTCATCCATAAGCACATGAGGTACCGTCTCAGGCGCAACTTCTAAAACCACATCTCTAGTTCAGAATAGATAGATAAATGGACTGATGTATTCGAAGTCACAGATTGATAGTTCATCAGTCTTTTTAATGATAAAAATCATAGATGTCCCACTATTTCTCAGCTAAACTACCATCTTTACTCGCTTCAAAAGGTGGAAATTGATGAGGTACATTGTTAAAGAATTTATTTTCTTCAGGGGACAGATGGGTTTATCAGAAGAAGATCAAATGAAAGCTCAAGAACAATGGGTTATAGCAAATGGCGATGGCAACATGGAAAGAAGCATAGAAGATGGATCACAGGCCACGGATGGCGGTTGTTGTCAGGCAAGCGGTGGTTCCAGCTGTTGTCGGGTTTCAAACCCGCCTGAAAGTGCAGTGAATTTTAATCTTGAAACAAAGAACGGTGAAAAGAAGAAGGGTATCAAGAATCAAATTTCTATCAATATCGGTAACAAAGGTGCAGCAACACCACATAAGGTTTGCACCATGCCAACATGGCTTGAGACATGGGAGAGGGAAGATGCATATGCAGCTCTGGCTCTTATTGGTGCTGCAGTTTCAGTTGCAGTGGCCTATAACTGCTACAGACAGTTGGGTTAGTTGCATTTTGTATCTTTTTTAGCATGTTTGTGAGCTATCACTCGTTTTGCATAACAATGTTGGTTGAAATACTACATGAGAGTGCTATCAGGAATCAGGTGTTTTGTTTCTGATTCCTTTGCTTGTTTGTAGTTTGTACCATTTGCAATTTCAATAAAGCTGCTTGATTTGCATGTATTTGAGCTACAATTTTGAACCATAAACAAAAAAAGAAACATATTTAGGAGTACATAACAAGATGCATTCAAAAAACAAGTAACGGAGATGGTAAAAGTTGGTGCTTTATTATGCTTCATTGTTAAGTACTTTTTAGATCAAAGACTATTTTCCTGTTGTGAGCACAACAGCTTTATAAAATTATAAATTGAAGTTGCAATATATTTGGATAATAATCGCCTTATCATATACATAAGGTGCGCAGCAGCTTCTATGCATTCGTTTCCTTTTCATGTCCCTTTTCATTGGTCTTGGGATCACTTTGTTCATCAGTAAACCCATTCTGGTCCTCCAGTTTATGGAACTCTGTTTCTATAGTTTGGGCGATTTTACAGCCGGTTAGGTTTGGTTCAGGGAAACCCACATGAAATGATCCTTGTTTGACTGGGGCCCGAGGCTTTATGCCTGCAGCTTGCTGGTTTATGTAATAATAGAGCTCCCGGTGAAACTCATGGTCCAGCGAGAAACAACAATCATCACCAGTTGAGCTTCTAGAATACCGTGACGATCCAGACCCTTGTCTTCTACAAAAATGGGGTAGTGATTCATAATCCATTATCTGTCCAGTTCAAGTAAACATAGAACTTGTTAAAACATTACACAATTTTACAGCCAAAAGGCAAATTTTGCAGTCAGGATGCATAAGTTTGATAAAAGGGTATGGATGATTCCCATAATATACAGGCATCAAATTACCTTCAACAAGTCATCTTTACCACAACCAGATAGCACCTGAACTTTCTTTCTTGTTCTTTCTTGCAGAAGAGGTTTCACAACCTGCAAAGATTTAAAATTTAAAGGTGCACAACAAAAACCTGAAATATTTCATCAATGACGAAGATGAATGAATGGCTAACCTTCCAACATGCTGAAAATACATATGGGGCGTTGACAATATAATAAGTATCTGTTTTCTCTGGATAGTTCAAGTCATCAATATTAGATATAACTGTCAATAACTGCAACATGTTTTAGAGGAAAATGTAATCAGTTCATAACAGTTGCTTCATTTGCTCATACTAGTTCAAAAGACCACAAAATCTTACCTTAATTTGATTGAGATGTGCAAGTTTGAGGCCAGTCATATCCAGAACTTTGACACAAGTGCTTACATGTCGTTCAAACTTTTTTGTTGCAGATGGCTACAATAAAAAAGAGAGCTTTTATTTGAAAAACTACCATAGATTCAGCAATCGATACTATATCAACGTATTTCAAACTTACCAATACTACACGGTCTCTGAACTCATTTATCTGGATGTGTGATTGAACATAGTAATGAATCTAGAATAAGAAAATCACCAAGAGAGATAATGATCAGTTTACAAAAGAAGAATTAGAATCATATAATCAGTCACCCTTGATTATAATCAAGACCGAAACCTATCGAATCAAAAGTTGGGTCTGGTTTATGCTGTCAAACAAGGGGCAGGATATCCTTACAGATGCTTTGTCATAAGTGCTGAGCCCTACACCAATAGCAATAACAGGTCGCCCCTAAATAATTTTTCAAGAAACCAAATGGATCAGTTCAGATCACATTGATGCCTTTAGGTAAAGTAAACACATGGTATTAGTTGCAGTCATACATCTTTTGTGTGACCTGACATCCCTATAAGCTGTGAGTCCCTCACTGATCTATAAAACTCTGCAGGAATAATTGGTTTCTGCAGATATAAGAAAGAAAGTTAGCCATGAAATAACATTAAAACAAGTAAAATATTCTGAACACAACGCCAACGCACTGATAATATTTTGTCGATCTCGTTTTCAGTTCTCCATTTTAGACAATCAACAAGCTGAAAAGACAAGATTCATCAGCAATTATCTAATGCGATAACGGATTTCAAGTTTCAACCGTTATGAGTTAGATTTAACCATGTTATGGGCTTTGGAGATGTTTCCGTCTCGTGCTTTAAGAAACCGGATCATAGTCTCTGCTGGATATCCTTGATGCAAATTCTGGAAATGATGATCAAATTAGCACATCAAACAAACCTAACCAATTTACAGAACAATCTGGAGAATCAATCTAATATAGCCTGTTAACACTCATAGAACACTATGATTATGAAATCAACTTTTATTCATGATTTGATGTTTTAGATTTGATGAAAATGGTTCATTTGACCAAAGGAACAAAATGTTGACTTCCGATTTGAAATCAATGGTGCAGATCAGGATAAAAATCAACTGGAAGTCAAAAGGGGATCGCAATACAGATAATCAAAAATAAGATCGCAACAGATGGAGAAAGCATAAATCGAACCTCGAACGTGATCTTGAGCGATTCCTCAGCTGCCACAACAATTTCGCACACGAATCATTAGAAAACTGGAAAAAGATCAAATCAAAGACGAAACTAGGGTTTTGGACAGAAAACACCTACATGCTTCCATTAGATTCTCCATTTGCTTGATCATATCCTGCGTGACGATCACCATTTCCCTGATTTTGCAGCGATTAAACTGAGTTACCCTCCATCAATCAATCAAATCAAGCTGCACGAGAGAGATGAGGATGAAGATGTGGGGCAGTGGGCGTGACTATGAAGAGCAGGGTAGTTGACATGCGTTACTTTGCACTTATACCTCTGGAATTTAATGGCGGAAAAATCAAGCTTTTTAAATTTTCTTTTACATTTTTTTTCATTTAATTATTATAATATTCCTTTTTTCTTTTCCATATTTAAATCTCAACAATATAAAAATATTGGTATTTGGTATTTTTCTTTAGGTTTCAGTCTTTTAAATTGTGGTATAGTGATTAGATTAACTAAAAAGTGAAAAACATATCTTTACATTAAACGGGTCGATTTCGAGTGAACGAGCGAGACTAATCAAAACCAATGAAAAAGCTGCTAAGAGAACAAAAATCACCGAGCTTATCTTTTTCCTTTACGAAGCAATCTATTTTCTAAGACTGTAACAATCAGGTTGAAAGAGCTGGGGATTATATTTGTGATTGGGTTTTTAAAATGTTAAAGTTCCAAAATACTAAAATCAGGATTCTTTTACTAAATATAGCTTAATTTGTTAAAATATTGTTCATAGACTACGTAAGATGTAATCACCTGCCATATATAGGCATATATATAACAACATATGAATATAATTATAATTATGTATATATATATGCATGCTTATATATAATTAAAAACTAAATTGAATATATTACCTATTTTCAAGTATGATATTTTATACTAAGGTTGAAAGGGTGAAATGTGGTTGATCTTGCCCCCACATATCAAACTTTAAAGGATTTATTAACATACAATTTAATGAGTCATGAGTAAAAATTTGAAGTCAAGTTTACTCTTTAGTTTATTATAAGTTTTAGATTTTGATAATTAGTAAGTACATTTATATAGGGGTCATATTTTCAAAGTGAATAAAATGCACATAAAGTTACTTTTTTTTTAGAAAAGCCGATTTTTATTCTCAAATGAATAAAATATTTGGCCAAAATGGGTACCCAGGTCTCGAAGTGGGTCCCCACTTTGCAACATAGCATAAATGAGCTGAGGGTCAAAATTTGAAGTATGGTTATTCTTTGGTTAATTAGTTATTAAGTTTTAGGTTTTGATAATTATTTGTATATTTACAACACATGTCATAATTATTAGGTACGTTTAACATCACTTCGTGGTAAAGTGGTGGCTCTCCAACTAAGAGGTTATGAGTTTAAATCCTGCAAAATGCATGTGTGATGATTTTAGCCGTTAATTTTTATTTATTCATTTAGGGGTTTTCTTATTCTCCAAGTTTATGTGCTTATAAATGAGGTTATACATCACTTTTACTCTCATGCCTACATAAGGGTTGCTTGCAAATTTCGTTTGAACGAGCGTGGGTTAACCCGTGCTTTGTAGCATGCTAAAACTTAATATTTTTATGACCGGTGAATTTAGAGACACTCTAAATCTATAAAATTTTATCAATAATGATTTTGAACCTCTCGCCATTTGAAGGGAAAAAAAACACCGGCCACTTTGACTCGGCCTTTGTACAATTAGACTAGAAGCCACAAAATGCTAGACTAGAATTTAACATTTAAAGATACAATTATGAGCCCAAGTATAACGTGTGAAAATTTAACAATCAGAAAATTTAAACTTATAATTAAAATATCAAATATTTGCTTACGTAGTAAAGAGGAAAAACTTTAGAAAAACCAAAAATAAAAATAAAGTATACGACAAGAGATGAGAGAAGTCTCGTATGCTATATTATGTTATCTATATAGTTTATATCTTATGATCATATATAATTGTTATTATCCTATCTCCAACAGCTTCAAAACAAAGTTACAAATTTCCCTACATCAATAATAAAAATAAATTGTTCTTTTATTCAAAACTAATCAACATTTTTTTTTTTTTTTGGTGTACCACAATGAATTGGGGTTAACATTTTTTTTAATATTAAATCAGCATCAAATTACATAGTAACAAACATGACCTAAGTCAACACGCAGGGAAGGCGGGCAACAAGCTGCGCCGCCAACATTAAATATCTCAAAGTTATAAATATGGTAAGTTTCATGGCTAAAAACAAAAGACGATTGTAATGGTGGGGTGAAAAAAAGGATTGGATTATTCCCTACGTCGACGCAATAGATGCCGGTGCCATTGTATACGAAAGATACTTAGATGGTGATGGCCCACTAAAATTATAGAATCGATATAAATATAGTAATATTATTTGTCCGAAACAATCATGTATTTTTAATTTTTAATATTACAAAAAAGGATATTTTAATTGTATATTATAAATAAATGTAGTAACATGATCAGATCTAAAAGAGCAACTTATTACGTGGATAAAGCATACCTTTTTTCTAATGTTTCCATTAGAACCAAGATACATCCAAAGATCTACACAATTAGGGTGCACATGCCCACACCAATTTACACATGTTAACACTATTTACCAAACTAAAAGCAGTAAGGGTGTGATTAGCATATCATTTATGCCATTATGTTATAGTCCAAACATTGGAATCCTTTACAATTGGCCAGTAGAATATGGTAGGTGATATAGTTCATTTGGTTTATACACATTATATATACGTTGTTTTATACCTTAACAACTCGTCATTGACACTTTGGTCATAGTTGGTTATTTCCATGTCACCACTTTGAATTGACCCTGATATATATCATTGTTAGTTGTTACACTTCGCACATGAGAACTCATTCTAAAAATCTAGTCTAGTGGGTAAGAAAGCTAAATTTGTCTATAACCCATATGTGTTGCATATACAATTGATGTTGGACAAATCTCATATATACATGGCAGTTAGGCGTGCAAACGAGCGGAGCTGAGCCGGAGCTCGTCTAGGCTTGAGCTCGGTACGTTTAAACTTAACAGAGCTCGAGCTTGGCTCGTGAAGAATTATTTAATCTCGAGCTCGGCTCGGCTCAGCTCGGCATGGTTGTTATTAACTTTTATTTATTTATATATTATTATAATTAAATTTATATATATTTAGAATTATACTTTTTATATAAAAAATAACACATATTATTTACTTATTTATTATAATTTTATATATAACAATAACTATTTTTTATTAGATTAAATAAAAAAATATATTAATAAAAGACTCGTTAAGGCTCGAGAGTTAACTCGAGCTTACTATATAAAGCTCGGACTCGAGCTCGTTTATTAAACGAGTCATATTATAAAGTTTGAGCTCGGCTCAAGCTCCTTAAGGCTTGTTTTTTTTTAAGTTTTTTATTGATTCGATCTCGAGTAGCTCACAAGCCGCTCGTCTTTTTTGCACCCCTACTGGTAGTTTCAACTTGCAACTAGATAAAAGTGGTCAAAAATAATACTACATGAATACAAGTTAAATATATATTATCAGTAGTAGGTTCATTGACTTTGTGTTGCTAGGAGTAGTAGACAAGGATTAATAGTAAGATTACAAACGCATCAATCCTGCTATGCAAAAACTTTCATTCTTGATTTGACTTGTTTGACGTTTTATGTGTGTTTCGACTGTTAACTTTGTAAAGAGAGAAGAAAAGGGAGGAATATGATCTCATTTGAAGAAAAGTCGCATGATTTGGGCCTTGTGGAGAATCTTGGGGGGGTGTGTCTGTTTGGGAACACATGCCTCATGTCGGATTCATAAAAAGACAGATGCTTTTTCCCAAACAAGTTTCAAAGTAAAATTGTAATCATCGTAAGATCTTAAAATAGTATTATACATATTTCTTCTATTTATTAATTTATGTGCAAACTTTGTTCACCTAAAATCGGTCTTTAACCATTTTAAAGACCAACAATCAAGATCAAGCTCCGTTTAATGCTTTTGCACGATCTTGGTGATTAGAGTGGTTAAAGAAACTAAATGTATTGATAATCTAATTGATGTTTTTGCTGTGAGTTTCCTGTAACAGGTCATTGCGGTTAAAGAAACCAACTGTATTGATAGTCTAAGTCACCAAAATGATTCTCATGTCACGTGATCTCAAGTCTGAAACCGAGTATGATGCACTAAATTTCAACCAATTATTTCAGGATTGAAAATGGAACATATTCTTTTATTTCATGGGAATTTACCTCCACACTTTAGAGAAAAACAGGACCACAAACTTTCAATAATGGGCCACAAGAAATTGCATTATGCTATGGGTGGTGCCACCACAGTCCACGGGGGCAAATGTGTTTTTTCACGGAACCAGTTTGGGTTTACAACCGTTTCAACTTTCAAGTTTGGTCAAATGCGGTTAACACCTGTTATTAATGAAACTGGTTTGGGTTGAAACTGGTTTAGTAGCAGAGAAAACCGAAACATATAAAAATTGTTTTGGGTAAGATTGATTAATACATGTTATTAATGGAACTGGTTTTGATTCAAGGGGTTTCAATTTAATTTTTCTTTTTAAATTGCAAAACAGTAAATCACAATGCATTTTTGTATTTTTAAAAGTTGAAGTAATTAGTCCCTAAATAAATGGTTTCAAATCGATTCTTGACCCAGAATCCTTAAACCGGCAGTTTGAACCCTAACTGGGCCGGTTCCCATCTTACCAGTTTCATTACTGGTTCAGATTCTCCTACCCGTTTTTTTTTTCCCGACCACCACTATAACCAGAAATGTTACAAGCATTATATGTAAGTTTCAATAAAACCGGTCATACAAAACTAGTTCTTGGTTCTTTATCCATTCAACATTGAAACTTAAATGTCACTCCCAAAATAGATCTAGTTCAAGATTATAATAAGAACCAAGGAATTCCGTCTATCGATACTTACCAGCTAAGCGTTTCGGGTGGGCTTGAACTTGCTAATCCCAAATTAATACCTTTAAAGAACCGATATTGTTTGATCCCAGTGGCTCTTTTCATGCACACGCCAACCTGAGGCTATTTCTGCGCTTCTTTTGCCAGCAGGCCTCTTATCCGCAACCAAAAACCTGGGTTAAAAGACCAGAAATTATGCGATTAATGTCTAAGCCTTTTGAAAACATGAACCTAGAAAAGAAAAAAACACACAGTAACTTAAGGTAAGTAGGTAACAAATAACAATCATACCTCCTGAGAAGAATTCCATTACCAAACAAGAGAATTTGTCCCAAAACGAGCAGACAAAACCCGATAACCCACCCAAAATCTGCTGAAATTTACGTTCATGCTATACAGTCCTGATTAGGGTCAGAAGTGCCAATAGCATGCCCTTTCGATGCAGGTAAGGCAGCTTGTAGCTTCTTAATCATCTGGTTAAGCTTGCTTAACTTGTCAACATCATTAATCTCCGTTAAATACCTCTCTAGAACACGAAAACTGTTGTTGCTCAAGTGCCTTCCTTTTTCAAGAATTTGTACAGAGCACCCAAAAGCCTGTTCCACCCTTCCGTGAGAGCACAAGCTTCTTAATAGGACATCCATGGCATGACTGTGTGGACAATACCCACTTTCAATTAGGTAATTCCAAAAACCAAACGCCTCGTCGAACTTACGTTTTTTGCAAAAGAATTTCATTAACATTACTACCGTTGGCGTTTTGGGCACAAAGTTTATATCAATCATCTTTTGATAAAGCTTGAGAACACCATCAGTTCCATTTGATTTCATCAATCCTGAAAACATTGTATGAAATGTAGCATTATCATGAAGAAGATTATTTTCATCCATTTCATCCATTAGTCTAGTTGCAGAATCCACATCCCCTGATCTGATGTAAGCGTTCATTAAAGCATTGTATACACCGGAATCTGGCTGTAAGTTTCTCTTAGGAATTTCAACAAACAGCTGGTGTGCCTTGTTTGTATTTTGAGCAATACCCGCTCCATGGATCAAAGTTGTTATTGTTTTTACTGTGGGAAAGCAGTTCACTTGTTCCATTTCATCAAGAAGCCTTAACGCGTCTAAGAAACGACCTCTCTTGCAATAAGAATCAATTCTGATATTGTAAGTAACAATATCGGGCTTAAAACCTCTTCGAATCATTTCATGGTAAAAAAGTTCCACAGATGTAACATCACCAGATTCCTTAAATCCTAAAAGCAAAATATTCATTGTTTTGGTGGTGGGTGAGAATCGAGAATATAATCTATTGAATACCGATTTAGCTTCCTTCATTTGCCTTTGCGTGCAAAACGCTCGAAGCAGAAGATTGAATTCATCGGTGCCAAATTGATTGCCATCAGATAACTTATTCTCCAACCTCTCAAACGCTTCTAGGGTTTCATCAAAAGACTGGAACTTTGCGATTCTTGACAACATGATGCTCATTGATTTGAGGCTGATCAATGAAGGGTGTGTTTTATGAATGTCATCTATTAAATCCCAAGCCTTGCTAAACTGTCGCATTCGAGTTAATATATGAAGTGTCTTTTCAAATGCATCAGAGGTGGGCGAGAACTGGGGAAACTGGAGGGAGAATTTGAAGAACTCGAACGCTTTAAGGCCGTTAGAGTGGGTTGCAAAAAGACGGCCAAGAATATTTTCTACAAAAGAGGTCGAAATGGCATCCGAAGAGACAACTTGGGCAAGTGTAGGATGAATCGGTTGGTCGGGAAAAGGATGGTCATTGATGATCTTGGTGATTTTCTTGATTTCAAACTCCAAATCCGAAGAATAAAACCGAAAACTAATGTTGACTAACAATGTAAGTTGTTGAGGAACTTGAAGAAGCTGATTGCATCTTCCTAGGAAGAGCATAATCTTTAAGGAAAACACGAAATATATATTCAGCTACAAGTTCAAATTCATAACCTGAAAGTATAAAACAGATATTGTAGCTTTATTTAGCAAGCTGACAATAGATGAAACTAAAAACCAGCTGATAATCAAATGCTAAATCAACCTAAATTGCTGCTAAAGATGAAATGATTCATGATATGCAACTGGAAGTCTGGAACTGATAACTAACTATAGATAAGGTGCAAAACAATCAATGTCTTAGCTCATATAATCATTATAATTCAGATATAAATCGTAAACAATAAATAAAGAAAATATGAGAACAAACGCAGGTAGGTAATCATTAATCAATGAAATTACTCAAAACTGATAGATGAGCACATCCAATCCATTGAAACCCTAATAGAATGAAAGACAGGAAGAGCAATAAGCTAACAATCGAATTAGGGCTCGTTTGACAGAAAGGAACATGGCTTACGTTCGTCTTCCCCCTACGTTGAGTTCCAGTGGCGATAACAGTTTAAAAAAAGATAACATCCGTAACGGCCTCAACAACCGCCCAAATCACTACGCTACTGATTTTCTGTAACTTAATACATAGCTTAATTAATGAAGAAGACGAGTTTTTGAACGTACCTCTACGGAAACCGATCGAAGCTTCTGATTTCGGTGACAGGTGGCGACAGTCTTCCTCAACGATTTTGGAAGTCTAGACGCAGGGGAGAGTCGGAGACGATGCTGATATGTTTAGAAGTTTTAGGTGCTAAACGGGCAGTGTTCGCGAGATGGCGGGTTAACCTGACCCAAACCCGAATCCGAAACTTTTTACATGAAGCTGAACTCAATATCAAGTTTTCAAGCTTAAAATCATGTCAAACACATTAATTCGAATACTGAACCCGAAAAATTTGACAGGAACTCAAAACTCAAACTCGACTTCAACCTAAAAATCATGTCACACACATAATAACGCGCATAAGATACGAATATTTGTGAGTTGACGTGAACAGAAACCATTCGACACAATTTATTAACTTCTAAATGATTTTATTCTTTTTCATATCAGTTGACCTGACTTGAAAATTCTAATGTTAGAATCTGAAGAAAAAGTTCTGGTATGTCTGGTATTATTGAATGTTTAACAATTACAACACGATGGATATACACGAAATAGCAATGGGTTTGTTAGATTAGATCAATGATGCCCAAAACATATTGTTTTAGGTATTTCACAATCTTAGATGAATCATCCAATCAAATTACAATCCAAATTCTTCAAGATCTAATCATGACCACCGGGAAGATTCGACAAACTGTTAAACGATTTGCCACCACTCCCCATATTGCTGATCGGATTGTTGCCATAACTCGTTCTATGATGGCGGCACCGGAAAGATCCCGTGTGGGTGGTCGGGGAGCAAAGGCAATTGAGCTTTCCTTCCGAAGGCACCCTATTCATGCCACCACCTTCTTTAATCGCCAAATGTGACAGTTTCACAAATCCAACACCATGGCGTGGCGATTGCGGATCAAGATGACCCGAGATCTTCGCTTCTTCCATTGTCGGTTTCAAATGCTCGAATTTCGGGCGCTCTTGCTTTGCTTCCATTGTGATCTGAATAATATCTGATTGATTGATGGTCACAAACCGTTAGATGACGCCTACAATGTAATCAATCAATCGTATGCAAAATAGTACATTTGTTTACATGACGAAAGGCGAAAACAAACGAACCTTGTTATCGATGAAACGGCTTCGGCTTTGTCACGGGCTCACGGCTTGTGTGTGGATTATAGATATGTATATACGGATAGATATATAGATAGGTGTATAGAGAGAGATCGAGGAGGGGGGGGGGGGGGGGGGGGGGAGTTGAAATCTATGTGGATTGAATGGAGAAGGCAAAAGAGGATAAAGAGGTTTTGGTAACCATATCAAGACATGCTAAATTTGTCATGGAATTTGATGGTCAGTTATAACCGTATCTGACACGATATTGATGTAATTGTTGTTTTCCTATTTGGTTTGCATCTACTCGTATACTTGAAAAGGGTTTCTAATCTAACATATCAAGATGTGTAATGTCATTTCTTAAGTACGTGTAACATTTTAACCCTTAACCCGGTTAAATTAAGGTGTCATTATAATCATAAATATATCACAAATATAGTTACATAAACATTTAAAACATTAAAATAATTAAATTATACATATATACATTTATCAAAAGGTGAGTAGTGCTTGTGTTTGCTTATTAATAGGTCATGTGGCTCTATTGTATGGATGTCACGTGCCTTCATTTGAATGAATGTCATATGGTTGTTAAAAGTGTTTCTTCTTTGTTAAACGTATGTAAATGCAACGCATAGGTGGTGTATTGATAGAGCCGTCCAACCTAACTTTTACGTCTTAGGTTCTGTGCTTTTAGCGTTATACTTTTTATTTTATTTTTCTTTTAGATTTTTTTGGTTTTAATTTCACACCATTATGTTTACATCAGTTTTTATACATTTTATGTATTATTTTTGTTTACGTTGTTGCACAGTCAGTTTATATATGTGTTTTCTTTACGTTGTGCTCTAACAATTTAACTATTCGGTGTCCTTGTGTTATCTCCGTCACAACACGTGGAGAATAAAATCTAGTTAAATACAAATTTATTCCAATATATTTACTAAGCCATTGGTTTCTTTAACCCTTGAACCCTCAATAGTATGTTCCTCGGGTACACGTAACACTCTGAGTAACATAATAGAAAAAAGTGAGTAAAAATGAATTTTTTTTATTAGGCACACATAATAATTATTATATATGTGTTATATGATTAATTACTTTTGGGTTTGTCTTACATTTTATGAGAGTATTACAATGAACTAAATTGTGTTTAAAATTAAGCTAAGACGAATGAATGTCGATATAAATAAAAGTAGAAAAGTGGATGATGATACAAATAAAAGATAGAAAAGTGGATTAAATGTAACCAGAACATATCCCATATTTATGGTGGACAAATCTTTATGCAGTTTGTAAGGAGCGGGTTTCCTGGTGCGGAATGCAGATGAATGTTGTGTGAACGCGACAGAAGGACTCATGAGTTGTGGATCCCTTGGTGACACATGTGTGGATCGTTGTTGTGAGGTTGTTGGTGGCACAGATTCGTGGACGTGGATGACGTCGTAGCGCGGGTCTTGTTACGCGGAGCGGATCAGAGACATGCTTGTATATGACTCACACGAGCTGCGGACTGGAGGAGTGGTGGGTCATTAAAGGTTCATGGGCGTGAACTAGTGCGTGTGAGCGGGTTTCCTGGTGCGGAATGCGAATGGATGTTGTGTGAACGCGGAAAAAGGACTGGCGGATCTCCTAGTGACACCTGTGTGGATCGCTATTGTGAGGTTGTGCGGAAACAACGTCAACCTAGTCCACGTCGCTATTGGTGGCACATATGCACGGACGTGGATGACATTATGGCACGGGTCCAGATACACAGGGAGGATCAGAGACGTGTGCGTGTGTATATGACTTACATGGGCTACGAACTGGTGCGAACTGGAGAAGTGACGGGTCATTAAAGGTCCCCGGAGTGCGCATGAGTAGATCTACTAGTGCAAAATGCAGATCGATGTTTGTGCAAACGAGTTGGAAGGACTTCCTTGCCTGTGGATGCGGATCAAGTGTTAATATTTCCAGTAGCGGCCATACATGCGTGGTGCACAACCCTCGTGTGCAACTAGGTCTAGCTCGGTTCCTACTCCTTGTCGTGCAAACTTAAATATCTTAATCGGGACTCAACTAACCGAGTCCGTACTTGATCATCTTTCATCCATATGCGTGTTTACGACATTCATACTAAAGTAAATGTAGCCCGGTCTTGAACTGATAAATTCATACTTTGAGACATTTCATCAATCTATAATCATCAATCTATAAGAATATTTAACTTCACACAAGAAATTATCTCTCCATAAATTACGGATGTCAAACAATAACATTGATTTAGATTTAAAAGTAGATTTACCGATTTAACGTGTTAGATGTTTGTTAGGGTGGGCAGTATGGGGGATAAATTTTTTAGGATGAGTAAAATAGGATAAGTTGATGGACCAATAGGAGAGTGACACAGGAGAGAGAAAAAAGTATATGTTTTTTTTGTTTTTTGAAGTGGTATGGGTGGGATAAATTGGGTAGGATAAGTTGAATGTTTTTTTGTTTTTTTTTTTTGCTTTTATATTATATTATATTTATAAATAAAACAACAATTTATTAAATAAAACATGACGATTACATTACTTAAAACAAACGACAACATTTTTATTTCAAAGCTAGAACTGTTGGTTTATTTCTTGCTCAGTTAATACGACCTCCACGTTTTGCTCGATGTGCTCCGTTATGTCTTGTCGTAGCCTAAAATGTGTCTCAACGTCGCGTAACTCATACAACACAGTTTCGTCGATATGCGCTTGTACCGGAGGATCACGAATGTGTATCGGTGATATTGCCCTGCCTTCGTCTTTAAGTATCATGTTCTGAAATATCATGCAAGTGTAAATGATGTTCTCCATTAGATCTTTAGAAACCGGACGCCCTTTGCGATTAGTAATCGCCCACTTTGATTTTAACATGCGAAACGCTCTTTCAACGTCTTTTCTTGCACTCTCCTGTATTTTCTTCATTTTCTTCTCTTTGATCTCGTATGGATGACGAAAGGCTTTCAAAAAGACTGACCAAGTAGGGTAGATGCCATCAACCAGATAATAACCACGTTTATATTGTCGACCGTTCACAACAAAAGGACATCTCGGAGCAACACTATGTAACTCGTTCGCAAACAATGGTGATTGGTTAAGAACATTTATGTCATTGTTAGCACCCGGTACACCGAAGAAAGCATGCCAAAACCACATGTCCTGTGATGCCACTGCCTCGAGAATGATCGTTGGATTTGCGTGATCACCTCGATGATATTGCCCATGATACTCCCGTGGACAGTTCCTCCACTCCCAGTGAGTACAATCGATGCTACCGATCATGCCAGGAAGACCATGATATTGCCCATGCGCCTCATATAAACGCTCGATATCATGGGAGGTAGGAGAACGAAGAAACTCATCTTTATAAAGCTTAAGTATAGCATCACAAAAATTTATCAAACATTCACGCGTTGTTCTTTCCGACATCGAAAAGGTTTCATCGTACTCGTCGTATACGTTACCGGTCGCCAGTTGGCGAATAGCTACCGTACACTTTTGTAAAGGGGAGAAGCTTGTCCTCCTCCTTGCGTCTTGACGTAATTGAAACCATTCAAAATTTTGTTCAATGTCGCTAACAATTTTAAAAAACAACCTTTTAGACATTCGAAAACGGTCTTTAAAAATACCTTCGTTGAAACGAGGATGATCGGCAAAATAGAGTTCCACCAAACGTTCATGCCCTGCCTCACGATCTCGACGTATACTTCTCCTTCTCTTCGAACGTGCCGTATCCTCTTCTTCTTGTGAAATTATGGCTTGGTAACAAGTTTTCATAAACATCAGCGCCTCCGTGTCCGAGTCACTAGAACTACTAGACGAAGTCATTAACTCGGGAGGGAGGATTGGAGGCATGTTGAATAAGTTATGAGAAAGTAGATGGTGGTGTAAAAAGTTATGAGATTTTGGGGTTTATATAGGATGAAATCTTGTAAAAAAATCAAAAAAATAAAATAAATAAATAAATGCTACTAGCCGTTGGCTAGTAGCCAACGTTAAAAAAAAAACGGTCCAAAAGCCCCAACGTCCCTCGGTAACCCTCGGCAAGTAAATGCCGTTTTTTACAAATTTTTTGCCGAAAATGTGTGTTGCCGAGACTTCGGTATACATGCCGAAGTTTGCCGATTTCTAGCCCTTGCCGAAAACCTCTTTGCCGAAAATTTTAACCCCCCATACCGGGCACCCTTATAAAAAAAATAGTTTTCTTTTGTTAAAAAATATAGAATATAAAGTTATCAACCATCAACACATTTACAAATTACACATGTATAAATTGACAGCAATGAGCGATATCTTGTAGTCCTCTAATAACAGAGAAGCAGCCTCATCTCTCTGATTTGCTCCCTCAATTTCCCAATCCTGCGTGGACGCCCTAGCTCGTCGGCGACGTGTTTTTCTACCGATAACACCGCCGGAAACTGGAAAGTTCTTGATCGACCGAGAATATTTTCAATTCAATAAAAGGTACAATCCTTCTTGACCTAGGGTTTTCAAATTTCGTCATCGTAATACTAAGACTTCCGTCGTACGTATCATCCATCTTGCTGAATTTATTGAATTCAGTGCGCTGTGTCTGAAATAGTTGTTAAATCAAAGAAAATAAATCAGTTAGAGGAAGTTATGATCAATGAGGTTTGTACATGTCATTGATTTTACCGTATTAGTGCGCAATTCGTAGAAAAGAAAATAAGGGTTTCTATTCGTCTTTGGGTGTGAAATTGGTCAATTGTGCGTGAATTGTAGGTGATCTTTGTCTTTTTCAGTCCCTTCTGAATGATTATTACTCTGTATCTATGTTTGCTGATTAAACTATGTTTATAAATTGGAGAGGTTATGAAATTTATGATAGCTGCTAGGGTTTCCAGATAATATTTTGTTTCGATTCTTTTTTTCAAACTTCGGTTCAGCTGTCACTTATGCCAAGATTTTTATTGAACAATAGGATTAGAAGTATGGTTCTACAATTTCGTTGTCATTCTGATCTCAGTTTTTGTTTATATGTTATGCTTGTCTCTCTAGTTCCACAAAATTCTGTGTGAATTCTGTATGATTCCAGACTATGGTCTAATGTGAAGAACTTTTCAGGTGGTATCTCAAGATGTTCTCATTGAGTGCAAGTGTGATTCCTAGCACCACCTCCCAACTAGGTTTGATCTTGTTTTCGGCTAAATTACTTTTTAATATGGGCATATTCATGTGTTTGATATCAGCTGGTTCTGATATGACTGACTTTAGGGTTGTACGATGTTGACATTTTCTTCACAGTGAGGTCAGAAGTACCAAGAGTTAGGCAAATCAACTCTAGTAGTCTTTGCACATTGCCACTCAAACCACATACCACACAACCTGCAACGTTTGGAAGACAAATTCAAATTTCACCAATGAAATCAGCTGCTTTTATCTGTGCTGCAGCTTTGGTGAGTTCAGTTTCATTATCTGTCACTTATTGATATTGGGTTGTTTTGTGATGTTGGTTATGTTACCCATTATTGTGTTTTTTAAATTCAACCTTGAGGATTTTGAATCATTAGTGTAGAAAGTTGAAATAATTGTGTCTTTATTATCTTCTTATCAACATGAATAGTTATTGATTTTTAGGGGAGTGTATAGTTTTTGGTCTTTGCTTGAGCTTCATAGCTTGGCATGTACCTAGCCTTGGTTGCCTTAGCCGTAGGTGTGGACGATAGTATCTTTCTAGGTCCACCTTTATCCCTAGGCGAGCGTTTTTTGTCATAGCCATTCCTTTAGCCTTAGTCTTATCCATTTATCTTTAGGGACTCTGATGCCTTACTATTTTTTCTATTTGTGTTTATCTGCTTATGATACTTGTTCTTGTTCTTTTGCCACTTGCTTTCAGGCATGTTTTTTTTCTCTTTTTTTTTTTTGCTTTTACTGCATGTTTTCTTGTATTTCTTGTATATGAAAAAATATATAAATAAAAACAAAGAGCTTTTTCTTGGAGCAGCCTATTAATCACTTGAGATAGAGGTAAGGTGTGCATCTCGTCTCACCCTCCACCTCAGACCCTACTATTGAGTAGGATTTTTGCAGGGTATTTTTTGTTTTTATCAGCATGAATCTTATCATACACATTAAATCACTTTCCAATCCTAAGATCAATGCTATCATGCGGTTCAAGCAATTGTTATTATATCATTATAGAGATGATAATCTAAAAATATGGCAGAAATTGGTTTTAGACGATTCATGAAATTCTTGCATTTTCTTCTAAGCAGAATGCTAGGATGGGTGCAGAGCAGACTCAAACTGTCACACGTCAGTCATCGACAATCACCATTGCTCCTGTTCAAGGTATTATTTGTTTCTTTTGCATGAAAACTTATATAAGATTTGGGAATTGAGGTTGTGTATGAAATAGAAACCAATTTTGTATAAAGTTGTATTTGACAATAACTGTAAAACAGGGAAAGAGAAGTCTCCGGACCTTGATGATGGAGGCACTGGACTGCCACCACGTGATGATGATGGAGGAGGTGGGGGTGGGGGTGGTGGAGGTGGGTGGTCGTCTGGTGGGTTCTTCTTTTTTGGGTTTCTTGCATTTCTAGGATTTCTGAAAGATCAAGAAAAAGAGGGGGCTTACAGGGATGACAGGTGAAGAAGATGTTAAATAGATTCTTTCATTATAACCGAGTTCAAACAGCAGTAGTCTTATCGTGAAGTTTAAGGAGATATATCAGACACATTATACCTGGTGATAGATTTCATTCTTTTACCCTTTTTCCAGTTTTCGATTGGCATTGGTTTGAATTTGTGGTGTCTGGTTTAGTTGGTTGTAACATAAGCTAAAAAATGAAATATAAAGGAGTCTTGCAAGGTAATCTATTTGGTCACTATTAGTTATTTGCTCTGTTCCTGTTGTTCATTGGGTGGTATCATGAACCGACCAAGGCTAATGTTTCTAACGAGCTCGGTAATGAGAATCTGAGCCGCTGCCTAAACTGGCTGCTAGGTTTTTTCAAGAAAGATTTGTTGGCGATGAGACGTTAGAAAGATAGAGTGAGGTTTCTTAATGTCGATGAGAGGGTTAAAGACTTGAGATGAGCAAATGTGTGACAGGATCAGAACTTTGTGTTTTCTTAGGGGCAAAAGAGGTTTAAACTAGTACGAGATGACACAATTAACATGGATGCTAAAGACGAACATGATCATGATTAACTAATCGTGTTAATTCTTCAAATACGAACGTGGATCAGTTTATAAACCTGTGACATGACACGACTTGTTTAACACAATTAATATTACATGTTTGGTATTATGACACGTCATGACCCATTTAACACGTAGAGTTCACCCAATTTAAAGATCTATCAAATATTGTAAACCATAATAATAATATCATTCAAGAAACAATTCAGAACAAAAACTTGGTAGATTTCTTAACTTATACATAATATATCTTCAATTATTTAAAAAAAATAAACAAAAAACTGTGTTTAAACGTTTAGAGAGTTGTAGAGCTAGAGTGAAAAACCTTTTAAATTCCAAATTTTCTGGTTGCTATCATGATGATCGGTTCTTGAATCTTGATTATTGGCAATAGGCTAGTTTTATCTCTTGATTTTTTTTTAATTATTTTTTTATTATTATTTGTTTTATAATCAAACTAGTTTATTTTATTGATTAAAAAAATTACAGAACAATCACTCCGACAAACAAGGGAGAACGGGCAACAAGCTTGCGCGCCAAGCCCTTCTGAATTGCAAAACTAAGCCGTGTGAAAACAACATCCCTAGCGTCGGGGGTCACCACATTACCATGCATGACCCGTTGGACTCTACTGAATTATAAGTTTCAAAAGGCTAAGATGGGGATGTGGACGTTGTCATGTTGATGATCAATAATAGCTCATAGGTTTCTTTATTTATTGTTTCTAAATCTATGATAACGATGGTGGGTGATCAGGGGCGGATCTATGTCTTCTTTAGCGGGGGGCGAGGCATCCGCTCAGATCTATCTAAGTAGTACAAAATTTACAGTTTATTTAAACGTGCCCCTTCATAAAATACTTCAGAGGCCCCTAACACTCACAATAAACTAGAGAAAAAGAAATGAAGATATTGATGATATAAATTCAAACTTCAGTAGTAAGCTTTCATGGAGGTTTTCTATACGACGCAGAAGATGAATAAATGAGAGAGGAGAGAGAACGTATTTCTGGTGATTTTGATAGTGCCAAAAAGTAATTTATTTTACTTATTACCCCCTAGTTAAACTAATATTACCATCTAAACCTTTAAATTTGATTTATATTGAAAAAACCCTCATATTAAATAAAGTAAATGAATTTTACAAATCTGCCTATCTATACGTTGGTTAACATTATCTAAAAAAACACTTTATACATGATAAAATTAAAACAATAATAACATTGTGCTTTATGGTCTATATAATTTTTATTATATACAAATTAAAATATATATGTATAAACGTCTAGATACATTATGTTTGTTGTGATACGAGTTAAAGAAATGAATTTAACAAACTAGCACCTCATATCTTATAATTGTATGTAACTATAATATATGTAACATTATTTTCTATCTCGTGTCTTATATATTGAATGTATAATCTTATTTGTTAGAAACAAGATTGTACTTCAATATGATATCATTTTTAGACAACCTAAAAAGACCCGTTTTTACTGTTTTGCTCGAATCGATTTACTCTACCGATTTTTTGCCCCCGCTGACAAAATATCCTGTATCCGCCACTGTGGGTGATGGTAGTGTTGTCAAGAAAGAAAATATAACTTAAAGAAAAACAAAGGTTTTATATGCTTCTAGGTACTAGGGAAAAGTTTTGCAAGCCACATGTATCACCCTGATCGAAGAGATCGGATAAGAAGAAAATATTAGATTAATAGACACTTTCAACCATGATGTTAGTGGCGGTCTTGAGATTCGTCCGACACACATGAATTTTTTTGCGGTGTGTTTTTTTTTCCGATTTTTATGGAATCGAACCCCAAGAAATTTGGTGACCGAACCCCATAAATTTTTACTTCGACCCTCAATTTAAAAAATATTGTAGCTTTAAAAAAGTTTTCAAATCACTAATAAGTAATAAACACAATAATATTTATGGTTTTAAGTTTTTAACCCACTTACTTAAACCCAATTACCCATACCCATCTCTATTAGTTATAACCAAGGCCCAACACTTTTAAACAACAACAAAAAAAAACTATAAAAAAACAGATTTGGTGTTAGACTTACTTATCACGTACGATACAAACAAGCGGGAAAAGGTGTGCGCAATTACGATCGACACGGAGGATAGGAGACGGACACAACGCTGAGTGCTCGGAAATCGGTCAATCGGAATTGCGCTCGAAATTGGAGGCTAAATTCGACTCATTTGTGTCATTTGTTTGAAGGTTAGTACTCTGATTTTGGATTCTCAGTTATATGAATCTTTGTTTCTTGAAGAATGAAGACTAGGCATAAGATTTTGTGATTTGTAAAATTGTTAATAGAAAACTGAATTAAGGCTAAAATCTGAATTAAGAACAGGAGATGAGGAGACTTGACCCGTCACCGACTCGAACCGAACCGGTCTAAAAAATTTATATATTGGGTGGACGATCAAACACCAAAGATTTCTAAACCCCATCAAAATAAATCTTGAGTTCACCACTGCATGATGCCACGACTTTCCAAAGAGAATGATAGACTAACAAGCTGTGTTTCATCTTGAGTTCGTGCCATGGTTTGAAAAAAAATGATAATTGGTTAGAGAATAATGTAAAAGAGAACAAAACGTTCAGTTTGTGTTAGTTTGTTTAGTTGCTGATTATAGTAGGAATCAAGGACGTAATGTATCCGAAGAATGGTTGAAACAAAACATTTTTCTAAGTTTAAACTTTGATGCATTAAGTTTTATCCACATGATAATGGAGAAAAAAATACTCGACTTGACTTGTTATATTGATAATTTAGAAAATGATAAAAACCTTTGATAACTTGACTTGTATATTTGTAATTTACAAAATGATAAAAACCTTTGATAACTTAACTGTATTGACTACCTTGCTAGAATTATAAACCAATATCATTTTCATTTTGGATTATTGGTACTAAAACTAACATCAGTTTTGCCAATTGCAACCCCAAACATATTTTTCGACAATGAAGATTTTCAAGACAATCTCTACATAATCAAAATAGTAAAGATTCTTTTAGTGCTTGTTTTTCAAACATTAGTTTAGAACAGTTAACCAATAAACTATTACCGCAATATCAGTTTTTTAATGCTTGTTTTTCAAACATTAACCAGTAACCAATTGCTGCAATATCAGTTTCCACCTGACTATCAATGTGAAATTTTAAACCTAATTCTAAACCACTGGCTGTTAAATAGTTCCAAACCGGTTCCCACTAAAACCGATTATTTATGACCTTAAAACTAGTTCGAGTAGAAATAATTGTGGGAGTCAATGAAGCAAAGTCATAAACCACATATACGATTCATATTCAGCTGTAGACGTCAGCAAAACAAACGTGCCTTAACGAAACGTTCCATAAATTCAACAAAAATAAGACACTTGAAAACTAAAAAATAAACCATCTCCACCGAAAAAAAGTTCAGAGAATTAGTCGACCTCTTCCATCTTGCTCTCAGCTTCGGCATCTGCTTCCTCGAGAGCAGGAACGTCAGCATCTTCATCAGCATCCTCGTCAATGCTGAGCCCGAGTTTCAACATCCTGTGAATCCTGTTGCCAAACGTACTGGGCTCGTCAAGGCTGAACCCAGATGTGAGCAAGGCGGTATCAAAAAGCAACAGCACCAAGTCCTTAACAGACTTGTCGTTCTTGTCGGCATCAGCCCTCTTCCTCAGCTCCTCCATAATGGAGTTCTCGGGGTTAATTTCCATTGTCTTCTTGCTCGACATGTATCCAGCCATGCTTGAATCCCTCAATGCCTGTGCCTTCATGATTCTTTCCATGTTGGCCGTCCACCCGTACTCGCCAGTAACCAAACAGCAAGGCGAATCAACCACACGGTCAGAAACAACGACCTTCTCCACCTTGTCGCCCAAAACATCCTTCATCACCTTGCAAAGACCCTCGAACTTCTCCTTCAAAGCTTCCTGCTTTTGCTTCTCATCTTCGGTTTCCTCAAGCTTCAAACCTTCTTTGGTTGCAGAAACAAGTTTCTTACCCTCAAACTCCTTCAGCTGGCCAATTGCATACTCATCAATGGCGTCCACCATGTACAACACTTCGTAGCCCTTTTTCTTCAGTTTCTCCAAGAACGGAGAGTTCTCAACTGCCTTCTTGCTTTCACCAGTGATGTAGTAAATGTCGCTTTGGTTCTCTTTCATCCTGGTCACATAATCCTTCAAGCTGGTCAACTCATCACCACTCTTGGTCGAATGGTATCGAAGCAACTCTGCAATTTTGTTTTTGTTCTGGGAGTCTTCATGGATACCCAACTTAAGGTTCTTCGAGAAAGCTTCGTAGAACTTGGCATAATCCTCCTTGTTCTCAGCAATCTCTTGGAACAGCTCAATGCACTTCTTGACCAAATTCTTGCGAATGACCTTCAAAATCTTGTTTTGCTGCAACATTTCTCTTGAGATGTTGAGAGGAAGATCTTCAGAGTCAACAATACCCTTTACAAAACTCAAATACTCAGGAATGAGTTCTTCACAGTTGTCCATGATGAAGACACGGCGGACATAAAGCTTGATGTTGTTTGGCTTCTTCTTTGAGTCAAACAGGTCAAAGGGTGCTCTCTTGGGAACAAAAAGAATAGCCTTGAATTCAAGTTGACCCTCAACTGAGAAATGCTTCACGTTCAAGTGCTCTTCCCAGTCATTGGTTAGGCTCTTGTAGAAAGCAGCATACTCTTCCTTGGTAATTTCTTCAGGTTTCCTCATCCAGATTGGCTTTTGTTTGTTAACCAAGTCAAATTCATGGGACACTTCCTTGATCTTCTTCTTTTTCTTCTCTTCCTTCTCCTTTTCTTCATCAACCTCCTCCACTTTCCCTTCCTCATCTTTCTTCTCTTCCTCATCCTCATCATCAGAAATTTCCTTTTCAGTGGTTTTCTCGACCCACAATGAAATTGGATAGCTGATGAACTCAGAATGTTTCTTGATCAGATCTTTAAGCCTGCGTTCTTCAAGATATTCTAGCTGATCCTCCTTTAGGTGAAGTGTCATCTTGGTACCTCTGCCAAGAACTTCACCAGAAGTGTCTCTAGTAACTGTGAAAGACCCTCCAGCTTGTGACTCCCAGACATACTGTTCGTCATCATTGTGTTTGGTTGTCACCACAACTTTATCAGCAACCAAATAAGCAGAGTAGAAACCAACACCAAATTGACCAATCATGCTGACATCAGCTCCAGCAGTGATGGCTTCCATGAACTCTTTGGTTCCAGATCTTGCAATGGTACCCAAATTGTTCACCAAATCTGAAATAATTGAGCATACACAAACGTTAGAACATGGTTTCTACAAAATTTTAAATAAGCAGTTGTTTTTTGTCCATGATAGCCTTTTACTAACCAGCTTTGGTCATTCCAACTCCACTATCAATGATGGTCAAAGTGTTGCTAGCTTTGTCTGGGATAATGTGGATGAAAAGTTCTGGCTGCCCATCTAGCTTACTCTTGTCAGTCAAACTCTCAAAACGGATTTTGTCCAAAGCCTATGAAGATCAAACAGTTTTAGTGATACTTAAACTTTGATCAAAGCAAGAACATCTACTTTTGCAAAAATTTGTGCAACTAGTTATCAAAATCCAAAGAAAACATGATGCTATAACATTATAAGCATATGTATACACAAATGTACAAGAACATCTATTCTACCAATTTTATTGATTAGAACATGATCACTAATAAAATTGTTTGAATTGGTTCTACTCTTATTCATATATCTCATATTTATAAGTACAATTGTATCCCAAACATATTGGTACAAGATTTACACTATATATTCTAAATATTCAACAAGATATGCACAAAAGACTAATACATATATTTCAAATATTTGATTTCGAGATATAGGTATATAATCTAATATCTATTAATCAAAACAAAAAGGTCTACTATTCAACAAATTTGTGCAACTAGTTATCAATATCCAAAGAGAGCATGTTGTTAAATCTGTTCTGTTAAGCAAGAAAAAAAAAGAATCATGATATACAGCAGGTACTTTAATAGTTTATTAAAATGCACACTTCTACAAATAGGGAAAAGTGAATATGTTACAGGTGAAACTCATCGAACAATAGTTTTGATATAAAAAAACATTCAAATTTTGAATTATTCCTTGCTTTCTTATATAAATCCATCAATTTAAAATATGAAATAATTCCAATTTAATGTTTTTAATCAAAACTAAGGCGAGCTTCACATGTAAGTAAGTTATATTAACTTTCCCCTACAAATATGAGGTACATAAGGAACAGTGCAATAAAATTAGACTAGTTGGATGGGTTTATAATCAACTAAACGTGACATCATCTCTGCTTATGTATGCACCTGTATAAACGAACTAATATATACAAGAATAGGGAGTTCAAGAAGATCACGTATTACAAAAATAACCTAGACAAATTTATGATCAATTAAATTAAATAAGAGATCACAACAGATAAGGCAAAGTGCAACAGATCGACGAAAAAACACAGCTTACTCTCTATGATCGAATAATAAAGTTTAAATCCAAAACAGTAACACAGCAGGCAAAAATACATATATACAAGCGACTATTTTAGGAAAATCTCGCATATCAACATCACAGAGCCAAAATAATCGGAGAAATCCGATCCACTGATCTAATCGATGAACAAAGGCGTAAAATAGACTTACATCAGACGAGTTACTGATGAGCTCTCGGAGGAAGATCTCCTTGTTGCTGTAAAAGGTGTTGATGATGAGACTCAGCAATTGGTTGATCTCGGCTTGAAAAGCAAACGTCTCTGTGTCCGCCATTGTTGAAATCTCCTGAGCAGATGAATGATCCACAGAGAAGAAGGAAATTTCGGAAACGTTTAAAGGAGATTTGAGAATGGAGTGGATCGTAGAAGGAGGCGGAATGGGTTTATATAATATCCAGTGGAGTTAGGGTTTGGAGACGATGGTATTCTAGATCCTTCTATCTGGAGGACCGGTGACTTTTGATGGTATAGTTACATAAGGACCCTCAACTTTGAATATTTACATATAGGCCTTCAAAGTATGGAGTGTTTTCAATTAGTTACATTAAGATGTAACGTAAACTCGTAAAGAGCTAGAAAAACAGGTTTATACGTGTTATACGAGCAAGATATGACATGATTAATACGGATACTAAATTCAAACACGAAACTGTTTATAAACGTGTTACGCAACATGCCAACATGATCATGCTTAGACACGATTAACATCCTAGGGATAGAAACCAGAAAAAAAATCAAAGAATAGAAAATAAAGAGATTTGAAGAATTCAAGGCGTTAAAATTAATATGGCGGTGATATCCAAAAAATTAAGGTCGAAATCTCAAATTAGATTACGAGTTTTGCTTGTGT